>PVKZ01001561.1:325280-367248 GCA_004027375.1 Macroglossus sobrinus | reverse complement strand
ACACACACACACACCCTCTCTTCTCCTCCAGGAGGCCTGAATGTATCTGCTGGGGTCATCAGTGCCGTTCTCAAAGGACATTGGAGGAGGAGGAGCCTTACACTGGCACCTCTGCCTGTGTTTTCTTAGCGCCCCGGGTTTTGGAACTGGCACTGAGAGACTGCGGGGACCGACGTGGCTCTCACACGCCCTTTCACAGACGGGGAGGCCAGGGGCCCACGAAGGGGAGGCTGTGCCTGAGTGCTCGCAGCAAGTGAGGTCGGCTTCGGACTGGAACCCAGGACTGCGGGGGTCCACTGCTGCCACCTCCAGCTGGGAGTGAAGACTCCCCTCTGCCATGGGTTTGTTAAGGGGGTGGGTGGTCTGCTTCTCTCAGCAGCTTTAAGGGGGAGCCAGTGTGGACTGGGGTGGAAATAAAAGTTGGAGACGAGGGGGTTTCCCAGTTGAGCCTCTTTATGGAGAGTGTGGGGGGAAGAGGCTCAGAGAGGCTGACACACACATGTCACCCGAATGGGCGGAAGCAGAGACCAAAGGCAGCCATGGTGAGCCCGTGAGAAAGGCACAGCTGCATAGCATGCTGCTGAAACAATCTCCATTGTCACCTCTTTCCTGCAGCCATTTATTTATTTCTTTATCATACCCTTTTGGAAAAAGCGAAGAATGCCACCCTTCCCAGGGTGTGCATCCCACCCCCACACCTCCCAGTTCTCACGAGATGGCTGCCTTCTGGTGTGACATTAGCGTTCACCATCTTGCAGAGCGCTAATGACATTTGCATTTTGCTGGCTGGTGAGAGTGTCAGCTGGGGTGTGATGTCCTGTGGGGAGTTTGTGGCCCAGAGGGAAAAGCAGGTATGCTGGGCTGGGAGCCCACATTGGTCTATGACAGCCAGAGAGAGCGGAGAAAGATGGGATCTGAGGGAACTAATGACTGGTGAAATTGAAAGATTTTTGTCTAAAGATGTGCCAAGGACACACAACAACTCCCAGTCCAGTGCCCCTCAGGCACTCACAACATCCTTTCCTATGTCGCCTCCCTAACATTTACTGAGCTCTTGCTATGTGCCAAATGCTCTTCTGTGTACTTCATATGATAACCAATTTATCTTTCTTCAGTGCTTAACTGACAAGGAGACTGATGGTCTGAGAGGACACTTGAGTTGCCCAGTGTCCCATTTCCGGAATGAGGTTGCCCCAGCATGGGGCCAAGGCCCACCTGCCTCCAATGCCCACGCTTCTGACCACTGTGGGTGTTGCCTCCCACACCTCATTGGGCTTGAACACCAGGAAACCATTCCCGGATCTGGCCTGTCTCAGCATCCACCTGGTAGGCATGCAGCAAGACCCCAGTGGTGTGCCTCGGATGCTCTAGGGGCTACAAGGCTGACAACCACAAAAGAGGATGAACCTCTGGAGAGAGCACCCAGGCACAAGTCAGAGGAGATCCCAGGTTTAGGCCTTACTCTGCTACCAACTTGCTGTGTGACTCTGGACAAGTTACTGCCCCTCTCTGGGTCAGTCTCCACATTGATAAAATGAAGCTGTTGGTCTGGCTGGCTGGATCCTTCCAGGAATGCATCAGCACATGAGGAAGGACATTTCTTCCAGTGCACTTGAACTCTCCTGGTGTTTCCATACACTCACTTAGCAATATAAAATTATGTTTTATATCAAAGCAAACCATAAAACATTTGTCAAGCATCCTTACTCTGCAAAGGGCACTGTGCTAGACATAGTGGGTGTGATGCTTATGTATTTTTATTCATGACCTAAACACACAGGCATACTCATATCTTTGCATCTTAGAATTATTTCTAGGCAAGTTTATCTGAGACCTAGGCTATGGCTCCCCAATCCTGATGCGTAACCCCAGGCTCCTGCTTTGGATTTGACACTTTGCCTCATCGCATTGGACCCAAAGAGCATTTCGGACAAAAACAAGAGACTTGGGAAGTGTGAGCCGATAAACTTTCCCCTGACTAGGCAGTTATGGCTGGTTCTGCTTATCTCTGACAGGTGGGCATCTCCTGGACAGCCCTGGTCTTGGAGTGGCAAGAGCTTCTGACACTGTCATCAAAACAACTTGAACTCACTGAATTTGGCATCTAGAAACGTGGGCACAATCCTTTTCCAGACGCTGGTCACCCAGGTAAGGGAGTCCAGGCCTGTTCAGCACAGGGTTTTACGCTGCTTTTGTTGTAGTTATTGCTAACAGTAACCATCAGCTGGACACCTTATCATTCTTTATCACAGTGCAGTTCTATTTTCATTGGCAGGAGAGTCCAGTGGTTAAGGCTCTAACGTACAACAGACCTGGGTTCGAATCCTAGAACCACCAATTACTAGTTGTGTGGCCTTAGGCAGGTTCCTCAACCTGTATTTCAGCTTCCTCATCAAGCAGAAGCAGTACCCACCTATGGGTTTGTGGTAAAGATAAAATAAAGAAATACATGAAAAGGGCTTAGAACAGGATGGACACATAGTAAGCTCAGAACCCAATAAACATTAGTTGTTACTAAGAGCATGCCTGCATCTATGACAATCTGTAATTAGTTTATTCTCACATTGGTCAAGTCCACATTCATGCTAGAATGTAGACTCCATGAGGACAAGAATTTGTTCTTAGTTGAATCTCCAGATCCCAGCAGAGTAAACTTGCCATTATACGTTAAATGAATGAATACGTAAAGATGCCTATGTTACGTAGAATCCTCAGAATAATCCTTGAAGGTCTTTGCATTAGTCAGGATATGGGTTTGGTTGTGTGTGATAAAAATCCAGAATAACAGTTCTTTAAACAAAAGTGAAGTTGACTTTACTCTAAAGGAAACTGAGTTATGGGGATTCTTCTACACAAAAACATTAGGGAACCAAATTCCTTCTGTCTTGTGGCTCCACCATCACTTATC
This sequence comes from Macroglossus sobrinus, assembly GCA_004027375.1. Lineage (NCBI taxonomy): Eukaryota > Metazoa > Chordata > Mammalia > Chiroptera > Pteropodidae > Macroglossus > Macroglossus sobrinus. The sequence continues at coordinate 364,340 of PVKZ01001561.1, read as the reverse complement.
CACAGCCCATGACAGTCTCTCCATTCCACTCAGCCAGAAGGGGAAATCAGCAAAGGAGAGAGTGCCCCTCCTTTACGAGGGTGCACACGTCCCTTCCATGCATGTCCCATTGGCCAGAATATAGATATATGACACACCTGGCTGCAAGGGAGGCTGGAAGTTAGAGTCTTTATTGCCCAGTTACAATTCTACTTCTATCAAAGAAGAGGAAAATGGATTTGGGGGACCCTCCACCTTGCCAGGGAAGATGATTCCTCCCCCCTTTTGTTTCATCCTCCCTCCCTCCTTTCTCTCCCTGGCAACCAGTGATCTTTTTACTGCTTTTATAGTTTTGCCTTTTCCAAAATGTCTTATAACTAAAATTGCACAGTATGTGGCCTTTTCAGATTGCTTTCTTTCACTTAACAAGATGAATTTAAAGTTCTTTTATGTCTGTTCATGGCTTGATAGCTCATTATTTTTTATCCAATAATATTCCATTGGATGCACCAATGTTTGTTTATCCATTCACCTATCAAAGGACATCTTGGTTGCTTCTAATTTTGGGTGATTATGAATAAAGCTTCTATAAACTTTCACATGCAGGTTTTTGTGTGGACATAGTTTTAACCAATTGGGTAAATATTTAGGAACCTAATTGCTAAGAGTATATTTAGCTTTTTAAGAAATTGCCAAGCTGTCTTCCAAAGTGGCCGTACCATTTTACATTTTGACCAGCAGTAAGTGAGCGTTCCTGTTGCTCCACAGCCTCATCGGCAATTGGTGCTGTCAGTTTTGTGGATTTTTGTCCTTCTGTTAGCGTGTAGTGGTATGACTGCCAACTTAAAGTTGTGAATTATGAAACTTGGGGCAGCTTGCTCAAGGGGGTACAGCAGGTAAGTGATCCAAGAACTTTTCTGGGCCTGCTTGACACTTGAGCCTAGTGTCACCACAGCTCTGCTCATGGCAGGTCTCTCTGAGACTAACATACCAGTACCCTAGGATGTCTGTTCTTGCCCCAAGCCCAGGTGTGGCTGAATTCCAGGGCCTCATTCATTGTTTAGTGTCTGCACCCCTCCAGCAGGACCAAAGGTCAATGAGGCAGGACATTGAAGGGTGGGACAGAGTGAGTGGTTGAGCCAAGGTTAGAGGTGTCTTACTAGATCAGCCAACCGAAGGAGGAGCCAGACAGCTGGGAAGGCTGGGGCACAGGTGAGCCCAGCAGGCTTCTAGCCTGTGCCCAGTCCTTGGATTTGAAGGAAAGGCTAAAGCTGCTGCCCAGGTCAGCAAGAAACAATGATGTGCCAGAAGTGAAGGCTGTCTACAGAGGGGACCTGGGTGATGAGAGGCTGGGCAAAGGCTAAACTGAGGTTGGATGCTGGCTGTGTCAGTTGGTAGTCAATACTCAACTCAAATGTGGTTAAGCAAGGCCAGCAACTTACTAGCTTGTTTACTGGTATCCAAGGCAGGACTGAATCCAGAGCTCAAATGATGCCCATATCTGTGCCCTCTGCTTCCCTCCTATGGGCTACAGTCCCCAGCAGGCCTGTTCCATGTGGCCGTGGCACAGTGAACAGCAGCTCCGGACTGACATCCTGCTAATTTCAAATCCAATGAAAGGAGAGCTTCTTTTTCTCAGGAGTTTCAACAAAAGCCCCAGAGTTGAAGCTTATTGGCTAGTCATGGGTCACATGACCATCTCTGGCCAATCACTGAAAGCAGGAGAGAATGTGCCGATTGGTCAGTCTAGCTCAGTGCTGGGTGGTGGATGATGAGGGTGTATATATTATTAGTAGGGGGAGTGGTCCTGAAAGTGTGAGAGGGCTGGTACCCCCAAAGGAAAACCAAGCTGCTATTTTCAGAAGAAGGAGGAAGGAATGCTGGGCAAAACAACAAATGCTCTGTGTTGGTGGCAGGGCAGGGAGTGGGAAGCATGGAGCAAGCAGGAGAGCTGATTTGTCTCAGATGGGTCCTTCCTGTGGCTTACAGTGTAAGGGGTGGCCTCTGACAAGTATGCCTCAGTTTCATTGAATCTTATATCTGAAAGCCTGATTTCTGTTCACGCACACACACATGCACACACACGCAGGTGATGCTTCATTGTTCAAAAGGATTGCCCCCAAAGGTCCCTTCTATACTGAGTCTCTGTGATCCCCAGCAGCCACCCCACCATCTCAGCCACCCCATACCTGGCTGCCTTGGTTTCCCCTCCACTTCCTCAAAGGACCTTTTCCTAGTTCCCTTCACCCCCATTCTCACCCCCTTATCCCTGGGGAAATTTTCTTGAGCCACTTTAGTATTTATTTGCCTTAAATGGCCTCTCAGAAGATTGATCCTATGACAGACACCTTCCTGGAAAATGGTCCCTCAGCCACCACCTTTCTGAGGACTCTTGCACAGAAGGAGAAAGAGAGGAGGCAGTCACTGACCGAGCAGGAGCAGGAGTCCCATCTCCGAGTGGCCCTGGGGCCTGGGCAGGACATAGGCAAGCAGGTCAGTCTCACCTCTTCCCTCCAGCTGACATCCACCATGGCAGCTCTCTTGTGCATTTAGGGTACAGTATATGATTTTACTTGAAAAAAGATTACTTTGCAGGAAAAAAAGATGGAAAACCACAGTGTATGCTGCTGCCTCCCAGGCAACTATGGCCAAATGCTTTTTAAGATCTGTTTTTTGCTTGATTTTTGTCAACCACAAACCTCCTGGCCCTTTCAGTCTCAGTCTCAATCTCAGCCTCTCTCTCTCTCTCTCTCTCTCTCATACGCGCCTGTGGATTCTGCAGCTCTGACTCACCATGCAGACAGCTCAGCTGTTCAGCATCACCCTGCCTTATATGGTGTGTTCAGTGCTCCTGAGGCAATGAGTATTAATTCATTGCTTCAACCAGTGGCTATCAAGTTCTTACCATGGGCCAGACACTGTTTCATTTACTAGGGATTGAGAGGAAGCAAAGCTGAAAGGTCCCCCTCCTCAAGGGTTTCTGCCTTCTCCGCTAGGAGATCCACCGAGGGCAGGACCCTTCCTCTGCATGTCTTGTCCCCAGCCTCTTGTCCAGTGTGTTGTTCAGTGCCAAACTATAGTCAGACGTGTAGATGTTTGTTGGTTCCTTGTCACACTACTTTTTAAAGCCTCTACTTATGATTGATCTGCAGAAAGGACCAATAGACTGCTATGGTCCCTTCTGGACCACCAGGATGACTTGGTCTTCGCTGTCTAGTACAGAGTTTAAGATGCAGCTTGCAGTGGGTCCTGGAGAGGGAGGAAAGGCCATGGTTAAAGATCTATGTGCCAATCTGGTCAGGGAGTATGTGTAAGTAAGCAAAAAGAATTAGCTGACCTCGACTCCAGTCATGCTTCATTCATTCTGATCAGCTCTGAGAGGCCCCCGAGGGGCTTCTGGCCTGTTATATGGGAGACGGACATGAAAGTAAACCCCTGTCATCCAAGGTAGAGAATGGGAGCATTCAGAGCAGAAGTATAAAAGAAGGCTTGGGGAGGTTCAAAGACCATTGGGTGGTGATAGTGGTGGGAGATAGGGAATGCAGAACATATGAGCTGGGCTTTGAAACTGGGTGGAATATGGGATTAGCAAGGATGCTGGGAAGGACACCGCAGGAGGAAGAAACAGTGAGAGCCAAGGCCTGGAGCTGGGATGCTGGGGCTTTGAAGACTGTTCCTGGAAGTAAAATAAATGCAATCTGCTTCTTCCCTGCAGGCTTCTAGGCTTGGCTGCACAGGCCTGTAGTAATCTTCAAGTCTGCTTAAAACCATAGGTAGGTAGGTTTGGAAGTGGTAGTGCTTCCATTTCTCTTTTTTTTCCCTCCATCCCCACAAAAAAGAATTTCATAAGGACCCTTTGGAAGAGAAAGTGCTACACAAGGACTGAGAGTAATTAATCCTCCCATCTCTAAGATTCTTTACAGCAGTGGTCCAACCTTTTTGACACCAGGGACTGGTACTCCTGTGAGAATCTAATGCCTGGTGATCTGAGGTGGAGCTGAGGCAGTGATGCTAGCGCTGGAGAGCAGCTGCAAGTACAGATGAAGCTTTTCTCACTCACCTCGTACTCACCTCCTGCTGTGAGGCCTGGTTTCTAAGAGGCCATGGACTAGTACCGGTCGACAGCCAGTAAACTGGTGACCCCTGCTTTACAGAATTTACTGAATTTACCTAAAGTTTTGCAAGCAGCAGGGCTCTAGGCAGATCCTCAGCTAAAAGTCAGAAGACTTGAGTTCTTATCCCAGCCCTGGTACTGATGTCCTTAGCCTCCCTGTCCTGTAGTTTATCATTTGTAAAATGAGACGGTGAAGCCCCTTCTGGCTTTAAGCTTTTTATTCCAAGTCAGACCTGGGTTCAGATCCCACCTCAGCTAGCAGTGTGACCTTGGCCCTCTGAGCCTCAGTTTTGTTCTCTGTAAATTGGGGATAATACTACTAGATAAGTGTTTAATAATGTACTTGCCAAAAGGGTCAGTACTAAGTGGTAGCACTGATGCTACTGGTGTTATTATATTTATATTTTCAACTTTATAACTCTGGGAGGAATCCTCAGTAGAGTCTTTGGTGTACAGGTCGCTGTAGGGCAGTCTAAATCCCTGTCTCAAAAAATTTGGTGATAGGGCCGAGAGTCATATCCATCCCATCTCCAAATAGGGGTAGAGCTGTTCTCTTCATAACCACGTTTATTCATTCATTCATCAGATATTTATTGAGCACTTGCTGTGTACCTGGGCCTCTGAAAGGCACATGGGATCCTGTTGAATGTAGCACCCAAGCTGCCTACTCCCAGTGGCTCAGGCTGGCTTTGGGGCAGCCTCTGCCCTCTCGCTGGCTCACAGACACCACTGGCCAAAGGACCTCATACCAAGCATGGATGAGCTCAGGTCTGTAGGCTGGAGTCCTGGGCAGACATCCCATCCTGGCCTCCCATGGCTCTTGGAACTTTGCACAACCCTTTCCTTTCCATTTTGGGGCTAAGGTCCCAGTGAAATGCCAGAGAATCCACCCCAATTAACTGAGCTGGCCTTGTACCTGGACATATGAAGAGACAGATTGGACTGCCAGGTCCTGCTTCAGCATTATGCAAACTAAAGTCTTTTGGAAAGGAAGAATGGCTTGCCACTGGGCATGGATTACAGGGCTATGTTTCATTCTCACCCCCTTTAATGCCTGTTTGGATCCCCAATTGCAAGGAGTTTGGGATATTGCTAGATAATGAAAAGCCTGCAAACTGGGAGGTGCTGAGGGGTCCAATGTGCCTTATGCCCACCTAATTGTTTCCTGACGGCTGTGAGCATCCTCTAGTCACCAGCATCCAGCCAGAGCTGGTCACACAGGGGCTTCAGTCAGTGGTTGGTGAATGGATGGACAGATGGCCGGATTGTGGTGGATTCACTGTAACAGAGGCTTTCCTAGCCTTGGTCCAAGTTTCCAAGGCATTTGGAGACACCAGGATCTGAGTCTGTTTTCCGATGAAAATTTGATTTTGGCTCCTGAGCAAGATCCATAGTTTTCAAGTCGTGGAGTGGACCCGAAACACATGACTTTCGAGCTTGTCAGTTTCTCATTTCAGTTGCAGGAGACAGCGTGGCGTGTGCCCTGATCGAAGGATGAGAGAGCTTGCTGTCTATCATGAGAGTTCCCATTCGGGAACTGGCTCCCATTCGGGTGACCTTGGGCATATTACTTAGTCTCTCTCAAATTCTGTTTTCTCATCTAGAAGAGGATTGCTCTGATAGCAACCAACTCAGGGCTGCGATGAGCCTTAGATTAAATAATGGGTGTCAATACAAGAGGCAGAGCTCTGAGCACGTGGTAAATGTTCAAGAAAGAATGATGATGGCATATTTAATGATCCCTTAAGCTATTTGTTGCATAAACTTCTCTCTTCCAGACAGATATTTGCAGACTGTTTTGCATTTTTAAGACAAAAATTATTTTTTAAAGTTGTTATTACAGAAGTAAAATATGCTCCTTAAAAATTCAAATGATCCAGAAGGATTTAAATTAAAAAGTAAATGCCCCCTCCCCCACTAGGCAGTTCCTTCCCAGCCCTTCCTCAGCAACATTCCCTTTGAATGTGATGCTTTCCATGTCTGGATTTTTCTCCTTTTTTTTTTTTTTCTCCCTAAGCACAGGGGACAGGTATGCAGACAGGAGGGAACACTGTCCAGATAGCATCCAGGCCAAAAGTCCTGAGGATGGTGAGGATGGTGCCCCAGTGGTCCCCTTAGAGCCAGAGGTGGCCTTTGTCCCCAGGGAAGCCTGGAATTTCTGGCTTGGGTTTGCTCTAAGTCTTGAGGGTCTCATGTGGTGTCCTGGAGTCCGGGGGTGGGTTAGCCCAAGGTGTGCCACATTTGGGCCAGGCTTGGAGGGACAGGCTTGCAGACACTGTGTCTGGGCATATACCCACGCCCCTTCTTCTTTCACGAAGCTCAGGGCTCACTCAGTCCAGCCCAAGCTTCCACGTTCCTGGCAGGACTGTCACTCCTTCCTGTCCACCTTCTGACAGTCTGCTCTTCCACACTTGTGCCCTCTGCTGCCACACTTTTTCCCTCATCAAGGAGAGGCCAGGGCCAAGCACACGATCCAGTGCATCATCGGTGCCAATGGACTTGCAGCCAGTTTGAGTTTTACCAACACTAATGTGCAAGATGTGTCATCTGCCTTTATTTTTCTACATCTGCCCTCATCCGTCACTGAGCCCCCTCAACCCATTTGAAGGACATGCAATCCCAGTAATGTTGGGGAGGGAGGAGTTTTGTCCTCTAGGATCATGTAGGAGGCTTGCTGGTCTTTATGTGACCCAGAACATTTGGGGTAGGCTGCTGGACTTCAGTCCATTTGGGACCCCACAGGTAGGCTCCTTTGCCAAGCCTTGGAATCCACTGAGGGCAAGTGGGCAACAGCCATTTCCATGCCAACCTGGGCACAGTATGATCTATGGTTGTACTGGTTGTATTGGTAAGCCAGGAATTTGGGTGTTTAGATTCCTAGCCTCTCCCAGGCACCTCAGGGTGGCCTCATTGAAGTTCTGTCACCCATTAGAAGAACCATTCCAGGATCAGGACACCTGAACCTGTAGCTCTTGGATCCCATACAATCCACTTCTCCTTGCTGACTTAGAGATGCTCCCCAACTCTCTCCCCAGGTCAGCTGCCTCTGCCTCCCTCTCTCATTGGCTCCCACCCCACCTCCATGGCTCCAGCCTAATGCCCCTTGAGAAGGTTCCAAAGCCCTGGTGGTAGGCTATCTTCCTAAGCCCAGCAAGCTGTCCTTGGCCTTGGAAAACCGCAGCTCCCAAGATGTAGGACCCAATGACTTAGCCACCATCTTGGGAAAAGAGAGAGAGAACTCTCACAGCAGAGCAAACGAATCGGGAAAGATCGTCTCAGTAAATTCTCCTGCCACCCGCATCAGCTACAACAAACAAATCAATACCTTTTGTTCATTTGTTTATTAAGCACCAACTATGGACCAGATTCTTTCAGTGACTGGAGGTGAAAAGCCATACAAGAAGGATCTCAATGAGTTTGAAGTTTAACTAGCAGCTCTCAAATGTGGTCCTCAGACCAGCAGCATCAGCATAGCCTGGGAACTTGTTGGAAATGTAGATTTTTCAGACTCCTGCCCTAGACATAATGAATTAGAGACTAGGGGGTGAGGTCCAGCATTCCGGGCTTTGACAAGCCCTCCAGGGAATTCTGATGTAACCTCAAGTTTGAGAATCACGGAGAGCAACCAACAGGCCACAGGTGGTCTAACACACTGTGATGTGATAGCACATAGGAGGGGAGAGGTACTGGGGAAGGCTTGGATTATGAATGACTTAGAGGTGGACAAAGAAATCAATGTGTGTCTATGGCCATGTCACCCTGAACAAGCCCGATCCTGACTGATCTTGGAAGCTAAGCAGGGTCGGGCCTGGTTAGTACTTGGATGGGAGACCACCTAGGAAGACCAGGTGCTATAGGCATAAAAAAAATAAAAAAATAAGAGATTGTAAGCTGACAAGGTTCTTGCTATCTGTGAGGTCAACCAAGGGTTGCCTCACCTGAAAAACAAAAATGAAAGAAAGAATGAAATCTGTGTGCAACTTTGGGCAGGGGAAGTGGATTCCTGGCAGAGAGATCAGCACATGAAAAGTCCCTGGGGCACATCAGAGCAGTATTCCAGGAGCTACACCACACTGCTGGGGTGGAGTGAGAATTGGGCATGGGGAAGGGAGGAGATAATCAATAGGTCTCTTGTGGTCTGGGTTTGGGTTGTTCTGCAGGAGTGCTGGGGAGCCATGAAAAGAGTTAGTGCAGAGGAGGTGGGAAGACCTGTACGCTGGGGAGATGGTTGAGAGGATGGATGGTTGAGGAGAAGTGCCCTGGACCACAGCAGGTGGCACACTGTCTTCTGGAAGGCTGGGCTGAGCCTGTGGTGGATGGAGAGGAGAAGGCAGGGCGAGGCTGGGATATTCTGGGTCCTGGAGGAGCCCTGAGCCCTGCTAGAACATTTCCTTAGGGGAGCTGAGCCAACTGAGTTCTGCAGCCCAGGGAGCCATCTCTGTTTCTCTCTGTCTTAGTACCTCAGAAGCATTCTGTAACTGTCCTGTGCTGTAACTAGTGTCTACATTCATGCCTTCTACCCTGTCTCCACTTACTATCTCCAGTGTGGAGGGGACTTAAATATTGTCTGCATATTGGGTTCTTGATTTGGAGTGGAGGCATCAAGAAATACAAGGGCAAACCTGGAACCCTGTGAGGGTAGAGCTAGGTGGAGGCTGAGAGGGGGCCAGGAGGGGCCCAGGTGGATGACAGTGTGGGTCAGAAGGGCCCCTTGACTCCCCATCTCGGTACTGGCTTGGGAGCCACATGGAGAGCAGGTGGCTGGGAAAGTCCCCACCCCAGCCTGGCCCCCTCCTCAGAGGTCCCAGCCTCCTTTAGAGGCTACAGCCTCCCTCACTGCCTTCCCAGGGCCAGGCGGGCATATGAAAGCCTCTGGGGCCTCCTATGAGCTCATCCTGTGGTGAGTCCGCAGCCAGGATCCTGAGTCCTGAGGAGTCCTGGGGAGGCCAGCCCTGGGGAGAGAGAGGGCAGAGACGCCCCCCCCAGCCCGTCCCCCCTCCCCGCCACACACACACACACACACACACACACACACACACTGCAGGGCGGAGGGTGGGGCAGGTATGAAACAGGCTCCTGGCCGCAGGGCCTCATTTGACTGGCTGCTTAGTGACTGGGATGGCAGCTCCTGCTCCCTCTGCACCCATTCCTGGGGCTAGTTTAGGCTCAAGCGCAGTTACCTGGAGCCCTGTGATGCTTGCCCTGGCCTGGCCCTTGTGCATTCTGTGTCACGTTAGCCCCCAGCAACAACCAGTGCTGATTTGTGGTGAGCAGTTCAGAGCTGCTGTGGTTCCAGCCCTGGGAGGTGCCAGTTAGGCCCTGCCCACTAGGTCCCCTCCCTCAGGAGGGTTCAGGCCTTTCTGCTTTACTCTGAGGATAGTTTTAACTCGTGAGGGAAATGATCAGCAAGGATTTGTGGCCTCACAGACTAACTGGACCTGGAGGGGTTTCAAGGTCATCAGTTTTGACTCCTTGAGAGGGGGTCACTGAGCCTCTGCTTACATACCTTTAGGACTGAAGGGCTTACTACCAACTAAGAAGGCAGTGTTTAGATTACTCTGAAAGTTGTTCTCCTACTTTGCAAGGACCTGGAAATTCAAATTCTACCCCTGCCACCTACTGTGTGGCCTCAGGCAGGTAACTTACCTTCCAGAGCTCTGATTTTCCTTTGTCTAAACGGGTTTGATAAATACACACCTCTCATTTATGGAGAGGTTTAAACCAACTTCTTTACAACCATGAGCAAGTGCATAGACTTGGAGCCAGTCACATCACCAGAATAGATGTTGGTCCCTCCCTGGCACCTAGTAATTGCTCTGTACCAGATTGGTTTCATCACCTCCTCCTTCAAGCAGACCCACCAATACCTTAGTGACAGGCTAGACCAAGTCCTTGGTTCTTATCCTCACTCAGAGACCCCAAAGCACAGGATGCCCTCAGCTGCCACCCAGCCCTAGCCTCCAAAGACTTCTGGGGGACCAAGACTTCTGTAGGCCCCCTCCCTCATGCTGTGCCCTTAAAGAGGTCTGCTGGTGGGTCTGCTCCCCTTCCTTGACTCTTATAGGGCAAGTGCCAGTGTGAAACCACAGGTAGAGAAGGCAACGACCTCAGGCCATAGACACTGGCGATGACTTTAGGTCAGCCTGCCACTGCCAGCACAGGGTGCGGCTGTCACCCTCAGCTATGCCGTTGGTCCTACTGGACTCCTGCTTTGTTGTTGGTGGTGCTGTTTTGGTGACATTTTTTAACAGCTTTGAGGAGGTAGAATTTACACATCATAAAATTCACTCATTTTAAGGGTTTGCTTCAATGATTTGTAGTAAATTTACAGTTGTGCAATCTCTAAATCTAATTTTAGAATATTTCCATCACCCCCAAGAGAAATCTGGTACCCATTTGCTGTCAGTTCCCATTCCCACCCCCAGCCCCAGGCAACCACCAATCTACTTCCTCTCTATAGATTTTGCCTTTTCTGGACAATTTCATATAAATGGATCAGACGCCATGTGTGGGCTCTTGTTTTTTATAGCCTGGTGGAGGTGGGTGGAGACTGCATCCACTCAGCGATATGCCCATCTTCCCACAGCCAGCCTAAGCCAAGTTGTAAATGTGTTTTTTTAGAGTTAGAAAAACTCACAAAGACACTGAGTAAAATCTTTACTTCAGTACAAGAAAGGAATCCTCTGTACTCACTCCCACACTAGGACCTTCTGACATCTGTTTTAATACACTCAGTGTCAGGCAGGTCATAGCCCCCAGGAGACTAAAGGAAATTTGCATGTTCTGATCATATGCTAAGTACTAGGCTTGCTAATGTCATGTGATCTTTGGTTCCATCCTCTGAGATGCAATTATTTTACAGCTGAGGAAATTGCCCCTCAGAGGGTTGAAGGCACTCACTCAAAGTTACAGAGGTTGGAAGTGGGGAAAGCCAGAATTTGAACTCTGGGTCTCTCTGATTTCAAATCCATCTGTTAATACCTGTCCCACATTTCCAGTGGTGGATACTGAAACACAAAATGGGGATACTCATCTTTGTATTGGGGTGAACTCTGTCTTCCTGTAAGACAGTTGTTTCTAGTTTAGCCAACAAGACCCGCATAGACCACCAACTTGGACATGGGGAGATCCGGGTAGGGGGTGGGGATCAAAGAAGACTTCTTGGAAGAGGTGATGTCTGAATTGGGACTTGAAAGATTACCAGGAATTAATAGGCAGAGTTGGTAGGGAAGAGTTTCTAGTGACTCTTTTAATATTTTACAGCTCCCTGAGTCTGGAGGAAACCGTTGAGAATTACCTACTCTTGTTGTTCATTCTCCCCCAGACATCACCAGTAAGTGGTGGTCCAGCAGTAGTGCTTGAATACCTCCAGGGATGAGGGGATTACCACCCTACCTGGGAACCTGTTTCATTGTGGAACAGCTCTGACTTTAGGCTGAGCTGAAGATGGCCACGACTGACTTGTAACCACAGAGAGGATGACCGGTCCCTCTTCTCTCCACTGTCCTTTAGGACGCTGAGTGCAGCAGGTGAGGTCTTGGAGGCAGCCTGAAAGTCTAGGCCGAAATGTGCCCAGTTCTACCATCCATTCTCTTCGGTGTAGACTGTGCGTGCTGCTCAGGCCCGGCCACCTGTCTCTGGGACACCCAGCCCATGTCCTTGGACTTGGAAGCAGGTTCAGATAGTGGCTAAGAGTATGAATTTGGGAGCCAATGCCTGGTTTACATCCCAGCTCTGCCACTCACAGATGTGACCTTGGACTAGTCCCTTAAACTCATCGTGTCACACTGTTCCTATATTAAATGGGATTAAGAATAGTACTACCCTGCCTCAGCCTGCTTGGGCTGCCATAACAAAATATTACAGGCTGGGGAGCTGAAACGACAGTTATTTTCTTATAGTTCTGGAGTCGAGAAGTCCAAGATCAAAGTGCCAGAAATTTTGATTTCAAGTGATGCTTTTCTCCTGGCTTGCAGACTCCAGCCTTCTCATGGTGTCCTCACATGACCTTTTCTTTGTTGTGCACTGAGAGAGACCTCTTTTGTCTTTTCCTCTTCTTATATAGACGCCAATTTTATTGAATGAAGGCCCCACCCTTATGACCTCATTTAACCTTATTACCTCTTTAAAAGCCCTATCTCCAAATACAGTCACACTGTGGGGCAGGGCTTCAGCATATGAATTTTGGAGGACACAATTCAGTCCTTATCATGCACTAACCTCATAGGATTTCTATGAGATTCATCAGGTAAACGCATATAAAGCGGTAATAGCGGTACCTGGTATGTTCTAAGTGCTATATTAGTGTGCGCTATTATTGTAGCAGTTAGTGTTAAATGGGGGTGGGTAAGATAATCCCCTTTCCATCCCTGCTGCATGCAAGTCTAGACCCGGTGAAAGCCTAATGAGCACACACACTTAATAATAGCAGGTATTTATATTCAGCCATAAAAATGGAAGAAATTCTACCATTTATGACAATATGAGTGAAACTTGAAGGCATTATGCAAAGAGGAATAAGCCAGACAGAGAAAGACAAATTCTGTATGATCTCACTTCTTTATGCAATCTAGAAGAGCCCGACTCGTGGAAATAGAGAGCAGGTTGGCGGTGGCCTGGCGATGGGGGCGGGGTGGGGGAATGGGGAGATGTTGATCAAAGGGTACAAGCTTACAGTTATAAGAGGGGTAAGTTCTGTGGCTCTCATGTACAGCATGGTGACTCTAGTTAACAAAACTATATTGTGTACTTGAAGGTTGCTGAGAGTAGATCTTAAATGTGCTCATCTCATACAAAATATAGTTTCAAAAATAAATAATAACAGCAGATATTTATATCATGCTTACTATAGGCCAGCTCCATCTTAATTTGCTTTACATTACTTAAGCCTCACACTAGCCTTATGAGATAGATGTTTTTAGTATCCCGATTGTGCAGCTGAGGAAATGAGACACAGAGATGAAGTGACTTGCCCAAGGTCACACAGCCATCACGTGCCTAGTAAGTTATAGCATATAATTATTTATTCAAGTGATATTCATAAAGGGCCATCTCCAATGCTGGGCACACAGACCCTGACCTCCAATTCATGGTCTAGTGGAGAAGATAGACCCATGGCCAGGTTAGTGGCAGTCCCATGTGCTGAGTGCTCTAACAGGGCGAACCCAGGGAGCTGTCATGGAGCTCATGAGACCTGTGCAGTGACACCCAGCAAGGCCCCTGGAGATACCAGGGAGGGCTTCCTGGAAGAAGAAACATTTAAACTGAGGTCAAGAAGAAGGTGAGAAAACAGCTTGAATGCGGCTCTAGGAGTGAGAGAGTGTGTAGCTGGGGTTCTCTGAGGATTTATTAGCCAATAATTTGCGTTCTAAGATATCCTAGTGGTCCCGCACAGGGCTTCTGTGGTGGCTCAGGCCTCTGGCATCACAGGGGTTGGTTCTCCATGGCTTAGGTATCCTAGGGCAGCCTAGCACCCATGGCGACTGGGGACCTATGTTGGTTCAGGGAATTTTATGGTGGGCCAGAGTTTTTTCTGATACTCAAGAGACCTGTGTGGTCTTATGCACTGTGACAGTCCAGGTGTACTGCAGCAGCTTCTGAGGATTCCAGGCTTTGGGGACCCTGGAACCTAAGGACATGCATGGCATCTCCAGAGACCCGTAGCCCTCTTCTTTATGTCTGTGGAAAGAAGAATATGCAAATTCATAGTAGACAAACCCCCTGACTGGGAAAAAGGAACCAGCGTGGGGGGAATCTGTACCTGGAGGTGCATTTACAAGGTTTATGCAGGAGAGAAATCCAAAGACATGTGGCTGGAAGCCCCCTCCCTCCAGGGTCTGGGGTGCCAAGGAGTCTGGGCTCCTTAGGGTTCATTTCCTTCTGGAAAGCAGAAAATTAGCCACTTCGAGTTGGTCTGTGGGAGCACTGTCCTGACTTGCAGGCCTGTGACTTGAAGAGCACTGAGGCTACACCTGTTACTTGGATACGAGGCATCATTCCTCAGAGCCCCCTGAGCAGGTGCATCGTGCAGGGCCAGGGGTGCTGCTGTCCATGGGGGCAGCTGACACACCTCACTCATGGATCTCGGCATCGGCCCTTCAGGGGCTCGTGTAAGCTGAGCCTTCCCCGACTGGCATAGCAGTGGTCATACCAGCCCTACTGCTCCAGGCCAGACAGGTGACTTGTCTGGGCCTCAATAATGCCATTCTGTTCACACCTACAGAATGCGGATGGCACTGCCACCTATTTCACAGAGGGGTTGAGGTGCTCAGTGTGGAAGGGGAGGGCCCTGTACCCACTCTCCACGGGAGCTGTGCACTCCCAGGTGAACTCTGTCCCACGGAGCCTCAGTTTACCCATTTGTGAAAAGAGCATGGGCCTAGCACAGTGGAGGACATACAATAGTTTCTAAACAAATGTTAGCTTCACCCCCCAACTACCCCACCTTCGACCAGAGATGGCAGCCAGGTGCCCTGGGCTTAGGGAGAGGGTGTCCTCAAGAGGAGGGGCCCATCTGGTCCCATAAATGTCAACGAACTTTTTGTGCCTTTGCCTCTGAGGGAAACCTTCCTTTCTACCCTGGGAAGAACCAACATGATAGCGACCTTCATCGGGCACTGCACTGAGTTTTACACCCATGGTTTCATTTAGTCCTCCCCACAGCACTATGAGGTGATACTATGGTGATCCCATTTTACAGACAAGCAAACAGAGGCATAGAGATGGCAACTAAGTTGTCCCAGGGCACAGGAGTAGAAAAAAGCAAGGCCTGTCTTGATTACAAAGCCTGGACACTAATCATGTCTCTTCCCAAGTGTTTTTCTAAAAAAAAAAAAAAAAAACCCAGGAGAGAAAAAGAAAAACAGTGAGATGGGAATGAGCCAGAAAACTAGTTGGATGCTTAGCACCTGTGGGATGTGGGGGAAGGTCCATAGTTCATCCTTTCGGTCTGTGTCTGGCCTGGCTGTTGGCACTTCCCAGTTGGCAGCTGGGCGGTGGGGATGTGAGAAGGAGAGGGTAGGCAGGGGCCGGCCCCTTGGGTCATTTGAGGACCCCCAACCCTCAATAGCATGGAACTTGCTGAGACTGGATTCTTCCCCTCTAGCAACCCCTCTTTTAGAGAAACTGGGCAGGGGGAGGGATGGAGAGTGTTGGGGCCTCTGGTCTGAACAAGAGCAAGTTCTGCCCACACTTCAAAGAAGAGGATAGGAGGAAACAGACATGGTAACTGGGAGAGAAGGAGGGGTCCAGCAGTGTACCAACCCATTTTGCTTTTCCAGCCAAGTGGGGCTCAGCATGAAATCGGAGGACAGGATCCATTTTCCCATCCCACTGTGGCTGGGTCTGCCCTGGGACTTAGGTTGCATGCCCTGTAAAGAAGAGGGACCCCTGGGTCCCGCCCCTGTGCCCCAGCCTGCTTTCTCTCCCACCCAGCCCAGCTGGGCCTGGAATGCTGGATAGCCCAGCCCAGATCCAGTCTCTTTGATGCCACTGCCAAATACCAGACCACTTATCAGGCTTTTCCAGAGAGCTGATGTCCCCAAGCAGAGCTCCAAGACTGCAATTAGGAAAGCAGCAAAGGGCTTAACTTTGGGCTCTGGGCTTTTCGGTGGGAAAGATAAGCTTGATGTGGATTAAGCTGGAGGGTAAAATAATATTTACTCTCAAACAAAACTCTCTGCTAGGAGCAAATCTGGGCCCTGGGGCTTTGGAGAGTTGGGGCTGCCTGGGGTTCTGCAACTTCCACCAGGTCCCCAAGAAGTCTTTCCTCCCCACTGACCCTTGGTCAGGCTGGTTCCACAGCCCAATTCACCACAGTGCTTATTTTCATTATGAAATGAAAATGAGAAGCTATAACGTTCAGTGTGCTATTATCTACAGAGCACTTGGCTTAGGCAATGATCTCATCCAATCTGTATAGCTATCTTGGGAGTCCAGCTTATGACCCTAAGTAAATAAAGACTCAAGTCTCAGTTCTGCCACTTCCAGCTCTTGACCTTGTAGTTTCATTTCCTGTGAGCCTCAACTTTTCACCTGTGAAATGGGAGTGAGGATAGCTGCCTCAGGTGTGTCATAAAGAGGAGCCATGGTATGTATAAAACACCCAACCAGCTCCTAGTAGTGGTGAATAAATGGGAGATTGTTTTAGAAAAGATAAGGCTCTGATATGTGAAATAACAGCTATTCGGTGCCAAAGCTGAGATTCAGACCCAAAGCCATGTGATCCCATGTGAGCCAGGCCTCCAACCAACCAGCCAAGGAGGGGCCCAGCGCGGGAGCTGGGTGGGCAGAGAGGCCCTGCCTGGCCCTCATCGGGATTGCCATTCAGACACAGCCTTGAGCTCCAGAGACAGGAGAAGGGCCCCAAAGCCTCTGTTCCCACTTTCCTTTGTGGAACAACAACCAGGTCATTCTCTGCTTCTCATCTCATGCCTCATCTCATTTGTGCCCCTGGAGCCTGGGAAGAGAGCACCATGGCTCATTCTGGGGGAAAACAAAGACAGAGGTCAGGGTTGTCTGTCCCTGACAGGTCAAGTGCTGGCTCCAGAGAAGGAAGGGGGAGATGAGAGTCTGTAGGGTATGCTCCAACTTCCCCTCCCACCACACTGTAAAAGGAGCCCTTCTGGGTTCTAGTATGGACTTAACCTCCAAAGAGAGGCCTGGCTGTGAGGCCTGGGGAGGCCCTGCCCCTCTCTGGGCCTTGTTTTCTTATCTCCAAAATAAGGGCATTGGAACTAAACAGAAGGGCCCACTGCCTAGGCTGGTTAAATCAGGGAAGGCTTCATGGCTGCGGAGCCATCGAGCTGGGCTTTGAAGAGTGAGCTCTCCAAGTGGACAAAGGGAGATAAGGTATTGCAGGACCAGGTTGTAGCACCTGTGAAGACCTGGCAGCTTCAGAATGTGGGGTTTAAATGACTCTGACAATGATTTGTTTCACATTACGTCAATAACACGTTTTTTTGTAAGAAAAAAATAGAAATCACCTGAGCATAAAAACTAAAAGAAAAATCACCATAGTCAGGTAATATTTTGTACCATTTTGGCCCTTTTTAATATGACTAAGAATGTGGCCTTTCAGCTCCCTAATATGCAGAGAATCTCAGATTCTGGGCAGATAGGAGAGAACAAAGAACTGTCTTCTGGAAGCAGAGCCAGGACAGTATTTCCTGGGGGTGAGGGCAGACGCACGGGCAGAGACTTGGAGAAGGGACAGTACTGGCGTCTGCTCCCACAAGCTCCTGCAGCGGGACTGCCAGGGCTGAGGAGGGGTGGCCCCGGGGGGAGGGTCTTTGTGTGCATGAATGAGGCCTTGTGGGAAGGGCTGGCCTGGCTGCTTCTGGGAAGTCCCTGCGCCTGTCAGCTGGCAAAAGTGGCCATCCTGCCGCCAAGCAGCTGAGGGGGTCCCCGTAATGGCTTAACTGTGGTTTCCTAAGACGTCTGGCTTCAGGGAATAACAGCAGGCTGGGGAAGGGGCCTAATGACACTGTGAAGTCATTGCTGTGATCTTGCCAGCTCTTTGGCGCCACCTTTTTTAAGATATGGTTCATCTTAATGGACAGGGCCTAAGAGGAAGAGTGGGCAAGGGCAGCAGGGTGGGCGGCCCAGGACAGGTGACCTGAGCCGGAGGCAGTGGGTCAACATCGGCAGAGAGGGGACTATCTACTCCTTGACCTCCAGGCCCAACGTCCATTTGGGGGTCTCTTCCCAAGGTAGGTCCACATCCTTCTTGGGCTCCTGCCCTACTTCTCCCAGCCCCCAATACCAGCAGATTTCCCCACCCCCACCCCCAGAGGCCTCACCCAGGCGCTTCTCACCTAATGAGGCAGTTAAAGCATCCCATGAGGCAGCTCCAGTACACCGCCCCCCTCCATGCAAACTATCACCCTGGGCTTTCTGGTCATCTGGGATCCCTCGGGGAATGCCAGTGCCTTGGGAGTGGGGAGTGCGAAGGTCATAGCAACCACCTGAACCATCATCACCTTGGCCATGAAAACAGGACAAGGGTGTTCCATTTCCTTCACAGCTCCTGTGAAGTCTGTTAACAGTAATTATGAAGTTATGGGGAATTCCCAGTCCTCCTAATTAGTGTTAATAGGGGCTGGGTGAGCTAGACATGGGAAAATAGATGCCTTTGTTTGTAGTCTCCAAATTAGACTACTGCATTCTGCCCTTAGGTGTGATGTAGTTGTGTTCTCTTCTTACCCCTCTCCTCATGGAGCTATACTCTGGCACCATGCACACACCCACTGACCATCCTATTCCCTGTGTGCACACACATCCACAAACACACCTTCATACAGACACACGCACTCTCTCTCTCTCTCTCTCTCTCTCTCTCTCTCTCTCTCCCTCCCTCTCTTACACACACACAGACACAGCAGCACAGCGGACTCCAAGTCTTTGAATCCTGGATTAAGACATCATTTTGCAAAGCAGCACCAAAACCGAACAGCATTTCAGCCACACTGCCATATGCCTTTACCGATACCATTAGAGGCCCCCTCCCCCATGCCACACCCCACTCCAGAGACCCCAGTGCACCCACCTCCCCAAATTAGATTGTATCAACAAACCATTACGTGTTCCAGTTAGCATGCCGAGTGAACAGGCTGGATGAGCAGGGTGACAGTTCCCTCCTCTCGCCCACTCACAGGTCTGGGCACATCCCCCCAGGAGGGAACGTACCTAGCCTGCTCCTCTCGACCTCTGGTGGAGTAACGAGATCCGGTGTCTCCACCAGGCCTGTGGAAGGCTCCCTGCCATTGGGTCTGTGGCCATCCCAAAGGAGGTTCCCTTCAGACGAAGCAGGAGGGAGAGAGTGAAACTCACGTTTATTGTGTGGTATTGACTATTGGGCCTGTGTTAGGATCTTCTACCTAGGATGGTGCCTTTTCAACTGAGTCATGGGTATCTACAGGGCCTGGGGGCTCCTCCCTAAGCCGGGGGTACACAAAGTTTCAGGATGTGTCTTAATAGAACATCAGTTCCTAAAGATTTGGAAAACAATACCTTAATTTTATATTAAAACAACGGTAGGTATATTTTGAAGTAAAATGCAAATATAGATAGATAGAGAGAGAGACAGACACAAACACAAGCACACACACACACATAAGCACATATATAGGAGATTTACAGGAAATTTCGCTCTCCCACTTTCTTCCTGGGCTAGATCCTCAGGTGTGTAGTGGGTAATAGGATTCCTTCTGTAGCCACTGCAGTAACTGAGGAGGGAGAGTTTTTGAGGTTCTAAGTCACAGCATTATGCTGTGTGATGTTGGGAAGCCACTATACCTCTCTGGTCCTCTGATCCATGAATGACACAATGGTAATGGTGACAATGCCTCCCCAGGGTCAGCTTCACATGTATGCAGCCTGGACAGTCACACGGGGCCCTGTGCTTAGAAGGACCCCACACTCAGTTTAAGGCTCTGCTGTTGCCATCTTGAAATTCTTAGAGACCCCTCATTTTTACAGGGCCCCACAAGTGATGTAGCTGGTCCTTCCTCTTCCAATAAAGTTTTAGGAAGGGTTAAATCAGAAATGTGTGAAAGGGGCTCACACAGATTCATTTCTCTATCCCTTCATTCTTCCTCCTCCAAATATCCATTGAGCGAGCGCTCACTCTGTGGCAGATACTGTATTACACCATCTTCACCTTGTAGCCCCAGAGCAGAGGTCCCCAATCCCTGGGCCACTGACCAGTACTGGTTTGTTTGTGGCCTCATAGGAACTGGGTGGCACAGGGTCTCCAACTGGGTGGCACAGGGTCTCCAACTTGGGGGCCCCAGACCAGTACTGGTTGTGGCCTGTTAAGAATGGGGCCACACAGCGGGGGGGGGGGGGGGGGGGGGGGTGGTGAGTGGCCTGAAAGCTAGCACAGCTTCACTTCTATTTGTAGCTGCTCCCCAGCACTAGCATCACCACCTCAGCTCATCAGGCATTAGATTCTCATAAGAGCACCGGTCCCTGGTGCCAAAAGGGTTAGAGACCGCTGCTGTGCTGGATGCTGGGATTCAGCAATGAAACAGACAAAGTTGCTGCCCTCCTGCATTCAGGGGAAGGGAAGAGAAGATAAATAACAGTGAGAAAACATCTTTGGAAGTGTCAACAGCCGGGGGCTAGATAGTGAGTAGGGAGAGTGACTACTTTAGGCTGGCGGGGCGTGCAGGTGGGATGGTCAGAGAAGGTCTCCTTGAGGAATTGGATCAGAGACCTGAATGAAGTGAGGGAATACACCATGTGGAATATCTGAAGGAAAGATAGTCCCAGGCAGAAGGACCAGCACGTGCAAAGGGCCTGAGGTAGGAATGTGCTTACCAGTGTGACTCAAGCCGCCTGGAGTGGGATGAGGGAGGAAGAAGAGGGTCAGAGATGAGCTCAGCAGGGTGGGTGGGGGTCGTTGTAAGCTGTTGTGAGAATTTGGTGGAGGTAAGTAAGTGACAAGCGGGTAAAGGACTCCTTAAACCAAAACTGCATGTTTGTGGTCTCCCATGATTAGTTGCCTGGAAACCAGAATGGCAGGAGGAAAAGGACAAGGGTGTCCTGTTGTCCTCTGGAAACTCAGAGCAAGTTGTCTCTGGGCAAAAGATGAGTAACAGCCTCAGGGTCAGGCCCTCTGTTGCTGAGGGATGACTCCCCTCCTAGCTCTCTTCCTCATCCTCTGATTGGACAAGAACTGTCCTGGCTTAGTCAGCCTCACCTCTCCTCGCTGAGGCAAGGCAGGGAAGCTGGGAAGGGGATGGGTGGTAAAGGGAGGGGATGCCTACCTTTCTGGAGCCCCCATGTTGCTCCAAATCTGAGCTGCTTAGGCTCCATTTCAGACAAGCTGTACAATCAAAAGGCTGACCCAAGGGCACCACTGGTAGTGCCTGCGTCAGAAGGGCCCCCAGGGTGGCGTTGCAATGCAGCTGCAGCTGTGCAAGCCTTGTCTCCTTCTTCTAAATGAACTCGAGATGTAAGGCATGAATGCCAGGAAGTGGGACAGCTGGGTTAGCAGGGCTGGAAACTGTCCGTGCTTGTGGACGAACAGAGACCCTCACACCGCACTTGCAGCCCACGCCGGGAACCACAGCTTCTCTTCTCTTGAGTTGTATAACCCTGGAGAAGAGGTGTCACCTCCCTGGGACCCCAGCTCCTCATCTGTAAAGAGCGATATTGTTAGTGATGTCGTAAAGATTAAATGAGATCACAGGTGAAGCATCTAGAATGACTCCCGAACGTGGGAAGTATTCACTCCTTGAGACCTCATGGGTGCAGAGCCCCAGCCTGAGCGTCACCTCTGAGCCACAGGATCTGGCCTCAGAGCATCTGAGAGAGAAGTTACAAAGAGAATGAAACAGAATCTTAAGACCAAGCCAGCCATGATGCTGACGACTTCAGAACATGCAGTGTGACCAGAGGCAAGGCTTTGGAGCCATTGTTTATATAACGAAGGCGATAGACTCAAGGACCTCAGGCCCCTCAAGCCTTGACATTCTCTAAGATGGCAAAGTGATGGGTCCCTCCATGAAAGCCCAGCCACCAGGACAGTACTGCTCTACTCTGGGGGAGGTAGGGGAAAGCAGGCTGCAGGCCCTCATCTTCACCTTGTAGCCCCAGAGCAGAGGTCCCCAATCCCTGGGCCGCTGACCAGTACTGGTTTGTTTGTGGCCTCATAGGAACTGGGTGGCACAGTAGGAGGTGAGTGACAGGTGAGTGAGCAAAAAGCTTCATCTGTATTTGTAGCCACCCCCCAGCACTAGCATCACCCCCTCAGCTTCACCTCAGGTCATCAGGCATTAGATTCTCATAGGTGCACCAGTCTCTGGTGCCAAAAAGATTGGGGACCACTGCCCTAGAAGGCTACCAAGAAGAGGGACTAGCCCTCAAGCCTAGGGTTCCTCTGGGAGAGGGACAGTGTTGGGCAGTTGTTAGGAGCCTGGGCCCTGGAGCGAGGCTGCCAGGGTTCAGATCCCAGCTCCACCACATTCCAGCTGTGTGACCTTGGGCAGGTGACTTAACTTCTCTGAGCCTGTTTTCACAGCTGAAAAATAGACTTTTTAATAGCATCTAGCGCATAGAGTTGTAGGAAACAGTGAAAACTGAATCGAGTACACACCACACTGTAGAAGTGCAACAAGATCTTGAGCTGATCCTCTCCTGGTGAGCTGCCGCTGCCACTGTACAGGGGGCCCCTTCCCAGACTCTGGCTTCTTGGACCCTAGTCACCCTTTGACTCTCTGCTGCTGCTGCTGAAGGCCGGTCCTGTCTGGGAGCAGCTGGGCAGCTATAGCCTTGTGATAAGAACAAGGCGTTTTGGAAAGAAAAGACTTATTTGAGCACCACTGATGAAGCTGAGCAAAAGATCCTTAAATCCATATTTCAGAGGTTAACATGACTTCATACTGGTGGGAGGTAACTAGAAAGTAGCAGAGGGCCAGGCAAGGAGCTGAGGCTTAGGAATTCACACGGGTTGGCACTAATCCTGGCTCCACTGGCCCCCAAGCCTTTCAGGGTCTTACTCCTAGTCTCCTCGTGTGTGAACCAAGGATACTAATACCTCGCAAGGTTGTAGGAAAGCTTCGATGAGATACATGTGAAAATGTGTGTCCCACCGCCCGGAGGCTGGCAGTGAGAGCAGATATTCACTGAGCCCTGCTTTTCCAAGCACGCTGCATATATCATTCCCCTACTAACTAAGGAGCACTGCCTGCCCCAGGGCACACAGCTAGGAGGGGGCTGATCCCTGCAACTCAGGCCTCCTGCCTCCGGCCACTTAGGTAATGGGATCCAGGTTCTCTTTCAGGCTTATCTCCTACTGGAACATGAACCTTAGAGAATTTGATATGATACTTCTGGAGAGGACCCATTTCCCATAGAACCCCTTCTCCAAAAATGTTTGTTATTCAGACTGATACCCTAGAAGAGGCAGTTGATGGACTGATGGCCTCAGGCAGAATTCAGAATCATCTTCCAAACACTCAATGTAGATCTGCTGCTTAGGTCTGTCTGGACATGATCCAGATCTGCATAAGTGGTCAGTCCCAGTGGCTCTGAAGTCACCCTACAGGGGCTCAGAAGTGTTTGCTCAAGGTCACGCAGCGCCTCGAGTTGGGGTGTGACTGGAGCCCAGGACAGCCTGTTCCACATATGCCCCTCGTCACCCCACATCGTCCCTGGAAATCCCAACCTTGTCCCATGAACTTGCTGAGTCTTCCTCTTGCTTAATTAATTACAGGGCAGCCAGGGGGAAATGAAACACCTGCCAGGCTCTTCCTTTTCTCAGCAAGGAGGCTCCCCAGGATCCTTGCTCCCAGCAGGGCCCCGGTAGCCCTGAGGTTGCCTTGGGCAATCCGGCTTTGTACAATGGCTCACACATGCAGAATCTCTAAATTAAATGTGGCCATTGCCTGCTGGGGGTCACAGTCCCAGGGCAGGGATTTATGTTCAGGCCTCTGAATGAGGTGTGCTTTAACAGAAGTGTTTCAGCTGATGTAAGCTGGTCGTCTTCCACCTTTCCAGGAAATGGTCAGAGTGTGTGTGTGTGTGTGTGTGTGTGTGTGTGTGTGTGTGTGTGTGTACGCACGTGTATGCGTGCATGGGCATTCAGAGAGGGGAGAGATTAGACAGAGGCAGATAGAGAAGACTGGGATGTGGAGGCAGAGGGACATCCTGGAACATAGGACCCAACGCAGGGAATTGTGGGGGTGAGGTGGGGATTTGGCCCAGCCGCGGAGCTAGTCGGCTGGCCATGAACTCAGAACTTGAACCCAGATCCCCAGACCCAGGAGAATTTTTATATCCTCAGGAACTGTGAAAAAGGTACCAATTTGCCTGATTTGAGCCTAACCTGAAGCCCCCTTCCATAGCCCTTTTTTTAACACCTCCAAGCTGGCCACAGAGGGGACACACAGGTGACAGGCACCATTGCCGTCTGTTCTCTGCAGGGCAGCCTGAGTGTGCGGGAGTGGGTGCGTGGCCTTCACTGCTAAGCTCAGACACCCCCATGCACCCTGAGATCCAGTGTTCACAAGGGGCCCCCTTTCCTCTGCTCTCAGAGTCCCCATAGTTTCAGGAGGGCCTCCTTAAACCCTGACCTATTTTGCTGGCATTTCTTAGCTCTGGATGCTACAGATTGGGCTGCATTTACATTTTTGAATGATGAGGTCTGC
Source organism: Macroglossus sobrinus (assembly GCA_004027375.1). NCBI lineage: Eukaryota > Metazoa > Chordata > Mammalia > Chiroptera > Pteropodidae > Macroglossus > Macroglossus sobrinus. The sequence continues at coordinate 340,094 of PVKZ01001561.1, read as the reverse complement.
ACGTCAAATATTCAGCCAACTATTTCCATTTCTAAAAGGACAATACCTGAATTCTTTCCACCCACGACTGGAGCCAATGACACCCAGATGTTTGCTCAGCCCTGGCGATGGGAGCCTTGAAACCATGGCTCGGGGGCTCGTGGATGAGCAGAAGGCGTGGCTACCAAATGGATGGGAATAACAGCTCCCACTTTGAGGGATCTTTTTCCTGTCTCAGGCAGTGTGGTCTCCTTGGATGTTCACATGAGCTTTGAGATCACGGGGTACACTGAGACCCGGAGGCCAAGGCCGCACAGGTAGTGAGTGGGGAAGAGGATTCTACCCAGTCACTCTGATGTCTGGGGTCAGTCCGCATGCTGCCTCCCCAGAGAAGCCGAGGAAAGATGAGACACTGTCTCGACATCACACGGTTGGTCAGCGGCAGAGCCAGGACTCCATCCTGAGTCCCCCAGTTCCCACTGTAACACTCTTTTCTAGGGGTTTCCTAATTCTGGAGACATCTGTGGTTTGCCCCACCAGCTCTGGGCATCTCAGACACGCTCTGAGCTCAGATGCTGGAGCTAAATGCCTGGGTTCAAATGCCAGCCTAATAGCTGTGTGACTCGGGGCAAATTATTTCACTTTGCTTTGCCTCAATTTCTTTGTCTGTAAAATGGGCCTAATAACTGTACCCACTTCACAGATTGTTGTAAAAATTAAATGAGTTAACAGATGCAGTGTTTAGAACTGTGCTTGGCACATAGTAAGCACTCTGTTAAGTGTTAACTCTTATCATTGCCATCATCATCCTCCTCCTCCCTTCTCAGATCTGGCCACACCATCCACCAGCCTCCCTGCCCACCTTGTAATTGCTATGGGGCCTCAGCAGAACAAAGAAAAGAGGCCTTCCCGGGAACAGCTGGCTAATCAAAGGGTGCATCCTTGGCTTGAAATATGCTCTGCATTAGTCATCTGTGATCTGTTGGAGCCTCAGAGAGGGGATCAAGGCCTGCAGCAGGCAGGCTGACCAAGGCTGCTCAGACACATCGCCATGTGCCAGACTTGGCAGTGGCCATGGCCAAAGTTCAGCTTTCTCTTGTACAGCAGAGCCCTGCTCCCAAGAGTTCTTGGCAAAGGATGCAGTCCAGGGAGGCCTCTTCTTGAGTTCTCGCAGGACAGAGGGGTCAGGCTATTGCCTCAGTGGGTGGCCAGCTCCAGCTCCTCTGGTTCCTTCAGCTCTTCTGTTGGACAGCTCCCTCCTGTGCTAGTCGCACCCTTGCATGCCCCTCTCAGTGCTCATAGCCAGGCCTCACCAGCTTCCAGGAGGCATGGCCAGAGCCCTGCCTCCTGTGGTTTGAGTTAACCTCTCACCTACTGTCTTCTGATTGCTGAGGGCAATGCCCATCACCCACGAGGGCCTCCTTTGACCTTCAGAACAACCCTGGAGGTGATACCGTCTTATTCTTGCATTCACGGTAAAGCTGCTGAGGCTCGGAGAGGTGCTGGGACTTGGCAGAAGCTGCAAAACTTGAATACAGGGCTGGGACCTGTCTCTGCAGACCTGGTTCTCTCTCCCATCCTTTGTTCCACACAACTATGGGAAACACATTTATTCTAACCCTCTACTTTAACCCAAGGTGAGTCCCTAAATAGTTCTTAGGGTCAGGGGTCCACAAACTACTAACTGTGAGCCGAACCCTGCCCAACCTTTTTTTGTAAATAAAGTCGTATTGGCCCACAGCCCATTTGTTTACATGTGGTCTGTGGCTGCTTTCTTAAATAAGGCAGAGTTGAGTCCTTGTGACAAAAACAAGATGGCTGCAAAGCCTAAACTATTTACTATCTAGCCCTTTACAGAACAAGAAAGTTGCCAGCCATGCTGTAGATGAGTGCTTGGCACACCTTCTCATGTCCCCTTCAAGTCCATGTTCCTGCCCAACACCAGACCAAGGGAAGAGCAAGCAGCGGGTGTTGGGTAGAGGGAGTGGTTCTGTCCCATTCACAGATGGAGAAATGAAGACCTGAAGTTTTATTTCTTTATATCATCATTTATTATTATTTTGTCAAAAGGAAGTAGAAATTCTCTTTTAGAGCTCGGGGAGACTGCATACTTGCTCATCACTGCGGCTCCTGGAGGGATTGCCAGCATCTTTCCCGGCTGGAATAATACCGTTTAATAGGATTGGTAAGCAGGCTTCTGCGGAGAGCATGGAGCAGCAGCCCTCGTGCTCCTTTGCTCAAGATCTTGGCCTGTCTCCATCTAAGCATAGCCTTTTCCCTGCCCCTACCTTTGGCCCATATCCTTATTTAGGGTTTTTAGGAGCAACTGGGATGATGTTTTATGAGGAGGAAACAAAACAAGGCTCTCTGACTCGTGCCTGTCCGATCTACTCAGGCCCCAGCCCCAGCTTTTTCCTTTGACTCACTTCTTTGCTGGCTTTTCTCAAGCCAGGCGGGGCATTCTGTTATGATCTCTGTGTTTTGCTTGTTTGCCCTCCATAACTTGAGCTTTAAATACCTCTAGTCATTTCTCTTATGGGAAGGGGTTGTGGCCTCTCTAATTTGGGCCAGGTGACTAATATTTATCGCCAAGAAAATATAACTAGGGCAGTGACCCCTGTGGACATAAGGCTGGGGGGCACTTGATTTATGCATTGACAGTTCCTTGGCCCTGGAGGTGGTGAGGGTTCAGAGAGAAGCCTCACCAGTTTGCTCTCTGCACAGGAAACCTGCTAACTCTGGTGGGGATGCTTCAGGATAACCGAGGATCACCCAACTCTGAGAGGCCACCCCTCCTCGCTGCATGCAGGCGTTACTCAGGCAGGAAGGAAGTGAGCCAGGACCAGTGAGGTCTGCTCACTACACACAGACAGGCTGAGATCCAAGGAAGTGCATTGCAGACAGGAGCAGACAAAGTGAATTGACAGGACATTGACAGCAACCTGGTGTCCTTGAAGGAGCGTGAAATCGGCAGTAAAAACAAGGCTCAACAGCTGGATCGAGGCCCGCCTCAAACAGTAGCTGCGTTATCTCAGGCAAGCTCCCTAACTTCTCTGGGCCCCACTCCCCATAAATGTAATCATCTCGGCCCTGCTCGCCTCACTGGATGGCCGTGAGGATCAAGCACGAACATAAAAATAGAAGGGCTTTGGGAGCTGTAAAGCAGAGTATTGATGGAAAGAGTTGCGTTGTGATTAATGTAAAGCAGGAGGGAATTTGGTTGGATGCCAGAAAGAACTTCCCTACTTAAGCAGGAGATGTCAGGATGAGGTTGTGGGGTTTATCCACCTTCCTGAAGATCTTTCAGAATAAAATCAGGTTGGTTTGCTTGTTTAAAATACTCCTGATGTTGACAGAAGCATTGGCCAAGTGACTTGGAATGTCATTTTCATCTTTTTTATGAAACTGTAGTTAGTGCAGTCAAGCAAGAAAGTGGCCAGTGGCCGTACCTGTCTGTGTGTGTGTACACGTGTGCATGCCTCCATGTAAGTACTTCTATGCGTGGCTGTAGATGTCTGTGTGTCTATATGCACGTGTGTCTGTGTATATATCTGTATATGTGTCTATGCGCATGTATCTGCTTGCCTGTCTGTCTCTGTGTGTCTGAGTGGCTGTGTCTGTATTGCTGTCTGTGTGCATGTGTCTCATGTGGAGAGCAAGTCCCTGAAGCCAGACCTCAAGCTGACTCATCTTTATTGTTAATTTGTTGGAGGAATTTCCTCTTGCTGTTCTATCTAACTTGGGAGGACAGGGACAAAGCACCATGGTAAAAAAGGGTTTTAAGTTGATTGATTGATTTGTTACTGTCGTTTTATACCTTTCTAAACTTGGGCTACGAAGAGCTAGGTGAAGTGCATGCACGGGCTCAGGAGTGGACTGCTATGGCTTGAATACAGGCACCCCTGCTTCCCTGCAATCTTGGTGTGTTACTTCCCCTCTTGGGGTCTCAGTTTCCACATCTGTAAGATGGGGGTAACAGAGCCTATATCACAAAGTAGTTGTGAGGCTTCAGTGAGTTAGCCCTTAGCATAGTGTCTGGCCCATAGAGAGAACTTTGGACATGTTAGCTGTTGTTACTGTTATTAGCTTTAGGCAGTTTCTGGCCCTGACTCCTGATAGATATATCAGAAAGAGTATTGACTTTGGAATTCAGCACTTTGGGTTCAGGTTTGCCACTTGGTAGCTGTGTGGCTTTGGGCAAGTCGCTTCATCTCTCTGATCCCAGTTTTCTCAGATGTAAATTGGGAATAATAATAGGCCTGCCTCATAGGATGATAAAGAGATTCCAAAGAAATAATGTGCAAACTGCATAGTAGGAACTTAAGGGAAAAGGTAAATTTTCTCTACCTGCAAGAGAGAAATTCCCCCTGAAACCACACCTCCCATTACCCCAACGGTGGAATTCTGTGCCTTAACCACTTACCTGGGTTCCAGTCAGGATTCATTTTATCCTGTATGATCCGATCTTACAGAAGAAGTACAGCAGCAGAAGCCAGGAGCCCTGGGTACCCTTCTCTGCATGGTGGGGACATGGGGTAGGAGCTGCTCTGGCAGGAGCTGCCAGGCTTACCACCCCCACCCCAACCCCCACCCCCTCACCCCAGCTCAGAACTGTGCCCTTTCCCACCCAGTTCCCAGGCCCCCTTAATACCCATGAAGCCATTAAATATTTAAATCCAGGCTGTGTGGCAGCCAGGTTGCCCCAGCAACAGCACTGCATATTTTGGGATGGATTACCAAGTTTTCAAAGGGTCTCTTGCAGCTCTAGGCCCTGAGGGGGTACACGATGTGGGAAGGAAGAGCTTGCTGGTGGGGAGGGCTGGCTGGGGTCTCCGGCTCCCATTCTTGCTCCATACCCAAGGCATAGAGATGCGTTTGGCTGTGGGAAACAGCCATAAAACTGGAGAGTCAGAGGAAAGGAAGGCTTCGCCCGAGTTTTCAGAATCTGGACTTGAACCCAGGATTCGTGTCTGCCCCTTCCTTCTTTTCCCATTTGTTTCTGCCTTGTGGGTGTGTTGTCTAATAGCCTGTCAGCCAATAGGCTTCCTAGTACTTGACAGCAGTAAGCATTCCGGGGTCTAAATCCCACTTCCTCCCCTTACCAGCTGAGCTGCCATGGGCCGCGGGAAGCTTACTTCCCTTCTCTGAGCCTCAATATATTCTCAGGTAACTTGAGGAAAATTCACCCATTGTAGATGATGTTGGATCTATGCTCAACACAGTTCTGGGCATGTATAAAACAGGAGCCATTATTATACTGATAATACTCTATCTAGTACCCCTCTGTGCCCTGAGTAGACTCAGGAAGTGACAAAACAGACACAGCCCCAGCCACCGAAGGCTTATTCCTAGTGGGGAAGTTCTGGTACCAGTGGTCCATTCAGAGGGCACGTGCCTGCCCCGTCCAATCTTGGTACGAGTGTCTGGTTCTCCCACTGGATGGGCAGGAGGCCTGAGTCAGCCTTCTTTCTCTTCCCCTGGATGCTTATGCCATCTCCCAGAACCTGAGTGTCCCTGCCACAGTCTAGAAGGATTTCCCAGGTGTGCCCAACTACACCTTTCCTCCCTGGTCCCAGGGAGCTAGTTGTTTACTTGGAATGTCTGCTTGTGTCTTCCTCACACCTATTTTTCCTCAGATCACCAGGCTGTCAGTCACAGAAACTTCCCCAGGAGGAAGGAGGGTGTCCTTGCTCTGCCCTCCTTAGTCTCTCCAGCCCTGAAACACAGTCCCTCGACCCACTTCATTTACACTTCACTGTTGGGCACACACGGGACTTGGCCCCTTGTGTTCCAAGCCCAAATCCTGTTGCTAACACACACAGTGAGTGACCTCCACTCTTCTTTTTCATGCCCAAGTTCAAATTTCCCAGGTTACCTTGCCTTCGGCGCCTGGCCCATAACAAGTAAAAGTCTCTGCAAGAGGAAGCAGCACCTCCATCCCCAGAGGCCTTTGCAGTCAGGCCACCTCGGTGCAAAGGTGGGAACACAGACCCATTTCCTGTGTATCTGGGATGAACACCTTCTGTGGCTTGAGTCCAGCCCAGGTCCATGTGAGGGATGAGAGGCCTGGATTATGGTCACTCTGGGGATCAGCAGGCCCAAAGCCTCCAAGGCCACACCTCTGGAGAACAGCCAGGGCACTCGGATGAGGAATTCTGCTTTGTCCCAGCAATTCCTCCAACCTACCATGTTAACTTTGGGCCAGTAATTTTATCTCTCTGAGCCTTGTTTTTCTCATTTGTAAAACACGAGTGCCCATCTCTCTGGGTGATTGGAAAGATTCGGTGAGGTAATATGTGTAAAGTGCTTTCGGAAGTCAAAATAAATTAAGATGTCAGTCTTAGGGGGCTGCCTTGAGCGGTGACAAAAGCAACAGGCTTAAACTCAGGGGCTCCTGGTTCTAGCCCTGTTGTGTGACTTTGGGCAAGACCTTGCCACTCTCTGGGCCTCAGCATCCCCAATGAGCAAAGAGGGTGCTGGAGTTAGCTCTAATTAAGGCATTTCCTTCTTTGAAGATTCTCTGATGGAAACTGCCTGTGGGAGGTCTGGGGGGGCGGGGCAGGGCAGCAGAAAGAGCTTGTGGCAGGGACTGAGATTCAACTCACAGACCATAGACAGGGCCTTTCAAGACTCTGCAGATGCTCTCTGCCCCCTGGGCAGTCACGATTCAGTGAGTCTGGGGACCAGGGGAAACTGTCATCTAGGATCCCATTGCATCCTCAGCAGGCTGCCTGGGACCATTCACCATCAAGGCACCGCCCTCGGGAGCCTACTTTAGATTTTATTCCCCGTTTAGCTGTGTCCATGCCATCGCCAGGAACGCGGGAATTTAGGGCCAATTGCTTGTTTACGAGACTATCTGTCTCAGGTGAGGCCCAGCAGGCATAGCCAGTGGGCAAATAAGTCCTACTCCCTCAGCTTTGAACTTGATGGCAAGAATCATTGTTATTCTGACCAGCCTCAGCCCCCATCCTGATGAAAGAGAATGTGACTCTTAGAGTCAGGAATACCTGGGTGTCAGTTCTGGCTCCGGGACCTTTCTAGCCCGTCGGAGCCTTAGTTTTCTCATCTGTAAAGGGAACGGTGATAATAACACGTATTTTGCAGAGCTTTTTGGAAGATTTAAGTAAGACCACTACAGGCAAATGCCCATGGCACAGTGCCTTGCATTGTCATTGGGGCCCCATAAATGTTGGTCCTGCCCTGCCCTCCCCACATGCCCACCTCCCAGATTCTAGGCTCCCCCTCCAGGGCCTGCTGCTCTCTCCCAGCCATGCCCAAAATACCTGGTGGATGTGGCAGTTAACACTCCTCTCCAAGTACCGGGCCATTGACTCTCACTCGACTTGAGTGAGTTTTTGAGGAAGGGAAGCTACCGGTTTCTGGTTTATGTGCCTTGGACCAAGCCCAGGGCTGGCACTAGTAGGTGTCTGGCACACACAGGAAGGAACTGGATGTGCAGCCGCTAAAGTGCTTTCACCTACATCATTTCCTTCGATTCTCTCAATGACATGGGAATTAGATGTGAGAATCCCCATGTCACAGATGAGGGAGACGGAGGCTGACAAAGATCTAACAGTTGGACAGGGCCTAGCCTCTGCTGATTGGAACCCAGGTGAGGACCCTGAGCCTCCATCCTGCATCACAGCGCCCTCACCTGGCCGGGGCACACAAGACACTTCTCACTCTACTGCAGCCCAGGTCTACTTTTGCTTCCTCTGATGGGGACTTCATCGCTCATACCCAACTGCTTTCTTTTTTCTCTCTCCAGAAAGTATGCCCAGCGGCCCAGGGCAGTGAAAGTAAAAGGAGTGATTTATGAACTGAACTGTTCTTCTTAATCAGAGAACCCCTGCTGGGCCCACTCAGTGCAGATGGGATTGAGTCGCCATCTGGGTCAGTGGGAGGGGCAAGATTAATAAAGCTGTCTGGCCTAGGCAGGGGCTTGAAGAGAAGAACCCTGAGGCGCCGCGTGACCTTACCCATCTCTTCCCCTCTTTGGGCCTCAGGACTCCCATCTGTCATGGGATGGAGGATCAGGTCATCCCCCAGAGACCTCCAGCTGGCACGGGGGAGGATGGATGCTAGCTGGCTCCCTGGGGCTCTGTGCCTGGTTGCCTGATTCTGGGAAGTGCAGTACCAGGTTGGACACTTTGGGGACTAAGGCATAGTACTCCCTCTTTCTGGTGTCCTCTCTCTGGTGCCACATCCACGGACTGGCGTTTTGTCAGGAGCTCTGGTTTGGAGTCCAACTAACGTGGGCCTGAATCATGTCATGTCTTACTAACTTTTTGAATAAACTCAGGCCAGTTAATTACAGTTGCCTCATCTGTAAAATGAGATAGTAGTGGCACCCACCTCCTAGGTGAGGATTAAGTCAGAGAATGCAAGAGAAATGCTAAGCAGAACCTGGTACATGGTAAACACTCAATACTATTAATAATTATTAGGTCCAATTATCACAAAACTAAAAACATTAATTTCAATTGGGGCCATTTAAGGGAAAGTTGTTTCTATCTTGACTAAGCCATATGTCCATTGTTCTCCCCTATGACCACTGATTACAGGTAAATGAAGTCATCCACTTATTTCTAATATATGATGATGATGGTAATAATAGCTCCGCATGGGAATAGTGCTTTATAGATTTCCAGGTATTTTCATATCATTTCATAGCATGGATTCCTACAACCACCTTTGTCTTTGAAACTGAGAATCACAGTTTTCAGAGGAGAACTGAGCATCTCAGGGAGGATAGTGTCTTTCCAAAGGCCTCAAGGGAGCTGGCCAAGGCTGGTGCCTTCCAGGCTTTGCAGAAGTAGCGGTGATGGAGTGAGTGCTGACTGACATGGATGGGGAGGAATCAGAACTGGCACCTGAGAGCCAGAAATCGCCCCTTCCTCCCTATGAGGATTCCCACCGCAGCCTAAGTTTCCCCGGGGCCTCAGGTTTTTCCTGGAACTGTCCTCTAACCCAGTGTTTGGGCAGGACCTGGCCGTGGAATTCCGCACAAGTGTGGTAGAATGGGACTCTGCATCTGGGCTCATTGGACTGCTGAAACCAAACCTTTATTTCCACTGCTAGGAGCTGGCTCTCTAAAGGAGCCTTCTGGCAAATCCTTATGCAAAGCTAAGAAACCTTTTCCAGCACCAAATTTCTCTCCCCTGAGAGTCAATATTTCTGGAGAGCGAGTTTGATGAACAGGGCCCTGTTGGTACTCTGCTGAGGCATCACTGTAGATGACCAGGTAGCATCCAGGTGTGGGCCACTCACGCCCATTGTCTCCTCCCAGTTCATCGGCCACAGGCAGCGTGTCGGCATAGATGAGGCCCAAGTACAAGTCACTTGAAGATGTGGTTCCCCATGCAACCCCAGTGAGGGTACCCAGGAGCTGCCATCTGGGCAGAAGGTGGGCACCCCATGCAAGCCACCCAGCCAGAGGGGCCCGGGTGTTGACTGCTTTTGTTAGTGCTAATGAGCCCAGATTAGCAAGGCACTTGTCCTGAATATGTGTCTGGAAGGCAGGTTTCCACAAACAGCTTCTTGAACGTGGCCGCTCCTTAATGACTTCCTATGGTAATTGAATATTTTCTCTTATAGGACAAGCTGGGCCAATAAAAGAAATATACAAGAGCCCCTCTGACCAGGAGACCCTGTCGTGCTGACACCTAAAGAACTGCCCAGGTGACAACTCAGCAATTGCCTGCCCTTCTCTCTATACCCCTCTGCTCCAACCCCCGATGCCACCCCATCTCTATTCAATTCTTTCTAGTCTGTCTCTTCTTTTATCACTTCTTGCTGTCTCTCTCTTTTTCCCTGTCTTTCTCCTTCAGTCTTTCTCCATCTTTCTCTTTTTGACTTGTCTTTGTCTATTTCTCTGATTTGCTGACTCTCCATTGTTCTCTGTTTTCTCCTTTCCCATCATTCATTCATTCATTCATTCAGATAGATTAATTGAGGGCAAGGCACTGCTCCAGACACTAGGAACATAGCAGTAAACAAAACAGGTCCATGTCTTAATGAAGCATAGATTCTAACAACGTAGAAAGGGAGATGCAAACTACCTACCTAAACTAAAACAGCGAGCATGTAGTGCGCCCATGGGTACTAGCCTGGGCTTTAAGAAACAGAGCTCCAGGCTCAGATTCCTCACTAACTGGTTTTGTAACTTAGCCTGATCCCCTTTCCCTTTCTCAGCCTCAGTTTTCTTATTTCTAGAGTGAGAGAACTGGGCCAGATCAGGGCTGCCCTGCCTTTCTATGACGAAGAACATCTTTCATTGAAATGCTGATAACATAAGTTACACAAAGGCTAGGTTCTAAGTCAGCACTTACACAAATAGTAGTGTCAAATAAAAGTTTCCCTTCGATCCCCTTAAAGCTCTTAAACACCTGGTTTTGTTATACATGAAACAATCAGTTGCATCTGAGGGGAAAAACACCCATCTGTAACCCCGAAACCTTTCCTTGGCCAGGTGTGGGGATGTTGGGACGGGCGCAGGAGGCCAGAGACCGTGAGATCCACAGCAGCAGGTCCAAGGCTGCCACCCATGTTCTCCCTGGGGCAGACACCCACGTGGGAGGCAGCTAGAACCACAGGCCCTAAACTGGTCTGCACGCTCTCCCTGTGCATTGGGGAGTTGCATTCACACAAAGGGAAGTTTGCCCGTGACACTGACTCCTGCATTTCATCCCTCTGAGCCCCAAGATGGAAAGGATTATTAAGTATATGTTAAAGTTTCTCCTTAGCTTTTGTACTTCAAAGTCATACATACCTGGTGGCCAGAGCTTCTGAACAAACTGAGAAACAAGGTCCCTCATCCTGGGGTGGTCTACTTGTTCCAAAACTCAAGACACATTTCTCTTAAGCCAGCCAGTGCTGAGCTGATTTCTGAGATTGTATTTGATAACTTTAGAATATAGCTTTAGGATATAGTTAGCCTCCAGGAACCCAGTTTGAGAACCACTGCACATACTCATTCTCCATGCTCAGAAATCCTCCTTGTCAGAGTTCTTCTCTCTCATGACGTGGAGAACTACAGCTAATGCATCTGGTTGGTATCGGAAAGCACAGAGAGAGGAGCTGGGAAGTAGGGAGGAAAGATGTGCCGGGCCTGGCATAAGGAGCTCTACATATCATATCATTTAATCCTCCATCTGTATAACTTGCTGAGGAGGTCGGCATTCCTGGCTCCATTCTGCAGACATGAAAGCAAAGGCCCAAAGAGGTTATGTGATTTGTGCAAGGTCATAAGTCTAGAAGGTGGAAGAACCGGTTCTGGTCTGACCCTGTAGCCCCCACCCACACTGGTACTCTCTGCTTGGGGTCCGTATTGGCTCCCTGGAATGAGGAAGCCCCAGTGGGCCTTTCAGCCCTGGCCCCAGGGAGGGCATGCCATTCCCATGTAGCAGAAAGGTCCTTCAGTCTCCTTTGAAATTGCCTTTTGAACATCTTTTTTTGAGAAACAATTAAGCCCTTGGACCTCATGGTCTCAAGTGTCTTCTCAGCCCACCTTCCAGAGTTTGTTTATGATCCTGCTCTCCTTAGGGCTAACTTAGGGAACTGTGTGGTGATATCAACTTCCAAAAGCCTCTGTGGGTGGATAGAGCTAACAGCCAGATCCAGGCATTGGAGATTCCATGTGTCTGTCACTCTTGTCTGGCCAATTGGCTGTAGAGGTGTGTCCCTGTAACCAGAAGTCCCTTGTGGGGAGTGGAGCAGGCAAGAGTTGGTCTTTTGACTTCAGCCTGTTGGGGGATGATGGCCCAGGAGGCTGTTTCTTCTGGACAGTGGGAAATAAACTGGCATAGGACAAGCCTGAATTTTGGAGAGTGGATGAATGGAGCAAGGAATTAGCATTCACTGAATACAATAATTAAGAGTTGTGGCTCCAGATTGGGACTGACCTGGGTTCAAATTCTGGCTCAGGCGCTTCCATGCTATGTGATCTCCAACAAGTGATTCCACCTCTCTGTGCCTCAATTCTCTCACCTGAAAACTGAAGATAACATTACCTGTATCCTGGAGCTTTATGAGGAATAAATGAGATTGTGCATGTTTCTTGGCACAGAGTAAGAATACAAGGTATGCTAGCTATTGCTAGCTGTTGATATTATTAGTTACCATTAGCCCAGCCCAGTGCTCAGTATTTTGTATGCATTATCAGGAAGGCATTGTTTTTATATAATTTTAAAGACAAGGAAACTCTCAGATACTTGCAGTTAGGGAACTTGACCCAGGCAACACCCACTAAGCCTTCCAGAGTTGGGCCAAAGCCCTTTCCCACCCTGCCCTGGAGCTGGAACCCAGGCCTTCATATTTCTGTTCACCCTCTGACTCACATCATCTGTTTTTCTACCTGCCTCACTTTGGAGGCTGTTGGAGGCTTTTCCCAGAAGACACACCTTTTATTGCATTTATCTGGGAGCCTAGCACACCACAAGCTGCCCATTCGATATTATCTTTAATGAATGTGGGACGTAATAAATATAGATAGCCCATTTATGAGCTGCCATATTTATTATGCCCTTTAATTGCTAAATAGCTGGAGTCCGTTGAAAGCCGGATCCTGCCCTGGAGAGCAGCTTTGCCAGGGTGGGCAGAGGGGAAGGATGCCAGAGCCTGGCCCCCTGCAGACTTCTCAGCATCTCATCAGGGCGGCCCCATCTGCCTCGCAAAGATCTATCTAAATCTGAGCCTGACAGAAGAAGGGCCTGGGTTTGGGTATGAAGGTCAAGGTGTTTAACACCTGATGGGCACTGGCACGGGCCAATCAGAAGAGATGCTGCCTAGACAGCAGGCCAGCCCTACCCCTGGATCCCCACTGAACCTCCGCCATCCCACTGCCCACCAGCAAGACAGGGCTTAGAACTAGGGCAGGGCTAGGGATGGGATGCTGGATGTAGTCAGGGCACCAGGAGGGTTTCGCCCTAGGAGCAGGCTTTGGGCCCCTAACTAGGTGCCCCCACTTCCCTGCAGCATCCCTCCTCACTGGGCAAGTCCTCTGGGGTTGAGGGTGTGTACAGTGTTGGCAAGTTTGTCAGGCCTAGGTTCTGATTCTGATTCACGACCTTGTCAGGTCCCTCAGGGCTCTGAGCCTCAATTTCTCATCGACCAAGTAGAAGGTTCACTTCAGCAACCAAGTTATATCATCATGTTGCATTGTTGAGCCCTTGCCACGTGTTGGACATCATGCTAAGCATGTTATTGCATTATTTCAGTTAATCTTCACACACTACTTGAGAGCTCAGAAGCTTCTGTTTTTAATCTCCATTTTCAAGTTGGAGAGAATAAGGTTCCGAGAGATAGTAATTCACCCAAGGCCACACAGCAAATGAATGGTAGCCATGGGCTTGATCCTGGCAGGCTAGCCCCATAGGACAAAGAGGAAGCTGTTTTCAGCCTCCCTCTTTCCCCACTCACTACAAGGTCAGGCGGGCCTCTGGGATCCCCTGCCCCGGTTGGGGAGGGGTGAAGCAGGGGTTCTTTCTGGGTGGGTGTCCCAGCAGGAGGACTGAGGAGCCTTGCTCTTTCATAGGCAGAGCACCATGGAGGGCGACTGTCTGAGCTGCATGAAGTACCTGATGTTCGTTTTTAATTTCTTCATATTTGTAAGTATTCCTGGAACGTGCCTTGGGTCTCCCTAGGCCTCTGCTGGGTGGGAGGAAGTGACTGCTGCTTGGAAATAGTCAGCCCTCCCTGCCCAGCCAGGATTTCCTGGAGGGGAGGCCCCCAGCGGTGCCCGCTCCACTCCAAAGAGCCTGCTAACCGAGGAGAGACATTGTGCACGGAACTTGGGATGGTTCAGCTCCTCTGACAAAGGATGAGGGTCTCAGTCCTGGGCCCTGTCTTGGTGGGAATTAGGGGAGAAGGAGATATGGGGGTGATCAGAGGGCAGAAGAGGGAGCCCCACTCAGCCCTGACCCCGCCCCAAGAATGTTATAGATATCAGAGATACAGGGAACCTGATAGGATTAGAAAACTCTCTGGGACTAGAAGATCCAGATTCAAAGCCAAGCTCTGCGACTTACCAGCTGTGTGATTTGAAACACATTTCACCTTTCTGAACCTTGGTATCTTCATGCCTTAATTATCTACCTCAATAGGTTTTTGAAAATTAAGCAAGACTAGGAAGTGCCTGCAGTGTGTCAGCACTCGGTAGCTTAGTTCCACCCCCATCCCACCTATGGATTCTCTCCATGAGGGACAGAGCCCTGAGTGCTCAGGTGGCCAGCACAGCCTACCTGCCGGCAGCCCACCAAGGGCTCTCGGCTCAGGCCCATGGCCTTTCCCAAGAGAGAGACACACTCTTGGCATCTCGAGCCCCTGAAGACTTTCCTGATCTTACCCCAATCTTTGACCTCAGTGCAGCATGAATGAATATCCACTAATGTTCTCCAGGGACAGGGTCGCTATGAAAAAAGGCCTCTTTCTGGTCAAGACTGACTCTGTCTGTCTACTTTTTTATACATTTCAACAGCTCCCCTTGGTTCCCTCTCCTGCCCTGTAATTCTAAAGAGTGGGGAACCCTACAGACTTGAATTCTAGACCCAACTTCTAAGCTGGGTGACCTCAGGCAAGCCCCAGTTTCCTCACCTGAAATGAGGCTGGGTCACTTGGGCAGTTCAGTCCATGCCTGAACCCTCCTTGAGGCAGATCTCAACACACAATTGTCAAACCCCAAAACTTCCAACAGCCTTGAAGAGGGAAACAGGTTTTACTGGACGTTGGTGGAGACACCAAGGAGAGAGGCATTGCACAGCAGAGGGTCATTGGCCATCCTTGTTGGTCTTCACTTTCTCTCTCCCCTATAGCTGAGTCTGTCAGACCTCTGGG
>PVKZ01001561.1:0-325180 GCA_004027375.1 Macroglossus sobrinus | reverse complement strand
GAAACCTGCTAAGTACACTCATATCCATTTTGTCCTCCCTTCCTCAGGGCCACCTTGGGAGGTGGGAATTTGTATCTTCTTTTAACCAAGAGGAAGCTATGGCTCAGAGAAGTTAAGCCATCCCTGAAGGTCTCAGACCTAACGAGTGGCAGAGCCCTTTCTCTGCTCTAAGCTGCCTTCCTCCAAAGATGGGTAAGGCGTGGAGAAATGGGCCCTGCAGATGAAGACATAAACAAGGCTGTTGAGCCAAGGATTTGAGAGTGGGGTGCCCAGCCTGAGAGCTCTTGTTGGAGACAGAGAGGGTAGCTTCTATCTGTGTTTTCTTGCCCCTAGCAGGTGCTGGCACAGCATGGGAGTCATGGTGTTGGGCGAGTATCCTCGGGGCTGGAGTCAGGGAGGCCCAGGATTCAGCCCGGGCTCTGCCTCATACTTGCTATGTGACCTTCAGCAAGTCACTGGCCTTCTCTGGAGCTCAGTGTGGAATCTGAGGGTTGGACTAGATGACCCCATTATCCTGTAGCTCTGTCCTCTAAGAAGAATATAAAAGGGGCACATAAACTCGACATGATATGGTTCACAGCAGGCCGAGATGGTGTGTGGGTCAGAGGCTGAGTTTAAATGATGCGTGCTGCCCTTGAGATCAGAGTAAGCAGGAAAGGTCGGAGCGGTGACAAGGAGTGCTGGGACACTGGCAGATGGAATCCCCGCCTCCTGGGGCTCACCACCTCTGCCCCGGGGCCTCGCTCAGGGAATGGTGTCTGTGGGGTGTCTAACCTCCCCGTCTGCCTGTTTCTTCCGCTTCCTCCTGACTGGTTCTGGGAGCAGCTGGGTGGGGCCTGCCTGCTGGGCATTGGCATCTGGGTCATGGTGGACCCCACCGGCTTCCGAGAGATCGTGGCTGCCAACCCTCTGCTCATCACGGGTGCCTACATCCTCCTGGCCATGGGGGGCCTGCTTTTCCTGCTCGGCTTCCTGGGATGCTGTGGGGCTGTCCGTGAGAACAAGTGTCTGCTGCTGTTTGTGAGTACACCCATCCCCCACCCCAATCGTGGGTGCCCTGGGACGGGAAGGAGGTGGAGGCCCATGAACCTGTACTTCAGGAGACTGAGGTCTGAGCCAAGGAGGCCGTCCTCCTGGAGCGGGAAGGCCAGCCACCAACCTCTCTCATTTGCACTAGCAACCCCGGGCTTCCAGAGCCTGCTCTTTGCACTGGGCCTGCCATGTGGGCAAGTTGCCCCTGGGTGGAGAGTGGCCTTGGCCTCCAGGTGTGAACAGGCAGGCTTCTCCAAGGTGTAATCAAACTAAGAACCTTGACCATGATGTTTTTCTATTTGCTTGCTTTTCAGGACTTAAAGATATAACTCCTTGGTAAAAGATCTGAGATAGCTATTGGATAAATCATTTACCTTTTGCATTTCTGGTTCGAAAGTAGAAATGATATGATCTCTGAAGGTCCTTTAATCATTAAATAAATAGTCCTTGAACTACTACTACAGGCCACATAGTTCACTAGGGGCTGAAGATGCGTTGGGGGCAAGAGTGGCCGTCCCCTCCCTCATGGACAGGCACAGGGAGGCATCAAGCCCGTGAGGAAGGGCTGGGCAACAGGCAGGCCTGGATTCGGGTGTGCACCCTACTCTGTCCCCTAACTGATGATGCGACTCCTTTCTCTGAGCCTTAGTATCTTTGCTTGTTAAGTGAGGAGTCAACCAGTTAAGCTGCATGTGGGAGCCAAGTGTAAGGGGTAGATGTTCTGTTTCTCTGGTCTGTTGCATTCCCATGAGCCATAGCCCTGTGGGCCTCTGCTGACCTTCCTGGCTGTGGAGGATGAGTCTTCTTCCCTACGGCATCCTGTGGGTCCCCAGGGCTAGGAGAACTTGTGGGTTGAGACCAGTCCTGCTACAGAGTAAGTTAAAAACAGCCCGGCTTAGAGAAATGTGTGTGGATGGGTGAGTGGATGGCTGGGGTGGGTGTTAAGTGATAGGAGATCTGGGCTGGTCATTAGAAGGACTTCCTTGCAAGGCATCTGTCCTCTCCTGCGGATGAGCCAGCAGCACCCAGCGCTTTGGGAGGTAGAGATCAGGCACGGTGCCAGCTCCTTGGATTAGAACACACTCTCTACGGCCTCCACTCGTGTCACGTTGCACTGAGAAAGTGAAATCAGCTGTGAAATGTGTGACACAGTAGCCTTGGTTCCCTTTGGCCTTCAGCTGCATAAACACTGCAAACTTTTCCTTTGAAGTGAAACAAAGAAACCTGCGGGCGCCCCCTGTGGGAAGCTCTCTACAGTGTCCAATGGTGCAAGGAAAAGTCTGAGCCCCAGATTAACTTTAAAAGGAGCTGGGTATGGTTCCTTCCCCACCCCTACCCCTCGCCCCACCCACCCCGCACCTTGGCCCCCAGGTCTCATCCACTGTGAACTGGGCTCATCTCTGAAGCCAAGACAGGAAGCCAGGCTGGGGCTCTGGGCTGGGGAGGCATCAAGCTAAGTGGCTCCCTCAGAGCCTGCCCGCTGGACGAGGACATGGCCTCCCTCCCTGGTGCTTAGGAAGAAGACGCTGAGGCCCAGGATGACGTTTGCCCCAAGTCCCCCAAGAGAGATAAGTTCTGGCTGTAACCGGGTCTAGCCCACTGAAACTTACAGTAGTCCCTTCCCACCATTTTTTGTCTGTTCTCTCCGCTGCCTTTTCTTACCCCTCTCCTGAATGCTCCTTGCCTTTTCCTGTCTCCCTGCCTCTCTCTTACTCTACTTCCCCTGTGTTGCCTCCACTCTCTTCCCCTCTCTTCTCCTCATCCCCTCCTCAGCCCTCCCTTCCCCTCTCTGATGCTCAGACAAGCTTCAGGTCACAGCACAGGTCAAAAGCTGGGCACACTTGGGCCCAGGTGTCCTGTCTCTCAGAACAGGGCAGGTCCAAGGGCTTCTAACCTGGCATTGACTCACGTGATCCAAAATTCACCTAAAATTATGTGTGAAATATGATGTCAGGGCCTGCGTGTGTGTGTCTATACCTGTGTGTTATGTTTTATGTGTGTGTGTGTGTGTGTGTATCTTGTGTACACGTGCATATTTCTAGGGAGAGACCCCACAGCTTCTGGAAAGTTTTCAAAAAGATTCACGACCTAAAAAATAAGAACCACTTTGTCTTTCAACCTGGACCTGGCCGTGTGGCACTTCCAGGATCTCCCCTCTGGTAGATGCTGGCATCCTAAGTGAAGCCTGAGACCACTGCCTCCACCTGCTGGGAGGGAGAGAAGACTTGTCTTGAGAAGGGCTGAGAGGGAGGAACTTTAGCCTCCTGAGAAACCCTGGCTCAGAGGCCTGCAGAAAATGGGGCCTGGGGATGGAGGTTACCTGAGTCTCCATCCCCTCCCTGCTGCTTGACGCCAAAGCCCACAGTGTCCCAGTGACCCTTAGCCCAGGGACAATGAGCCTAATGACCATATAACCTAATGACCACATCACTTAATGATCAGTTTTTCAAATGCTTTCCTGTGATCAGATGATTTTACAGCATTTTCACATACGACAGGGCAAATTTCAGCTTGTTGTTGACATTTCGTGGCATCCCTTCTTCCTGTTTGCTTACTTCTGAGTAGTTTAAGGAATATTTTTTTGGCCCATTCATTTGAGTCAAATTTTTAAAATATTTTATAACAAAGGCACGCTAAATTAGAAAAGAGAACGGCAAAAAGAGATAGAGATGGATGTATTTAAAAGAGATAAGTGAGCTGAATTGCACACGAAGTATGTAAATTTAGTAAATATTTATTAGAGATGAGAACTGAAAGCAGATGTGCCTGTGGGCAGATGGGTTAGGAAAGTCTGGAAACGCTCACCAGTAGGCAGCATAGCAGTTTCCGCCCCTGCATTAATTCTCCCATCCTATGCAAAGTGTTGTAAATTTAATGCTCAGGAATTAGTAACAAATATGTCTGTAGGCAAATGCAATGAGGATAGATGAACCCAAACCTACCCTGGGAAGCCCCAGGAGACATCTGGACAAGCCCTGTGGCCAGGTCCGGGGAAATCCCCTCCAAATGACCAGTGGTAACCCTATTAAGCAGAAGGAAATCATTTCCGGCTGGAGAAGGCGAGTCGGCGGACGTGTCATTGTTACGACATTGGCACCACAGCCTGGCGCTTTCCTTCAGGTGACTCACACTCACACATTCAAGTCACCCCTTGGTCCCCATGCTTGGGAAAACTCTGCTCCAGGAGGAAGAAACAGCAAGGAGGTCTGCAGACCCCCTTTCCCTGGGGAGGCCTCGCTTTCCCCATCAATGAGTTACCAGATTCATTCTTTAATTTCTCCTCATGCATCTTTTGCATTTCGTCTCATGAATTTCATTTCTTGAATTACACTGAGCATCTCGGCTCAGTGTAAACTCCATGAGGGTGGGGAGGACCACATCTGCAGTGTATTTGTTTGCTTGCCAGGACCTAGCACAGAGTAGGTGCTCAAAAAACAGACTTGGAATGAAGGCCCAGAGAAGGCGGTGTCAGAGGTATGGGTAAAAGCACAGGCTTTGGAGCCAGAAAAGCCTGGCTCTGATCCCTGTTACTTCCTGCCTGTGTGACTTGGGGCTGCTTACTTAACATCTCTGAAGCTCAGATTCCTCCTTCGTAAAATGAAGATAATAATGCCTCCTTTCCAGACATAGTGTTGTGATCATGGTTCAGTGAGGAAATGAGCATCTTGCTTTGCTCTGTTCCTGGCACATGTCAGCACTTGATGAATGAGAAACTAAAGGGGTTGATGCTGAACCACAAGAGCCCCTGCAGGCCATCTGAAGCCTTAAGACCTGGAGGCTCCTGTGGGTTTTAGGATAACTTGGTGTTAAGAGGCTGTGTTCTAGAATCAGACTTCCCGTGCGCATCCCAGGTGTACCGCTGACCTGCTGTGCCGTGCTCCCTGCTCAGAGTCCCAGTGTCCCCACCAGTAAAGTGGGGGTATTGATGATAACAGCAGCTGCTTCTTCAGGCTGCTGAGAGGGTTCATTGAAACAATCCATGTACAATCTACAGTGCCTAGGTAGTGAGCGCTCAGCAAGTGGTAGCTGTCATTATTTTTCCGGAAACTGCCCACAGCAGCCCTTGTCCTCAGGAAGGCCACACTTCCTCTTGGTTCAGAGCCACCATGTGGGCAGCTCTCACCCTCTCGGTGAGATATACTGTCTCAGTAAAGCTGTGCTGAGTCATCTTGGGTAACACACACAAATGCTCCCAGAGTGATGAGCACGTGGAGGACACGAGGCTGAAGCTTAGATTCATCCATAGTTTATAACTGTCTAAGCCGCGATCGATAGCCAGAGCCAACTGAATCACATCACCATTTCTGAAGCTGCTCTGCTAGCCTGAGGACAGCCAACAACTCCGCCAAGAGGGCACAGGGCAGGGTGCGGCTTCTGCAGAGGCCGTGAGAAACGGAACCGGATGACCATCCATCACCAGCCAAATGGAAGTGCCAGGAGCCCTGCCAGGGGCCTCCATCACTGTCGGGGGGATGAGAGGCCGCAGAGGTGGAGAATGCATCCCTCAAACACATCCTTCATCCCAAGGGCCAACCAGTGTATGAGAGAGGAGGTTGTGGGGGTGGCAGAATGGACTGCAGGTGTTGTGACCAGGGCCACAAGAGGCCCTCTGTCACACTCCCCTCATACTGGGGAACCCTACCCATCCTTGACCACAGCCCAAGGTCATCCTGCACAGCTGACCCCTAGCAGGGCTACCACTGACCTGTCAAAAGCAGACCCCCGGGGTCCAGCAGCGTTTTTGACAGCTCAGTCCTGGACCACGCTCCTCGGCAGAGAGGAGGGGTAGCTTGGCACTCTGAAAGGAGCTGGATCGAGGCAAAAAGATCTGCTCTGAAATCTTTGAGATGCCCAGTTTGGAGCAGCCGTTCCCTTCCCCGCTTGTTTCCTCCTGGGAAACAAGGGTGTGGAAATGGAGGCTCTAAACAGAAAAGAGACGCAGGACAGGCATCAGGCTTCGTGCGGCCAGAGCCCAGGCTGGAGGCAGCTGGAACCTGGCAAGATCCTCGTGGCCAAAGATGACCATTAGGGATGAGAAGTGACAGATTCACGTGTTACACTGGCTAATCTGTTTAAGCCAGGGGTTCTCCGTGCGTTAGGGGATTTAAAACAAAACAACAAAACCGTTTGACGTCTAGGAGATGTTTCATGTCTGTGTCCTGGGCAGATCATCTCGAATCCATCCCAATGGCCTCCCCAAAAGTGGTCTGTAGCCTAAGAGGTTTGGAGGAACCTCGGGATCTCTATGGGGAGCCGCTGTTCAAGCTGAAAAGTCAGGGAGGGAACATGACTGGGGCCTCCCAGGGAGAGAATAAAGTGACAGAAACCTTCTTCTGACAGGGAGAGAAACCAAGGGCTGCATCGGCGGCCCTGGGGAGTGGCTGTGATGAAACCAGCACAGACTGTGTCACCGGAGCCAGGCTCTGGGGGCTCAGGGAAGAGCCTGCACTCGAGCTGGCTTCTGCGCTCCTTCTGTACTTATAAAAGCCTCGATGGCAAGCTGCGCTCAGCCTTTCTAATGACATGCAGAACACTTTCCCATCCATTACTTCATTATTCTCCACTGTGGCCCCAGTAGCAAGTGTTACATTCCCACTTGACTGACAAGGAAACTGAAGCTGGAAGGGGTGATTTGCGTGATTGTCCCAAGCCACACAAAGCAAGTTAAGGAGGGCTGAGATGTCCTGACACTAAGCTCAGGACCCTTCGCCTCCTTCCAGCCAGGCACATCCAGTGCAGCCTGCTTGCTCTGGGGGCTGTGACCTGAGGGAGCAGGTCTTAGGGACAGCTGGCTGAGGAGGCTGGGAAGGGTGTGTGGGGATTCAGTCCTCTGCTGGTGGTCTCAGGTGGGGTAAAAACTCTGGAATTGTCACAGACTTTACATGCCAAGGGCACTAGTAATACCAAGTCATGAAGGCATAGCCATTTCCTCTTTAATCTAACAGCTTTCAGCCCAAAACCCATGACGACCAGGGCCCGACATGTAGCAGACAGCGAGGTCACAATGCCGAGTCGGTCAGTCACAGATTCATCCATTCATCTGATAGCCATGAACCGACACCTGTGCCGTCTGGGCATTGGGAATAGCATACTCGGTTAAGTTAGGGATGCCGTGGGGACACGGGAGCTATGATGAGGACATCTCTGTGATGTGGGGAAGCCAGGAAAGACTTCTTGCAGGGAGGGCAGCCGGGGCTAAACCCACTCTGGAGAATGAGGAGATGATGGGTGAAGAAAGAAGGGACCTTCTCAGCAGAGGGGGTACAGCATGTAAGGGCCCCGAGATGAGAGGCATTATGGTTTATTTGGAGAGTATCAAGAAATGCAATGAGTGGAGCAGGGGGGGGCTGTTAGATTTCAAACACCTGGCCCCTGGGTTTCCACATTTTGACAGACACACCATCTACACTTCAATCCTGCTCCTTTATTCCAGCTGAAGATCACCTTTGCTTCCCCGCTTCTGGCAGGAATGAGAGGCAACAGCAGGGAAAGGGGGCCCTCGGGCTGGGCCGGGTGGGGAAAGCCAGCCAGGGGTCCCCAGGGAAATCAGTGTTTTCCCCCAGCTTGGACAATCCACCCTGAGGGCTCCCAAACATGTTTCAACATCCGTCTCTTCCCAGGCCTGCCAGGTAGGGTCGTTCAGACTGATTACTGAGCAAGGGCCCCGTAAAGGGGTGCCATTTGTACAGAAGACATATGTCTGCTTTTTCCATATTTGTATTGCAAGATTGTTGACTCCTAAGATGGATTGTTGCTGTGCTTATTATGAAAGATGTCTGGCTTCGGGCAGTGAAGTTCCTTAGCCTGACAAAATCAGCGCATTGCGTCTGCTGGGGCACAGACGGAAGGGTGCGTCCGTCCGCCCGCCCTCGGGACGCTCACGCCTGCCTCTTCTCTTCGCAGTTCTTCCTGTTCATCCTGGTCATCTTCTTGGCAGAGCTCTCAGCGGCCATCCTGGCCTTTATCTTTAGGGAAAATGTACGTACTGGGTCCCCTGCACCCTGGGCCCTGCAACCAGCCCGGGCTCAGGGGCCATCAAGGCCAGCCTGTCCCCTCCTCAATAGAGTCGGGAGGCTCCCATCCAGCACTTCCAGCCCAAAGTGTGACCCAGCACCCCAGCAGGCCCCACAGCCCAGAGGGAGACCCCGGCAGGTCTCTTTCTGCTAAGGCTTTTCCAGAAGGTCTGAGTCAGGGGGACCTTTAAGGATCCCTGCTCTTCCAAAGCATCTGGTACAACCCCACAACTGATTCTGGAATCTTCCATCTCGTACCTTGCCCAGCAATGGTCCAGTAATAGTCATTTGACAGTTCAAGGATAGTCAGGGAGGCTGTATGTTCCCCCTTCCTCCTCCCTGGACTATGTGACATGGAGGAGAATAGGACAGAGCATGATGAGGCCCAGGCCAATATCCAGTTTGGGCCACTTGACTCCACAGGCCACCTTACTCCAGGGGCTCCACCACCCTGGGCACCAGCTCCCCTCCCCGAGTCTGTAAGAGCCAGGCACCATCTGAAGGTGGCCGGGAAACAGAGAGGAGAGGAAAGAAGGGAGAGGGGGCAAGAGACACAGGCTGGCCCTGGGGTCAGCGGCTGAGCTGTTGGCATGAAGGGGAGGAGTCAGAAGTAGCCTATGAGCAGACATCGGTGCCCCGATGGTGCCCCTCTGGGGGAACCACCCAGGGCCCGGCCCTTTCACCACACGCAGCAGGAAGCAAGGTGGTTTAGACCGTGAGAATATTTTGAGGGTAGAAACCATGGATGTGCAAAGACTCCCTGCTCCAGGCGTGGCTTCTTCGGGGCCTGGGACTCAGGGCGCCTGCTTGGCTCTGTCTGAGGGTCGGCTGAGGATGGAGGGCGTGGTGGGGGAGGGGAAGTGCCCATTCTGGGCAAGCCCTCACTCTGCACGGGCGAGTGAGTTTCCGTGTGTCCTGGACTCGGGGTTGTCGAGGGGGTGTGTAGACTTCATGTAGGTGATCCCACCAAGCAGGGAGGCCACAGGCCTTAGGGTGGGATTAAGGGACCCTCCCCACATTGGCTGCTTAGGAGAATGCCAGGAGCCTGGCACTAGGGCCCTGAGGTCTTCCCTTCCCCACCCCACCGCTCCCCACCAAAGCAGGCAGATGGAAAGGCCGGGAAGGGGTGGGGGCAGCATCAAGCTGCTGGGCGCGGGTCTCAGCCGCCCTCTTCCTCTGCCTCCAGCTCACCCGGGAATTCTTCACCAAGGAGCTCACCAAGCACTACCAAGGCAACAATGACACAGACGTCTTCTCTGCCACCTGGAACTCGGTCATGATCACAGTGAGTGCCATAGCCCCCAAACCCATGCTGTGAGCTTTCAGAGCCATGATGCCTGGCACAGCAAACGTCTGGCCTCCAGAGTCCCCTCTGCTCATGCGCCTGTGGGCAGACATCAGTAATCGACCAGGGCACTGGCCACTAAGCCTCGGAATCGCATCCACGTGGCATTCCTGGCAGCCACTGCCAGGCAAACGGTCCAAACTCGGGATGAAAGCTGTCTGTTTCCTCAAGCAACTGTCATCGTCCTTGATGACAGCAATCAAAGGAACCGTTTATTGAATGCTGAGTGCCTGGTGAGGTAGGAATTGCTACCTCCACCACCTTTTTAAAGTTAGGGACACTGGAGGCTCAGAGAAGCTGAGTGACTTTCCCAGGGTCACACAGACAGAGAGGGTGGACCCAGCCCACACCTGGGTGTGTCCACTCCACTCCACCCCGCTACCTCACTGTGGCCTCTCCACAGGCCATCTGTACTTCCGCCCCTGGGGCTGGCTCTCTCCCTGAGACTCTTCGCTTTGTTTTCCTCCTAGTTTGGTTGCTGTGGGGTCAACGGGCCTGAAGACTTTAAGTTCGCGCCTGTTTTTCGACTCCTGACTTTGGACAGTGAAGAGGTGCCAGAGGCCTGCTGCCGAAGAGAACCCCAGACTCGGGACGGGGTCCTGCTGAGCAGGGAGGAATGCCTCCTGGGAAGGGACCTGTTCCTGAACAAGCAGGTACCAGGCCCTGCAGCCCCAAGCTGGGGGACAAGGGTGGCCAGAGCTGGTTGGGGGGCAGCGTCAGCCCAAAGGGTCTGAAGGCACTGCAGACCCCATGGGCGGGTTGGTCATGACATGGGACTGAGGGGCTGCTGATGAAGCTCCATCCAGGCCCCCGAGCTCCCACCACAGTGCAGGAAGGATGAGGGTGGCAGAAGGCACAGTCCAGGGAAGTGGGCATTTTGGTTAAAGAGTCAGCAAGAGTTTTCCAGTGTTCCAGGCCGAACGCTCTTTGCAATTCCAATAATGCAGATTGAGAGCCAGAACCAGAGTCGCACAGTGGGGGCCCCTCTTAAGTCATGCCCTGTATTTTGGGGGAAGCTCACATTTGCCATGTGGGGGCACTGCCTGACTCCAAGGAAGCAAGGTTTCCCTGACCCTGGTCACAGAGGCTTCTCTTGCAATCCAAGGACTTCATCTAAGTCTCTGAAAAACCCATTCCCTTCCTTACATATGCCACCTCTGGGGCACACAAGGGTCCCCAGTGACCAGCCCCCCACGCCTTGGGTGTGAGACCGGGCTAGGTGGGGAAGGGGGGAGAACAAAGGTGGACTGAGCCCCCGCACCCCTCACTTGATAGGCCTTTAATGAGAATCTCATAGGAGAGATTCAGATGTAGGGGACCCCTCAGGGGACGGGAGACAAGGCCCTGTTCCTGTGGGGCTCACGGTCCAGTTAGAAAAAGTAGATGATAAACAAGCAGCAAACAAACAAAATGCCATCACTTCACACAGCAATGATTACTGTAAAGAAAGAAAAGCTAGATGAGGGGCTAGAAGGGACCAGGGTTGGGGGCTCAAGGCAGGCCTCTTAAGAGTCTGGGGAGGGGGACCATTGAGCTGAAGCCTGACCCTGGCCTAAGCTTTGCCCCATGAACTCGGCTTCTCCGCCCCTCATGGTCCTGCCCTCCAGAGCTGGGAGAAGGAGACACAAAGAAATGAGGGCCCTGGGATCAGGCCACCCCAGGGGCCGGGGGTCTCTGCTCTCAGGAGAGGCTGCTGGACATGGCAGAGGGTGTGGGGTGGTTCTAGGCTGTGGTGTCAGGCTGACATGTCAGGCTGCTGTGTCACCTTGGCCAGGACACACTCTCTTGACCTCAGATGCCCTGAACAGTGGCAGAGACTTCTGCCTGTCCCCACACTCTATTCACCCCTTCTCCCTTGGAAAGAAGGGTCTATAAGACCCTATGACCACCAGACAAAGGCTATTCTTCCCAGTCTTTCCTGCAGCTAGGCCATGTGACCATGTTCTAGCCAAAGGGTGGTGAGCAGACATGATTTGTGCAATGAGTCACATCCTTAAGAGAAAGCGCTGTGCCCACCCCTCCTTCTTACCCCCTGGCGGGGATGCAGCTGTGATGACAGCCATCTCAGACCTTGCAGAGGAGAGTGGCCCCATAGGATGTCAGAGTATCAGGAGGGAAGGAACCTGGGCCACTGACAACTCTAGAGAGCAGAGCGGCCACCATGGCTCAGAATTTGAAAGACAGATGAACTTCTAACTTGTTCAAGGAACTGCTGTTAGGAATGCCTGGTGCCTATAGCCAAACCTGTATCCTGAGGCCACTTGGGAATTGCTCCAGGAAGCTGCTCGTGGGCTTTTCCTGCCATGCTTCCCAGTTCTGATTCATCTTCTGTGACAATGTCTCCTTCCAATTTCTGGGCATGGCCTTGATGTAGGAGCTCATGGGAGAGGTCCCTGGGCAGCTACATTAGTTCTTTTTGATGATTCTTCCTCTGACCTCAGGGGTATTACCGAGATTGACTTCTGGGATTCCATTTCTGAGACACTCACATCCCTCCTGAGCATTCCTCACTTTTAAAAGCTTCTGCTGAGGAACTACCTCTGTTCTTCTTCCAAAGCCCTTTTCCCTAAAGCCCAGGATGCATTTCCAATTTGGCCTTACATCCCTGTCGCTGTCTTGAATCAGTGAGCAACACATTTGATTGCAAGTTATTGACTCAAGGGTTTAAGCAAATAGCTTTGTGTTCCACAGATGGTGAGAACTCTGGAAGATGGTGGCTCCTCACATTGTATCAGTTGCTCTGTCATGTCAGTCAAGACCTGGTCTCTGTGATCTCTGTGGCCTTTCATTGTGCTTACCGCTTCATGGTGGTAAAATAGCTGCCATAGCTCCAGACATCCCACCCCTATTCAAGGCAGGGGGAAGAGCACTAGCCTCTTTCCCAGAAACCCCCAACAGACTTCTGCTTAGGCCTCACTGGCTAGGACTTGGTCACATGGCCACCAGGAGTCAAGACAGGACACTTGTCTATGGGTATTGAGTTAGTCTGCCAACCCTGTTTACCATTGAACTCTAATGAAGAGAAATGAGGAAATCTAAAAAAAAAAATGGTAACCCATTATGAATACTTGGGCTTACCCATTGATATGACTCAAACCCATGTGGCAGCCACCCTTGGCAAGTCAGGGATGTGTTTTCTGTTGGAAATAAATCAAGGGGTCTCCCAGTGGAGGGTGACCTTGCTAGACCTTGCCTCCAGACCGGGGGGGGGGGGCGGGGAACCACCAATAGGAAACCATCCAAATTCCCCATCTATCTGGGTGATCTTAAGTCTTCTCTCCTTATGACATCCTGTTTCTCTGCTCTGTCCCCACTGTTCCCCACCTGCCTCCTGCTGGGTCAGGAGTGTGTGTGCTGCTGTGACTCTCCTTGAAACAAAGTGCTACACTCTCATCTTTCTGGCAAGAGAAAAGCAATTCAGCCAGAGAGAGAGAGCAGCATATGCAAAGGCCCTGGGAAGGGAGGGAGCATGGTGTATTCCAGGAACAGAGAGAAGGCCAGCGGGGCTGGAGCACAATGAGTGAGGGCATGAGCAGGGCCCGACCATGCTGGGCGACAGGTCGGTGAGGATGCTGGAAGAGCAATAGAAACCATGCCTAGCTCTACGTGGGGAGCGGGGGTCGGAGTGCATGGTCATGTTGGTGTTCTGGCTGCTCTGTGGCCAGGGATTAGAGGTGGACAACCTGAGTGGACAGGAGGGATTTTTACACTGGTCCCAATGAGAAGCAACAGTAGGTTAGACCAGGGTGATGGCAGTGGAGACACAGAGAGGTGTATAGATGTGAGAAATTATTCAGGAGGTAAGAGCTACCATCTGTAGCAGTAGGTCCACTGTGGAGAAGGGAGGGTGAGGAGGTGTTGAAAGCGACTCCACAGGCTCCGGTTTGGGGGAAGGCCTCAAGTTCTGGTTTTGGACATGTTGAGTCCTTGGGACATCCCAGCAGAGGTACCCAGTGGGCAGCTGAGCATATGGGGCTGGAGCTCAGGGGAAGGTCCACGCCAGAGGCACAAACGTGGGTGTTCTTCGTGGCAGCACCTCCTGCCTAGCTGCTTTTGGTCAGATGAGGTTAGAGGGGCAACTGTGGTCTGGAGCTAGGGTGGGGGTGGGGGGATACTCCCTCCCTGCAGAGAGGGAGCATGGGGAGCTGGTGACAGCAGCATGGTTAGGGCACCAGCATTTTGTGGTGTGGCTGGGAAAGATGGTGCCCCGTGGGGCTGGGTGAAGGGAGGACAGCCATCATGAGGGGGAGGAAGAGGTGATATTCTGGGGTGTCAACAGGAACTTGGGCCCGGAGCCAGAGGCCTGGCCTAGATGAGCGAGAACCGAGCCTCCTTGATGCTCAGCTCCCTTCTAGAGCAGAGGGAAGAGCAGTAGGACCTTGGACTTTGTGCAAACCCTGCTTCCTTTCCTCCCTGCATGTGGCCTGGAGCAAGTGGTCCAGCTGCTCCTGTCCTCCTCTCCTCACATATAGGATGCAGGGAGAGCCCTCTTCCCCAAGGGGCTGTGATGAGGACTAAGTGAGAGCGAGCCCGTGAGGCCCCAGCAGAGTTCCCGACAGGGGAGACACTTACAACATGTCGGTGGCATTGTCCCATCCATCCCCCCTGCCCTCCCTGCTCCCTCCAAAGATGTCTCAGTATCCTGGGTGTCCACTGGCCAGCCCCATCTGCTTGGCCCAGTCCAGGGACCCAAAGGGTCTTTGGTGCCAGAGCCAGATGGAAGGAAGATAGGCAGTTTAGACCTCAGGCCTTGTGCACGGGGATGTCCTCCCTCTGCTGGACAAGGCCCCTCCTGGAGGAGGCATGGCAAAGTCAACTTCAAGCTCAGAAAGGGCTTTGCCATGTCTCCTATCCCCTCCCCTTGTGGAACAGGGGCGTGTGTGTAGAGAGAGGATGGTCTGGCAGCGACACCTGGAGGCATGGGAGGTAAACCCACACACACACACTGCGCTCACTGTCCACCAGTGGGGACGTGCTGAGAGGGGCATCGAGAGAGGGAGGACGGTCCTGCAGGGACTGAGGCTTTGCTCTGTGCCAACACTGTTGCCTGAAATTGAGGCCACTTGCCGGTTCCCCGGCTTCACGCCCCTGTCCTGATGCGGGCCCCTGACCCGTGACCCCAGGCTATCCTTCCAGCTTCACCTCTGATCCTTCCCCCCAGGGCTGTTACACAGTGATCCTCAATGCCTTCGAAACCTACGTCTACCTGGCCGGAGCCCTTGCCATCGGGGTGCTGGCCATCGAGGTAAGTGAAGGCCCCACTTCTGCGGCTCCCCAGAAGCAAGGCACACATGGGGCCTGGGGAAGATCCCCCATGGCCTGCAATCCCCAGCCCATCTCCGTCTCCACGTCCTTAACCCGGGGCCCATGGGTCCCCCACTTATGGGGACTGTGGGTAGTAAGCCCTGCCATGTCTGTCTGCTGCCTGTGTGTCATCAGTGGACTCTGGACACGTCTGAGCAAGTTCTCTGGGTTGCGGGGACAGGCAGGACCTGAGAGTCACTCCCCTATCTTCCTGCCACTCCCCATCTCCTTTCCTCTCCCACCAACCCCCCATATAAGGCCCCCAAACCCACCCAAGGTCCAGAGTGAACTCTCAACTAAAGGCCCAGCACAGCTGACTTGAGGGAGGGGCTGCTATCTGTGCTCCTAGATCAGGCCCTTCCGTGCAGCCCTCTGAACCTCGCAAGGGCGGTCTGAGCCCCCTTTATTTGAAGGTCCCAGTGCCCTCCAAAGGAAGGCAGTTGCAGATTCTCGCAGACACCAACAGGTGTCGCTTCAGCCAGAGGGCAGAGCCTTTCCTGGATCTCAAACCCACTGCTCGGGGAGGTCAGGAGGGCAGTGTTGCCCACGCCCAGCCGTCTTCAGTAACGGGTACTCTGGGCCTCAGCCACCCGTCGGCCTTTGGGGACATGAAGCCAGCACAGCCTCCCCTCCCACCTTGCAGGGCAGCCTTGAAGGTCCCCCAACATCTGGCCACATCGCCGCCTGGCTCAGCTTCTTGCTGTCCCTTACGGCCATGCTTAGAGCAGTTTGTGGAGACTACTGGAGATGGGAGAGAGGAAGGGGCCATTTACATATTCATTCAGTCATTCATTCACCAGCAAGCATAAATTGAGGCCCTACTATGTGCCAGTACTATTTGAAGTGAATGAATACTCTCAGGGGATGGAGCAGTGACTAAGGAACAGATAAACCTGTGCCAGGCCCAGGGAAGCTGAAGGCACATGCCTGATGTAGCAAGAATGTGGACTTGAAAGTGTCCAGCTCCCCAGCCCCTGTGGGAAGCAGAACCCTGCTCCCAGGTGGAAACCTTTACCATGGTCCCAAACCAGCCTTGCCTCCCTACCGCACTGTCCCTCCTGGAGATTTGGTCATGAGGTCTGGGAACCATCATGGCCATGGGGACATTAGCCAGTCTGGTCGGAGGCGTACCCCTGAGTCAGTCCCTGCCTGCCCCGCCACCCCAGGGCCCTGAGACAGTGTTCAGTGGCTGTGCCCCTATGCCTCCTCGGCCTGTTAATAGAAACCCAGTGGCTTCTTACTAAGCATCTCCTACATAACAGGCTCCATGATGTCGTTAGACGATTGCCTTAGACTTCAGCCTCACCACCGCCCTGTGGACGGGAAGCGGGAGCACTCCGGTTGTGAGCACCGGCTCTGGGGGAAGATGCCTGGACTCAAACCCTAGCTTCCTTGCTTGTAACTGTGTTACCTTAGGCAGGTTACCTGACTGTCTTCCTGGTCTGTGCCTGGCACACGGTGGGTTCTAGAGACACAGCAGGCCCCCCGAGAAGGGAAGTGTTTGGCCCACCGTCACCAGTGGCAAGGAGAGAGCTGGATTTGAAGCCACGTCTCTTGATTTCCAAAGCCCCTTTCTCGTGGTGACTACGCCGCGTGAAGGGGCCCCGTGGCTGGTGAGAAGGGCTTGCCGCCAGGGGGCGTCGGAGGTCCCCACAGCAGGAATGTGCTGAGAATAATGCGCGCCCCGTCCTACGCAGGGCAAACTTACCGTTTCCCGCGAGCGGGTGCCGGGTGGAGGGCTGGGGGCCCAGCCTAACCAGCCGACACCTGCTTTCTCTGCAGCTTTTCGCCATGATATTCGCCATGTGCCTCTTCCGGGGCATCCAGTAGAGGGTGGGGCCTGAAGCCTGGAGACTCACCCTGGCCACCACCACCCAGCACTCAACGCCTACCCCTCCCTTGGCCCCTGCCCCCTGGGCTGGGGGTAGGGGGAGAGGGGAGGGGAGAGGAGGTGAGGCTATCATAAGTGGCCAAAAGAAGGGGCAGGGGGAAATAGCTATTTTTTTAACAAAACTAAGTGACGAAATTACTGACCGATGTACCCTGCCTGGATTCTGGGGTGGGGGCCCTGAGCTCTTTGCAGGGACCCCAGCACCTGCACTCCTGATGCACTGTGCACCAGAGACCAAAGGAACACCAGTCCCAGGTCCCCTCCTCGGCCCAGCTGGACCCCTCCTCTGCCCAGCTGGACCCTGGCAGCCCTGGGGCCTGGGGCCTTTCCTCACATCTTCAGGACCAGGTGCCAAAAGAGTGAGGATTTGGGCAACAAGAAGACAAAAGCAAATCTCGGAGAGGTCGCCAAAGCCCAGGGGCCCCCAAATGGACTCGGTCAACATGTCCTTGAGGACTCGGCACCGGCTCGCAATCCCTGGTCCTCTGGTCGATGGAGCTGCCCCTGTTCCATCTGAGGCCGAGAGTGGGCTGCGGACACTGGATCCAAGAATGGCCTGGCTGGTGGGGCCTTTGCTGTCACCCACTGTTGGATCATGTAATCCGGAAGGCGCAGACGCCCATCCAGTCACACAGCACATGCACGACAGTTCTGGACAAGAACTGGGTCATCCCCAGGCCTCCGTCAGCCCAGCAGACCTGCTGCTCACCCCGCCTCAGCCTCAGCATCGTGATTTCCCCAGAAGAGACAGGGCAGGCTGACCAAGAACTACATCTTCCCAGGTCCACGGCTAAGAAAATTTGGGACTCTGTCCCCGCTGCCCTCTCTCTCACCCCTACCCACACTTCTAGGTCCCCAGGAACACGCACACAGACACACACCAGAGTCCCCTTTCCGCCTCTCCCCACAAGCCAGTCCCCTTCCCTGTTCACCAGCTTTCCAGCTCTCAGAGCCCCCAAGATCACCGGGTTCTTCTCTCCCCACCCAGAACCATGGTGTGGACATCTTCTGTATGATCCCAGCCAAGACATCTCCACTGTCTTCTTGTACACCTCCAGGGATGGGGAGTTCACTACCTCCCAAGACAACCTTCTGCCTTTGGACTGCTCATGATAGCATCAGCTCAACGCACAGCAGAAATTTTCCTGTGGTTCCGTCCACTTGCTCTCTCTCCTTCCCCGAGTGTTAAGGCCACGTGTCGTCTCTCCCCAAGCCCCGTTATCTCCAGGCTAAAGAACTCCAGGGTATCTCATCGTTTCTGCTGGGACCTGGTTTCCTGTCCACTCTCCATAGTGCAATTCTGGGTGCTCCCTCCCCTCCAAGCTCCAGCAGGAAGAGGTTTTCCCACAGGCTCACTGACACCCCACACAGCACCCACAAATCGGCCCCCCATATGAAGACCTAAACCAGTGTTGGCGACTGGATTGCAAGATGCCTCAACCTCAGTCAACCAGGAGTGGCTGCCGGGGGCCGTGCTGAGGGCCTGAGGTTTGGTCCGGGCTCTGGGAGAGGGGGGTGTGATCCTGATCAGCCATGTCTGCCCGATACCTTACGCTTGATTAGTGAGTGATGTCTGCCACAGGCATGGGAATGGGAGGGCCAGCATCGTGGCCATCCTCCTCTCTTTGTCTGTCTCTCTTCAGGGTCTGGGAGAAGCCCATTCTGTGTCACAAGCCCTGTGCTAGCTTCCAGCCTCCCCTCCTGCTTTGTAGCCACAAAGCTGCAGCCTCGAGTCCAGTGCTCCCTCCGTCTCCCACTTGCCCCCTTCTGAGGTGTGGCCAGGGCTCTGTTTGCTATGAAAACTTGGTTAGACCCTCCTCCCATCTCTCCCTGTCCCCTTCTCACCCTCCTGCTATTCCCACCAGTCCTGGCCCTCCCTCCAGGTCTCCAAACTGAGTCTTTCCAAATTGTCCATGGAGCAGCCTGCCCTGACAACTCCATGATGCCATGAGCTCCCTAGAGACTGGCCATCCCCGGGATCCAGGGGTCCCCACAGCTGACACCCCAGCCCAGCCTGAGAAGAGCCTGGGGCCTGCCCCTCTAGACTCGCCCACACGCTTACCTCCAGCTTCCTGGAAGAGGCAAATGGCTGGTCTGAGGTTGACCAGAAAGAAAACAACATTAAAACATCCCAGGCTGCTTAGGTGGGACTCAAGGCCAAACTGGGCAGCTGTGTGGCTCCAGTCCTGGGGACACCCCAGCTTCTGGGCCCCATCTGCTCTCCCCCTGCCCAGGAGAATCTGGGCCCTTGAAAGTAAGAGGATATCACCCGGCTCGTCCAGTCTCTTCTGCTCCCGCCCATTTCTGGGCCCCATCGTTGTTAAGAGGAGGGAAGATCACAGAGGACCCGTCTGGCTGACGTGGGATCATGGGTGGTTGTTAAACTGTCACCACCTAAGGCTTCCCAGAAAAGTGTCAAGGAGCCCTGAATCTGTCCCACTGACCTGCACAGCCACTGGCCCCTCAGGCTGGAAAGGGAAGGCGGGTAGGTGGTCTGCTCTGGAGCACGAGCCCAGGCTGGTAGGTGTTTGCAAGGCTGCTTATAGCCCTTTGAAGGGTGTGAGAAAAGAAAGCTCTGTCCAATCTCAGGCTCCAGATCTGGCTGGGCTGGTCCGGATACAGCCCATAATAGGTGCTGGTGGCAGTCGTTGGCTGCCGGGGGTTGGGAATGCCCCCATAAAGACTTCCTGTGATCCAACAGCAGGGCACCGGCCAAGGAGGCCTTTCCAAGTTGTCACACCCCACCCTGTTCATTCATTCTCCAAAAACTACTGTCTCTTGGAGAAGGGGACACATCTTAGGGGCTAGGGCCCCTCCTGGGCCTCCTTTGTCCCTCTCCTCTATCCATGCCTAAGGGGCTGAGACAGGATCCCTCAAACGAGCCGAGGCCCCAGAACCCCGTCTCCCCAGAAGACCCTTCTTCCTTTCTCCTGTGGGCCCTATGTTAAAAGTCTATTTTGAAAACTGTAAATGTTCCTTGCAGTAGATAGCGGAGCTAATTTATCATGTTTATTTCCTGTGAGCCCCCTTTTTATATTATATATCAAGAGTTTTTGTAATATAAAACAGGACACCCACACTAATGGTTTTGCACTTTTTTTTTTTTTGTGACTTTCTTACAAAAAGAAAAAGGAACGAAGAATAAATAGTGACCGTGAAGAAAGGTGGTCTTGATTGGGGGGGCGGGGGCGGGTAGGCTGGGATGGGGCAAGAGTTTGGCAAGAAGGTGCACTGGGTTCTGGTGGCAAAGGGGATCTGGGGAACTGGGGAGAGGTGTTCTGGGTCTTCCCAAACCTTTAGGAGAGGAGCTGGGCCCACACCAGGCCTTCTTCACTAGGCCTGTGGGTTCCTTTGGCCCTCTCCACTTCGTCCCTGCCTCATCCTTATCAAGGACTCCTCTTTGCCTCCTTGTACCCACACCCCCCCCAGGCCGTGTGTCTGTCTGCCTGCCTGTCTGCCAGGCCCCCTCCCTCCAGGCCTCAGAGCAGTATTTAACCAAGCAGCACAGAATTTCCCGGACACTGCTCTGTGTTGGAGCCTGGATGGCGCCATCCCAGTGGGTACTTGCTATACCCAGCGGGACAAGGCCTCGCTTCTCGGCCCCACCCACTCCCCAGCTGAGAGGGAGGAGCCTGGTCAGCTTAGCCTAGCGGATGCCCAAAGCAGAGCCTGGCTCCGTTTTCCACCTCTGGAGGGACCTACCAGCCATGCCTCACGGTTATTAGGACGAACCACCCAGCACCCATCAGAGGATCAGCCAGGCCTTAAAAGGCGAGGGTCAGATGGAGGGTGTGGCTTTGGCCTGGGGGCATTGCCTGCCAGTCACCAACACCACTTCCCAAGGCAGTGGTGGGCTCCCAGCCTGCGCAGGGCTCTCCCAGGGGACAGGCACACACGTCAATGACGAGAGATGGGTGCCAGGCAGAGCAGGCCCTTCCTTAGTGTCCCGGCTCCCTTCTGCTCAGCCAAGGTCACCAGGAGCATATCCTCAGACACCCAACCCGCTGGGTCTCTCTCCTCAGCCGTATGTCAGTGGTAGTGCCAACACTCTTCCAGGTGCTAGGCAGCGGCTACAGCGACAGCTGGGCACAGGGGAGGGCAGCGTGAGGCCTAGTGTGGGCAGGGCAAGCTTCCCAGATACAGGCGCACCTGGCAGTAGCCAGAGCTGGGCTGCACCTATGGACCATCCTGCCCCCTAAACACACTCTACTGCAAAGCCGGAAGCGAGGCTGGGGCTGGGGAGGCTTGTGTCCTGGAGGGGAAAAGTGCGTTGGAACTAATGGGGGACACGCAAGCTGGTGGGCCTGTTGGGGGGCGTCTTAGGCTCTGAGAGAGCCAGTTGTCGGCCTTCTCCAGGGTGACTGGGGGCAAAGGGGCGTAAGAGGAAGTAGCTTGCTAAAATATTTCTATTTATTTCCCTTTCTGAATTTGAAGGGCACTCAGTCCTACCCCACCAGGTCTTGGGGGCAGCCCAGGCTGGAGGTCCAGAGGGCAGCACCCTGGGTGGGGGGTCGGAAGGGTGAGTGAGGGGGCTAAGCCAGGTGAATGTGCCAAAGGACAAGGAGATGCCACTGCTTTTCTCTCTTCCTCATCTCCCAACCCCATCACTCAGGTAGCCTACACCTGGGGTTATCCGTGTGTCCATCTGTCAGGGCCAGCCTGTGAGAGGCCACCGGCAGCCTCTGGAACCAGGCCAGTTGGGGGAAGGGAGCTTGTAAGGGCCTCCAGGAGCTGGGGTGTAGGCAGAGCAGCCTCAGGAGAGGCCCTGCGAGAGCCCATGGTGGCAGGGACAGGGCATTGCTTCATGTGGCCCACCCCACAGGAAGGCTGAAAGGGAAATGCCAGCTCAGAGACAGCCACCCCAGCCTGCTGGCTGCAGCGAGACTGAGGGAAGGGCAGGTGTGCGTGTTTGGGGGTGGAGGGAGCCCCCACATGTGGGGAGGGCCCACAATAAAGGGTAGGGACACAGGGTCAAATCCTCAGATTTTCCAGGTATAGACAGAAGCCAAGTTCAGCTGCTTGGGCGCTAGATTGGCTGGGGCTGCAGGGGGAGAACCAGGCAGCCCACAGCCTCTCTCAAAAGAAAGTAGGGCCTCCCAGCAAGAGGGGCAGGAGCCTCGCCCCAGCCCAATACCCCATGGTGCAGGCTCTTCAGTCAGTGTCTGTCCAGGGGATCCAGAGGCCAAGGGGCCCAAGAAAAGAAGGTGTCACGAGGTAGGGTGAAGAATAGGGGTGCAGAGGCCCCCATCCTTCCCCAAACCTGAAAGCTCAGAAGATCACAGCATTCGGACAGTGCCCAGGAGGAAAGAAGGTGGCTGCCCCCGCCTGCCCGGGGCAGGGCAGGGTCCTTCCTGCCTTCTGTGAACCAAAGGGAAACCGAGGCCCAGGGCTTCCCGGCCCCAGAGTGGCCCCTGGCCCGGTGGGCAGCTAGACTTTCTTGGGTTTTCGGCCGACTTGGTAATAGTAGTAAACGCTGATGGCAACAAAAAGGAGGCGGCTGGCCAGGAGCAGCAGGATCCCCAGGGACATGAGGCCCGTCTCGGCTAGTGTGGCAGTGACCACTGTGGAAGAAAGGCCGGGGGGGGGACAGAGGTCAGAGGGGGGACAGAGGTCAGAGGAGGGACAGATGTGCCCCCACCACAGGATGGCATGCTGATCCGGGAGCCCTGGGGCGGCCACCTCGCTGGCTCTGCCCTGAGCTGGGGGAACCCTACCGCTGCCTCACCCCATAGACATGTCTATTCTGATGTCCCCCACTTGGCAGGGACTAGGGAAGCATGTGGGCAAAACTGGTGTGTGCTGTCCTGCCTGTGCCAGGGTGTGGGAGGCTGTGGAAATGCACATGTGTGTATTTGGGAAGATACAGGCACACATTAGGCACGTGAGCACAGGTGTGCAGGCACACATGTAAACACAGCCACAGGAGTCCCTCCCCCTCAGACAGGCTCCGTCGCTTCTCGGAAACCCAAATGCAAGAGCGGAAAGGTGGCAGCAGAGCTGGCCTGGCCACAGCCCACATTCGGCCTCCCGCCCTCTCACTGCCCACCTCAGGACTCACCCATGAACTGCACCCCAAAGTAGCAGGCTTCCGTGAGCAGGGTCCATCGAATGATAACCTTCTCAGCAGTGTAGAGAGCATTCCACATGATCAGGGAGATGCCTGGGCAGCGACACAGAGCGGCACAGCCTGATCCACCCACCCCCTTGGGGCAGGGAGCCAGGACCCTGGACTCCCACGTCCCCTACCCCCACTCACCCACACGCCTCAAACTAAAACTCATCCACCCGTCTCCTGTTCCATTCCTTCCAGGTTCAATTCTGCTGCTTCAGCCAGTAAGCTCATTCCCATTCATGAAATTTCCCACACACCATGGGACCCTGGGCACATCAGGTCCCCTCACTGGGTGAGACTCAGTCTCTCCATCTGTAACACGGGAGGCTTGAGCTCTAGGTTCTTCCCCTGTCAGGTTCTGTTTAGATTCTGGGTTGATGAGAGTCTGTGAGTGAATGGGTTATCTGGTGCTACAATCACACTTTCTTTCCAAATGGTCTCCTGGAGACAGAAAACCTGACCCTGTTACAGAATCACTCAAAGGAATTCCCCAGGGGGCAATAGGTAGACCATATTTTCAGTGGAAGAACCACCTACTTAGCCTCTACCAGCTGACCCAGTGTCTGCTGGCTTTGACCACCAGATATAGGCTCATTTTCTCTCAGCAAACCTAACCCTACAACTCTAGCTCTCCCACTGTGTGAGTGGAGTGCTTGAAGCCGTGCCAATCTCCATCACCCCCTGCCCCAGAGGTATTAGAACTGGGAGAACTGTGTGTGCAAAGGGACAGAGGCCTTCTGAAACTGGGGCACTGAGGTGTGGGTGGGTGTGGGGAAGCTAGGTTTGAAAAGGCAGGCTGGGTCCCCACAGATGACCCTGAATGCCAGATGGAAGAGCTGGGACTTTATTCTGCAAGTAATAGGGAACCACAGAATGCTTTGGAGAAGGGGAGGGACACCATCTTTGCAAAGTTTTTAAAGCTGTAATTCAGCTTCCTAACATGCACTCTGTGTGACTCAGATTAGAGAGGAAACAGAAGTGGTTCAAATGAGAGGGGTTTTGCAGATACCACGTTGATTTTGCCACCTCTAGGCTGTGAGACCCTGGACAGCAGGGCCTGGGCCTCATTCATCTCTGCATCCCAGTGCCCAGGTGGGACACTGCACCAGCAAGCGCTCAGTGGTGAGCCAGATACAACAAAGACAGAGCCCAATCCACTATGTACATCCTACCGATGGCCACAAGATGGCAGCATACACCCAGCAAAGACAGACGTCAGTTGAAGGGGCGGGACTCTGGGAAGGGTAGTCCCTGCACAAAGGAAGGCTCCCCATGATCCCACAACCCCAGTTAGTCCCCCAGCTGACCATCACCTCCCGCCTAGAGTCCACCCCAGCAATACTCACTGAGGAGGGCACCACCATAGAGGCGGATGGGGGTCTTGCTTGTCACCTGGGCTCCATCAAAGACTGCGTCATAGAGCTGGTCAGGGAAGGCAAGGGCCTGTGGACAAAGGGCAGAAGGCTCGAGGTCGGGGAGATTCACTACTGAAACTTCCCCAGACATCATCTTCCCCCAGGAGCAAGGCCAGGGTTCCCGGAGCATTCCAGGGACAGGACTTGATTGTCCCCCACCCCTCCATGCTAGGACAGAAGGCACTGGGGTTCCCAGGGCCAAGGAACCAGGACCACAGACACGGGATATAGGGTGCTCCAGGGCAGGCAGGCACAGGAGAGATGAGGGTAAGGAGCCAGGACATGGAGGTAGCCAGGGAGCCTTAACAGATGGGGCCTAAGCATGATGGCCATTTGGGGAGAGACAGCGGAGACCCCAGGGCAGGAAGGAGCCCCCAGTAGAGGCCGAGGGTTCTCCAGGTGTGTTTGGGGGGACACTCACCATGATGGCAATGCCGGAGAAGAGCACAGCAGAAACAAACTGCCAGACCCTGGGGAGGTGTCAAAAGGAAAGTTACACAGCCAGGTCCCTCGCTGCCACCCCCAGACTCCAGGGGACCCTCCCCTCTGCAGTGGAGATGCCCAGGGATGGCTGGTTTGGGGGGAAGGAATGAGATGGGATGGAATCAAGGGCAAGACCACAGGGGCAAGGCTGATAAGGTGGGGTCTCACGCAGCACCTCCCCATCACCCTGCCTCACCCGACACACACATAAACGCTCACCTCAGCCCCAGAGGCTCCCGAACAGCAAACTTGATCTCATTGCCCAAGACCTGGCTGATCTGTGGACACAGACAGGTTAGAGGCAACCTGGGTGAGACAATGCTCGGCAGGGCTGGCCCGCTCATCCCTGCAACCCACCCTGGGATGCCTAGGGGTCCACCTGGGCACCTCTGCTAGCTAACATGTCATCCAGGCTGGGAAGGTGACACTGAGGCCACCACCCCTGCCGCTGCTTGACTCTGGGGCTCAAGGGAAACTGAAAATAAAGTGTCCGAGAACAAAAGCTCAGCGATCTGCCTGAGGTGGGCTTGAAGCCTGGCTCCGCCACTTACTGATGTGGCCTCAGGCAAGTCACTTAACCTCTCTGAGCCTGTTTTTCCATCTACAAAATGGGTTAATAATGTTATCTGCATCTCTCAGGGCCAGCAAATTAAATAACACTTTTAAAGCAGCTGGTACAATAACAGGCACATAATAAGCACTCAGTTCTAACAATCTGTTTTCATTTTTATTATTATTCCCCTAATACCTCCTTAAGTCTCTAGAGAAATGAGCTAAGTCCTAGAGCTCCTGCAGCTATATGGGCCTCAGCTGCTCTC
This sequence comes from Macroglossus sobrinus, assembly GCA_004027375.1. Taxonomy (NCBI): domain Eukaryota; kingdom Metazoa; phylum Chordata; class Mammalia; order Chiroptera; family Pteropodidae; genus Macroglossus; species Macroglossus sobrinus. The sequence continues at coordinate 299,767 of PVKZ01001561.1, read as the reverse complement.
TCCCCAGATGCTGGGCCAGAACTGCCTGCCTCCCCAAACTGTTGCTCAGAGGTGGATCCCTGGGTGTGGCCGGCTCAAGGCCACTCTGAGGCCCACCTTGGAGCGGTGCACCTCCCCATCATCATCCTCTCCACCCACGCCGAGGATCTTGCGGGTCTTTAGGCGGCTCACGAGGTCCGTCTGGCTGTGCTTCTTCATGAGAGGCGGGGGCTGCTTGGCTGCCATCTTGTCCTGGCACCCGGCCTCTGTGGAAGGGCTGCAGGGAGACATGGGCCTCAGGCCAAAGGTCCTACCCAGCTTCCAGGCCTCGGAGGGTGGCCGGACCCTGGCCGAGGGCCTGCCGAGGCCTCCCGCTCAGTCTGCGGTAGCAGATGCATCAAAGGACAAAAACTCTGAGGGCCCAGGCTAAGTACCCAGTTCCCGAACCACCCAGCTGTGCAATGAAAAAGGGACACATCGCTGCCCTTTTCTGGCCTCAGCTTCCTCATCTGTAAAATGGGTTGAGGTGGGTGGTCCTAAGGCCCTTCCAGCTCTGCCAGCTCACCTGGCTTAACTGGACACAGCACACTCCAAGTGACCGGGCTTGATGGAGCTTTATGGATGGCCCTGGGAGAAAGTGCCCAGGATAAGTGTTGGGACTGAGACCACACCCAAAGGTTCCTGGGGTGTGAGAGTTAACAGGGCCTTGGGGTCAGTCAGGCAAACAAGGTTTGGAAACCCTCCCTTTCTCCTTGTCTCCCTCCTTCCCACCCATCCCCCAAACAACTTCCTTCAAACTGCCAGGACTGAAGGAAAGGGAGGGGCTGCCACAGGACCCAGCTAAGCCAGAAGAATGGCCATAGGTGTGAGCAGAGCTTCTGGCAGTCCAGACCTGTCCCCTCCCTACCATGAACACCTACCACCAGCCTCTCTCCCCACCTCCCGTGTCTGCCCACGACCTTCTATCCCCAGTTAGCCCCAGCTCCATCCTGGGCCAGGTCTTAAGCACCTACTGTGTGCCAGGCACTGTGCTGGGCAATGGAGATGCAGAGATGAGTTGAGTGCCTGTCCCTCGCCTCCAGTCAGCACAAAACCTATGCAGAAGAGACAGGAGTGTAAAGTGCCATGAGGCAAAGGCTTCCGGAAGCTGGGGGCAGGGGAGGGCATTGGGCTCCTCTAATCACACCTTACAAGATGGGTGCTGTTTACTCCCATTTTATAGATGAAGTTCCATAGAGACAGGATGACAGTAGGACCCCCCACTCCTCTGTGTGCCCCACCAACACTGGGTTGCTCCAGCATCTCATTCCCACCCATGGCCACCCTCCGGCAAGACTCAGAAGTCACCTGTCCCTTGGCCAGGGACCTGAGCTGGACTTGCCTAACCTCCCTGACCAGGCCTCAGACCCAAGTTTTAGTGCCAGGTGGCCCCAGGCAAGTCTCATTCTTCCAGGCCCAGCCAGGGCTGCCAGAAACAGAGTGCAGAAGTGTCCTCAGGTCACCTCCCGTCTTCCAGCCTCCCAGTGTCTTAAAGCAAAATAAAGCGCCCAGCAAATAAACATCAGAACAGAGAATCACTTGGGGGGCGGGGCAGGGTTGGAAAACATGGCTTTAGATTTGGATAAACTAGGCAAGAAGCACATCAGCTTGAGTTTGGAGATAAAGATAAAATCTGTATGGGCGGGGAAAAATATCTGCGTGGGAGGTCTTCAGTGAGTGTGATGTCCAGGCTCAGTGGCCCTCATAAGGTCCCTGGCCCTGGCCCTCGTCTGTCAAATACAGGCAGCCATGCTTTCCCCTCCCACACACAAACACTTGGGGGCATGAGAGGTGGCTGGAGCTGACTGGAAGACAGCTCAATGCCCAATGCCAGGAGATGGGGAGGCGGCCGGCCCCACAGGGAAGTCAGGGTTTAACCACACTGCTTCTTGGGAACATAAGTGCTGTCACAACACTTGCCACCACCTTCCTGTGAATTCAGACAGAAGCTGTAATCAGCCTGGGCTCGGTCTTGCTGCCAGGTGGGCCCAGAAGCCATTGTTGGGAAGAGAGAAGAGCTGGCCCCCTCACGGTCCCACCGTGCAGGAAGCCTCCGCCTCTTCCTCTTCCAGCCTCCCCTCTTGCCTTGTAGTTTTAAATTACATACAGCAAAATTGACCTTTTTTGTTATAGTTACATGAATTTTAACACATGTATAGATTCGTGTAACCACCACTTCCAAATCAGGGCACAGGGTGGTTGCATCGCTCCCCAAACTCCCTCACTCTGTCCCAGTCGCACCCTCTCCTCACCCCTCACCCCTCACCCCTGGCTACTGCTGGTCTGTTGTCTGTCACTACAGCTTTCTTCATGTTTTTTTTTTTTTCAAATGTGTTACATTAATGCGATCACAGCATCCAGAACCTTGTGAGTTCGGCTCCCTTCTTTCGGCATAATGCCTCTGAGATTCTTCCGCGCTGAGTGCCCATCAAGGCCCATTCCTCTTCACTGGAGTACTATTCTGTGGACACACGTAACAGGGTCATTATCCCTTCACTCACTGAGGGACATCCGGGTTGAGTCAAGAGTTTGACAAGTACAAACAGAGCTGCTCTAAACATCCTTGCACAGGCTTTTGTGTGACGACAAATGTTCATCTCTCTTAAGGTAAATGCCTTGGAGTGGGTAAGTCACTTAATCTCTCGGTGCCTCAGTCTTCTCATCCGTAGCTGGGAAAATAAAGGGTTCTACCTCACGGGGATGTTGTGAGAACACAAGCCGTGATCTCCATGAAGCACATGGCAGTGGCGGGGGGGAGGGACGGGGGTCGGTGCCTGGCCCCTGGGAAGTGCTCAGCTGAGATGGGTCCTTAGCCAAACACTCCCACCCTCCCCAAGTTGCCCCAGGTGGCAGTGGCTCTGACAGGGAGGCCAGGGAGGATCAGGAGAGGGGTTTGATGTCTCCACCCCACTGGGCAAAGCCCCCAGACCTCAGTCCCTTGTCATAAGGCTGATACTTGGGCCATGGCCCACCAGGCCTGGGCTGTGTCAGTGACCTCAGCTCAGAGGATCAGCTGCCTTCCTCTGCCCAAAGACCCCTCCCCACCAACACACAATGCTCCCCTCCATACCACAGGCCTGAACCGCAAAGCAAAGGCTGGGAGGCATGGCAGTGCCAGCCTCCTGGGGCCGGTTACAGAAAGGGGCTCCATTTGACACTGGCATCTCTCGGAGGAGAGACAAGCTTCATCCACAGGCACTGATGTCAGGTATCTGGGCTGGTGGGTCCCACTGCGGCCGCCCGCCGAGCCCAGCCCCAGCAGCTGAGCTCACCACCAACAAAGGGCCTTGGGCTTCCCAGGGAGAATGAGATCTTGAACTTGATCTCCAGGGAGTGGTGCCCCTGTACCTGCCTCTGCAGTTAACTGCTCAAGCAGAGTTCTGACACTTTGTCACCAGCAGGACTGGGCCCCTGCCTGGAGGACAGGCAGGCAGCTACAACACTCCATACCCCCTGACCCAAAACGCACCCCACCCACCCCAAGGGGAACCCCACACACAGACCCCTCCGATCCACCCTTTAACTCTTCCCCGTCGAAGCCACTCTGCGTGTTTTAGTCCCGGCTCCATTTTAACCCAAGAGAGGAGAGAGGGCGCCTCCTCCACTCCCGTCCCTGCTCTGGTGGGACACTGGCTTTGGGGCAGCCAGACCTGGGTTCAGATTCTGGTTCTGCCTCCTCACCAGCTGCAGGGCTTGAGACAAGTCACCACCTCTCCTCCAGCCTCGGTTTCTGTCCCTGTGACCTGAGGACAACGAGAACACCCACCTCGCAGAAGTGCTGGAGGATAGAAAGAGGGAGCACGGGCCGTGCCTGCAGCAAAGGGCCTGCCTGGGACAGGCCTGGCCCCCGCTCCGTCCACTTCCCTTTCTTCATTCGGCCATGCACAATGGAAAAAGCCTGCCTGGCAGGGTTGTCACGCTTCCTTTCCCAGACCCGGCTCCTTCTGAAGGGCCCCAGGGCCTCCCCCCAGGTGCCAGGCTTCCTGAGGATAGGGGACAGGGTGAGGAGGACACTGTGCCAAACAAAAAAGGGAGAATGTGGCTTGCAGTCCCCTGGGACTTTGAGTTCACGACCCTCTGGTCAGCCTCTCTGACCTCAATTCCCAATAAAGCTGGCCAGTCACTGTCCTTTTAATAGCTGTTTCCACTTCTGAACCACTGCCCAGCCAGGAATTCCCTCCCTGACCTCTGCTCCCCTAACTTTGTTTGCTCCTCATGTCTTTGCGTGGCCCCAAGGCAGTGCCCTCCCTCCTCTGGACTTTGGGGTTCCCGTGCAGGTGGCAGCTGCCACTTCCAGCCTCCCTGAAACCCAGTGATCAGAAGGCAGGGCTGGAACTGTGCCCATCTGACAGTCTCCACGCTGGGCCTGGGCACACAGTAGGCATTTTGTCAGCACAGGCAAATGACAGTCAGGCTAAGAGAAGCAGAGTCCCCACCCACCCAGAACACTCAGGGTCACTCAGTTCTATGTGGCAGGCCTGGGGGAGGTGTGGGGGGGCTCTCTCCCTAAATACACATCCTGACTATGTGCTAGGCAGGGCACAGAGCTGAGGCCCAGCGGAGGCAGAATCCACCCAGGCCACAGGTAAGCTGGTAGCAGATGGGCGCAGGAAAGGGGCTTTGCAGTAAGGCAGGGCTGGGTTCGAATTTGGGCTCCCCTTACTGTCCGGGTGACCTTGAGCAGTTCACAGATGCTGAAGCCTCCAGAAGAATGCAAACACTCTAGGCGAAGGGCCTGACATACAGGGGGCCCAGGACACTGGTGGGGTTAGAGCAGGGGTCCCCATCCCCTGGGCCTCGGACCGGTACCATGGCCTATTAGGAACCGGGCCGCACAGCAGAAGGTGAGTGGTGGGCAGGCAAGTGAACCTTCAGCTGTATTTGCAGCCACTCCCCAGCACTAGTATCACTGCCTCAGCTCCACTTCAGATTCTCAGATTCTCATAGGAGCTCCGGTCCCTCATGACAAAAAGGTTGGGGATCACTGGGTTAGAGGACTGGGTGAGAACGCGGGGTGAGGCCTTGCCCTCACTGTCTCAGAGAACTGAGGCAGGTACTAACAGGTGAGCAAAGGGGCAGGGCTTCTGTCGACAGGATCTGGGACAGTTTCTGGCACATGAGCTCAACAAATATTGACAAATTAATGAGCTGAGAGGGGGCTGAGAGACCCTTTGCTGGCCAAGGTGTGACTCCTTGCAGCCCCTTCCCCCTTCCTCATACGTTGTGACATCAGAGGCTAGGAAAAAACACCCCTAAAGAGCTCCTGATGGCAGCAAGATAGAGGGACTGGGACTGGGTAGAAGCCAAGCAAAGCCCGCAGAGACCAAGCCAGGCAGGAAGGAAGGAGCTCATCACGGGTGAAAATGTCAGAGGCAGATGGCACAGTGGGGTGGAGGGGCATATACTTAATGATTGGTGAACTTGGACTCAAACCCTAGTGCTTTGCCTTAATTGTGCTCTGACCTCAGCAAAGTTTCTTAACTTCTCTGAACCTCTATTTCCTCCTTTGTGAAACCACACCGCTGCTTCTTAGCTCACAGGGTTGTGATGAGGCATACTGAGAAAAGCCAGTGGAGGGGCCAGGCACCCGGTATGTGCTACGTCAAGGACAGGCCAGCGATTACCTGGGGCTGCCTAGGCCCAGCCCTGGCAGCTGAGCAGATGGGGCCGGACATCACTTTCACGCCCATCCTAGAGGACCTCTCCCAACCCACCCCCCCAGACTTCCCAGGAAGCCTGGTTTCCATAGAAACAGATGAACTGCAGAGCTGTCCTTGTCGTGGAATCTGATGGGCAAGGGGAGGAGGAAGGAGAAGAAGGGGCCTAGGGTTCAGAACACCCACCAGCTACTGAGCCACCCCATGATTCAGTGGGGAGTCATTGCTGCTGAGTGTCGCAGCCAAGAACCACTTCCTTTTCAAACGAGACCTTCTGCCGAAGGAGCAGCACACCTGTCCCTCCCCGTCTGGTAAGAGCTGCTCCCAGGGGCATCCAACCCAGGGGCTGAAGTGGAGGACAAGTACTTCCAAGACTAGGAATGCCCTGTAACCCCACCACAAACCTATGAGATCGGCTGTATTATCACCCCCATTTTACAGATGAGGAAACTAAGGCCAAAGTGACTTACTCAAGTGTCTCCTGGAGTAACAGGCAGAGCTGAAATTCAAACCAAGTTAACTGTGCTTTATCCGGACATCCTGACAAGCTGGGGGTAGTGTGCGTGTGTTTGTGTGTGGCAGGGGCGGGGGCAGAGATGGCAATTGTTGGGTGAGCCTGACCTCCAAAAACAACTAAGCTCTAAGCCATCTTCCCTACTGCATTTTCCCTTGAAAGTCCCTGGCGCGTTGCCAGCATCTGAACTCCTCCCTGGGGTCCAGCCTCCCTTGGGTTAAGCCCTGTGACTCCAGCAGGACCTGGGGAGGGCTTTAGGGAGACTCATTGTTCTGTTATCACATTTGTGCAAAATAGCTGGAAATGGAGTTTGAGACTGGGCAATACCAGGGGGTGGGGAGCAGTGAGAGACTCAGGGACCTAGCCAGAGAGAAAGGGAGGCAGGGAGAACCCTAGCAAGGAAGCCAGGGTCCACACCAGCCACCCCTGGGGTCCCTTCCTGGGATAACCCATCACCACCTCCTTGGGCAAGATGGGGTCCAGAGACCCCTAGCCCAGAATCCACCACGTGGACCCTTAGGCAGAACAAGTCTTGGGGAGTAAAGGGACCTGTGTTCACATCTTGGCTCTGCGTTACTAGCCCTGTGCCTTCTCCGTTCCTTCATTATAAATGGGGGTGCTAATGCCTGACTTACTAGGTTGTGGGTGGGTTAGAGCTTAAACTAGGAAGTCACGGGACACAAAGGAAGCTTGATTGACACAGCTGCATGACCGACATCATCACAGAGGCCTCCGGGTACAGGTTTTGGCAGAAGGGTCTCTAGGAGACCCAGCTAGGAGAGGAAGCTGAGGCCAGCCTTCGATGTGGCAGGGTTGCAGTGTGTCCCTGGAGAGCGTAATTATTCTAAAGGCCGGGTCAGTCTTAGTCAGCCTCGTCTCTCAAGTAGCAGGTGAGCCAGTGGCAGACTGGGCTGCATCATCCATCTCTGTCATGTCCCACCATCACCGAGAGCTCAGTGTCCACGCTGCTGCAAAGGGTAGGATGACAAAGCGGAAGTGGCAGGGAGGGGAGGGAGCACGGTGCAAGCCCTGTAGTCAAGAAGGGGATTTCACGCCCATGTCCACGAACCTCCAGGAACATGGGAGCTGGCAGCCGAGGGTTTGCACGGAAGCTGGCAGGCTGGCAGCAGAGCCCTGAGTCACTGGGCTGAGACGGGCCAGTTGAGGTCACTGGCAGATTGAGCCATCATGGGTAAGCCAGGACTTTGGGGCTCGGTTTCATTATCTAAAAAAAGGGGAGTGTGGTCCCGGCTGTGACATTCATGATTTGGCTTCCAACCCCCACCATCCACTAGCCACCCTCCAGCTGCCTGAAAGGTCCTGCTCCTGCTGCCGGCCCCCAAATCCCCCGCAAGTCCCGCCAGCTCTCCCATTGTCTTCGTGTACACACACGTTCTTTGTTCTCTGTCCTTCGAAGGTGCCTGATTTCCAGAAAGACAGAGAAAAGCCTAAAGTTTCATCACAAACAATTATCTCAGAAGCGTAAGGGACAAAACATAAACACTGTCTGCTGTGTTGGAGAGTGGGGAGGGCAGGGCGGAAAGCCGGGGGGGACACCCCTGGGGGCCTCCGGCCAGGGGTCTGAAGCTGCTGCTGTGTGCAAGGGGGCCTCCAGCCATTGTCCCCACTCAGGAGTCTGAGAGGATTTTCCCTGTCCCTACTGTCACTCAGAAAGGGCAGAGCACACAGAGAATTCCTGTCCTTTTCAGGCCAGGAGTAGCCAGCCTCCCCCTTGGCCCAGTGACCACGTCAGGACCGTCAAAGGCACTAGTGCCTCTGGATCCCATGAGGCCATGTCATCAGGACGGACTTGCTTTTGGATCCCATGGGACTGGAGCTCTTATGAGAAGGCAGAGGACACATCCCTGTCCCCTCCCACCACTCCCACCTTCCCTCACCCCTGTAGCTGCTCAGGAACTCAGAGTCAGAGAACAGGAGAGGGAAGGGGAGGGGAGGGGAAAGGGGAGAAGAGAGGAGGGAAGGGGAAGGGAAAGGGGGGAAGAGGGGAGGGGAAGGGAGGAAAGGAAGAAGGGGTGAAGAGGGGAGGGGTGAGAAGAGAGGGGAGGGGAGGGGAGGAAGAAAGTTTCTTTGAAGGGATGTACCACCATTTTGAAGCAACTTTTTCAGAAGCAAGTGGGGCTCTGCCTCCTGGGTAGAGTTGGGGGAGGTGGCAAAAGGGTCTCTGTTCTTTTCCCAGGATGCTGATGGGCCAGAACCACATTCCAGGACTGACCATCTGACCAGGGTTCGGGGCTCTGTTACCCTCAGACCAGTGATTTAAAAGAATGAGGTCACAACTCCAAACACTTGTGCTTAAATCCTGGCTCTACCACTTATCAGCTCTTGGCCTCAGTTTCCTCATCTGTCAAATGAGTGTAATAATGACAGCCAACTCCCACCAGTGAGAAGATGCACAAAAAACACTTAGAAAAGTACCTGTTTCATAGTGAATGCTCAATAATAATGTTACTGTTGTTATTCTCAGACTGGGAGACTCAATTTTTTGCCTCAGTCTCTGCCCTTGACCATACCAGCTTCAGAACATGTCCCCTTCCAGGCTACACACAGAGTGGGGTGCTTACAGGAGGGTACCATAGGAAGGAAATGGGAAGAGAGAGAATAAAGGTCACTCTGGGCCGGCCTGAGAGCATTGACAGCAGGTGGGCAGGCAGCACCTGGGGAGGGGGCTGGCAACAGATTGCAGAGATGAAGCTCCTTGGAGTACCAAGCCTGGGTGGTTCCGCTCCACGTCCCCGGAACTTGGCCAGGCCTGACCCTGGGCGGGTCACAACTAGCGCTGTGAATGAACGGTTGAAATGTAGGGTGAAGGGAAAGCATTATGGGCCAGAAGTCAGAATAGCAGGCACCTCCACCCTTGCAGCCACCTCTCCTGTACGTTCAGGGTGACTTACACGCTGTCTCTGGACATAGCTGCCCTCATCTATGAAATGCAGATAGCCAGCCACGCTATCTCCTCTACAGGGCCTTACTCCATCCTACCGGCACTGGCTCCTTTCCTTTCCTCAAATACAGCAGGTGCATTCTGGCCTCAGGGCCTTTGTATAAGCTGTTCTCTGCAGGATCTTTACTTGAAAGCTATCCCGTTCCCCCCGCCCACTCACCCCCTCAGAGACTTAGTTCAAAAGTCACCACCTCTGGGAGTCCGCCCTGACCACCCTACTTAAAATGGCAATCCCACCCTAGCCTTGACGCTCAACTATTCTCCTTTACCTCCTAATACACTACACGATTTGATTATTGATTTTATTAGTTATTTGCCCCTTCCCCTTTAAGTGTCATCTCCATAAGGGCAAGAATATTTTGCCAATAGGTGTCTCTCCTGAACTGTGCCCAGAGGGAAAGTAAAGAACAGTCCTGGGATATTTGGAAAATGATAGCATGCCCCGCCCCGCACCCCCCCGCCCCCAGCAGACCCTCTCTCCAGCAGAGGATGTGGGGTTATCGTAAGATCTTGGGGGAGGGAACGCAGCTAAGTGCAGGGTAGGAGAAGCTGCGGATGGCGGGGTGGCGGTTCTGGGGGCAGGGCCCTGTGGAGAAGGGGCTTGAGCAGGGCATCCTGCAGGTGTTGAAAGCCAGATATGGGTGAAGGGCTTTGGGCCTCAGCCCTCCACTCCCCACTGGGAAGGGCTGATTAAACTGACAGTATGCGAGTGGACAAGGAGAAGCCAGGGCAGCTGGATCCCAGGATACTAGGGCCCCAGGGGACCTTGGGGACCAGACCTTCCATTTTTCAGACGGGAAAACAGAGGCCTGGAGAAATAGGACCATATTTCCTAACAGCCCAGCAAGAAAAATCTTTCCTTCTCCCGGGCTGAGTGCGGAGTTTCCGCTAAGAAATGGTCAGTGCCGCCATCTAACAACCCGCCCCGCCCCGCCCCACCTCCCGCGTCCCTGGAATTTGCGGGCTGCAGAAAGTGGGGCCGCCAGGGACAGAGATGGGCATCCCTACAGCCCTAGGACCTTCAACCCGCTGGGCGGCCCCACCAGGAAAAGTTTGTCTGAAGGAAAAATCAACCAGGAAGTGCGAAGCAGCAGAGCGGCCTTGGCTTTGGATGAACCTCGGGGATTTCGGCCTCCGCCCTGATCCTACTCGCTGATCCTACTCGCGCCCTCTACGCTCAGGCGGAGAAGCCCGCTTCTCCCGGCCGCGAGGAGGCGGCGGGAGCCTGGGACTGGGTGGGGGCGTGGAGAGTGGAGCGAGGGGACTCCCAGCGAGCGCCAGACCCTGCTGGGCGCGCCGAGGGTGGGCGCGGCGTTCTGGCGGCTTCTCTACACACCCTCAGAGTGGGTGCGAGTATTTTGCGGGCAGCGGGGAGCCCCAGCCCACCCTGCTCCCGGCCAACCGCCCCACACCGCCTCCTTCCTGCTGAGCGCATGACTGGCGAGAGTCGGGGTCTTCAGTCTCCACCTGTGCTTCCCCTGCCCCGCCCCCAACAACTGGGGCTTAAAGGGGGCTTCCGTTTTTGCCTGCTTCCCCCGAGCCCGGATACCAGGTCTCTCCGGTCTTGCTTCTTCCCGCTCCAATGTGTCCTTTATCTCCCAGCTCCATCCACTCACCCACTTTCTAAGACCCCAGGCGGGGAGCTCCAGGCTGTTGGGCGCCCGTGGGTCCTCTGGCCCGGAACCCCCGCGCCACAGCCCCCCGAATCAGAGAAGGTCGTTCCACACTTGTGGGCAGGAGGAACTCCGCCACCGCGGTCCGCGGCCCTGCGGGGGCGAGGAGGGGAGGAGGGGGACTCGCAAGTTTGTGCCGCTCACTCCCCGGACTGGGAACAATGGCTGGAGGGTGGGGGCGGATCGGGGGCAGGGATGGAGGGGGCGGGACCGGGAACCGAGCGCGGGGACAGAGTCAGACCTCCTCGAGAGGGAACCTGCTCTTCGCTCCGTCTGTCTTACTCCAAAGCAGAGAGCGTGAGCCCGGGAAGAGGAGGCCGAGCGCGAAAACAAAAACAGTCCAAGAGGGAGGAGACGGCGGAGGGACAAAGCCGCGGAGAGGGAAACCGAGTCAGAGGGATAGGCAGCGAGCAGAGACCGCGAAGGAGAGGAACAGAGGGGCTGCGGAGTGGCGCCTCCGAGAGGCGGGGAGGGAATCCCTGGGGTCCCGGCCGAATCTGCCGGTGCCAAGACGTCCTGGAGCGCCCGGCTCGCGCGCAAGGGGGGGGGGGTCCCCGCTCTCCCCAGTGGTCCCTGCGGCCGCAGGAGCGCCGCTGGGCTGCGCTGCGTAGGCACCGGCCGACCGGCGGCGGGCGGGGAAAGTGCGAGGCTCCCGAGCGCCGGTGGGGAGCGAAACTTACGTTCCTAGCGCATGCTGGCGCCGGCTGCGCAGAGCTGGCGTGTAGGGGCACCTCCGACCCTCGGGCGCTCACATCGCGCCGCCGGCTCCGGGCAGGGCAGAGTAGGGCCGGGCCGGGCTGGGCTGCGCGCAGCACCCACAGCGGCCGGGGTTTGCCCGAGTCTGGCAGCGCGCGCTGGTCCCTCCTCTCAGTGCCGCGCAGAAGCCAATGGCGCGCCGTCCCCTCCCACGCGCCCTGCTGCCTCGCCCCCGAGGGTGGCCGCTGGGGCGGGCGGGAGAGAGGGGTTGGGGGGACTGGGCTCTGGGCTCCCCAGCTGAGGCCTTCCTGGAGATTGCCGGCGGGGGGCGCGCTCACGCCCGGAGAGAAGGCTCTTGAGAATCAAAACCCAGGGCCCGCGCTGCCCAGGAAGACTTTCTTGTCAAGTTCTGAAGACTGTGCCCCTTTTGTGAAACTATCAACACCCTCATAGGCTGGAAAACCACACTGTCTTAAATACCCTCGGGGAGCTCCAGGCTGTTGGGCGCCCGTGGGGCCGAGGTCAGTGTCTAAAATAGAAGGGACTGCTTGGCTGGTAGATCCTCGAGTGTGTATAACACAATTACACTGGTCACTGTCCCCTGACTGCCGGCTCAGTGTCAAGCACCTTGTGCTAAAGAGTTACAGATATTAACTCATTTGATTCTCACAACCACCTGTGAGGTCAGGATGATCAATCCCATTTTACAGATGGCTGTCATTAATGTGTGATTTTATTTAGCCTTCTGGCTTCCAGCCCAGGCCCACCCTTCTCTCCCCCTGCTTGGTGTGATTTTGCCAAATAATATGACACCATCACACATCTCACATACACACACACCCCTTCATCCTCCACCCTGCTCCAGCAATGTTGCTGTAAAATTGCACTATCACAGACTAAGATTTTATCTGAGACTCCTGGACATGTGGAGGCAATGGAGGCAGTTGTCAGATGGGGGTGAGATAAGGTTTGGGGGTCCTAGAGGCTCTCTCAGATCTTTACAGCCTAAGAGAACCAGGATCCTATAAACAACATCTCTTCCACCAAATTCTGGACTCATTCCAACACCCTGTGACCAACACCCAATTCCCATCACCCTGAACCCTCCTTCTTAGGAAACCACCTGCATCTCTTCATCTTGTCTGATGGTCGCAAACGGAGTGGGGTAGGCGTGGAGGGAAGAGGAAGGCAAGGTTGCTCACACGCTCCATTTCACAAGTAAATGAGGCAGAAAGAAGTGAGTGGTGCCCCAGGCATCTAGTTAGGTGAGCATTTTGATTCCAGGGCTGAGTTATTTCTGCACCAGTTCCTTAAAGGTTAATCAAGCAGCCTCTGGAACCAGACTGCCCAGGTTCAAATCCAGGTCCAGCCTCTGGGTGACTGTGTAGCCTTGGGCACACACAGATAGCAGCAGAAGAAACAGTGCACAATAACAGGCAAAGTGCTTGGGGGGCTGGAGTAGAAGGAAGAGACCCCCACCCCTGACCTCCCAGCATCCACTTTCCCTAAAGCTCCCATTAGAAGTTCATGTTCATTTCTTTCTTATACACTTCTCTAAACTGATGAGCAGGAACATTCTAGTTGAGGAACATTCTTAGATTGCCATTCTGCCCTTAACCTTTCTAAATTACCTCATTTTTACACTGAGCATTAAAAAGTTCACCTCACTGGGCTATTGTGAGGATTAAAACTGACATTTGTAAAGTGTACCTCAAATCTAGGCAAGAATAGGTGCTTGGCACATGGGAACAATGAGATTTCATATTTAGGATGCAGGAGCAGAAACATTAACTGAGAAGGCGTGAGACGGGGGGTCAGGTCTCCAACTCTGCTCTTAACTATGTAACCTTCTGCTATGTAACCCTCTGCTGCACCTGAAACATGAAAATATAAAAGCACCTGCCTCTCAGAGCTTGTGAGAATCGAGTGGATTAGATGAAAAAGGTTTGCAAACTGGAAAAGCTAATTTCTGTTATTATCATTATTATTGTGATTCTCATTATTGTGGAATGTTTCCCTCAAAACCCCAGGAGGGGTGGGGGATGGAGCCAGCAAGGCCAGCTGAGGGACTGTCACTCCTTTCCAGCCTCCCACTGGAGCATGGGAGAAGCTGGCTTTCATCTGTCCTGGTTCCCCTCAGCAGCGGCAGCCACACCTCCTTTATACCTCCTTTGTGCCTGATGTAAGTGAGTGTGCTTGATTCTGTGTGCCTGTGCAGGTGGGTACCCAAAAGTGGCATGGCATAAGAAACATCAATGTCAGTTTTAATCCTCACAGTGCCAGAAATCACCTATGGCTTGCGAATTCCCCTGGGAAGAATGCAAATGCAATTGGATATCAAAGGTGCCAGCAGTGGGCCTAGTTTGGGCACCTGGGAGGTACAGGAGGGAGGTTAAGGGGATGGGTGTTGGCCCTACTCTTGTAGCCAGGGCCTGGGGATGATCTACTCCCTGGGGATGGGGGGCACATAGAGAAAGAAGATGTTGTCAGAGGCTGTTATAGTTGAGCCCAGAGGTTTTGGAGCTGCTGAACCTGGGTTCAAATCCCAGTTATGGGACCATGGGCCAGTGCTTTCATTTCTCTGAGCCTCAGTTTCCTGGTCTGTAAAATAAGGATAGTAGTAGAGCTTACTCCTAGGGCTTACTGGAAGTTTAACAGGGAGGATAAATGTACAGCAAGGAGCAAGCACATAGTAATTTATTGCTGCCGATATTATTGGTAGGCAGGCCCAGAAGATGGAGGGAGGGAGAGGGCCTCAAGAGGTGCCAGTGCTTGTAAACAGTAAAAGGTAGCTCTAGGGTAAGAGTTGTCAGGCCAGGGGATTGAAGCTGTCATGAAGAGCACCATTTTGGCCAAAGATGAAAGGGCTACTATCCCACGTAGTGAGGCAGAGGGCCTGGGCCTTCATAGCTCCTGCTGTTTCCCTTTCCTGGTTCCCCTCGCTTCCTCTAGAGCTTCTTTCCTTGGGAGCCTGACTGGTCAGAAGACCTCTGGGGCTTTTCTCTCCATTCCTGGTGGTCCCAGGCTGAGCAGTTTTGGGGACTAGGAGAAGCAGCCGGGAGCTCAGGAACTCCCCCACACTATCCAGGCCTCCTCCCCACTCCCCCGTGGCCACCCTCCCTCCTGTGAATCATCCCCTCAGCTGTTGCTGCTGCTGCTGCTGCTGCTGCTCCAGGACAACAGAATGGCAAGCAGCTCCTCACCTGGGGGAGAGGTGACATCAGAATGGGCAGAAGCAATGAGGTTCAGCACTTTTCAAAGGAAAGATGTGACAGCTTAGGTGCCAGAGGACCTCAATAAGCCATTTCCTGCTTCCAATGGGGCAAGGCTCCAGGGAACAAGCAAGAGCAGGACTTTGGAGTTAGACCATCCTGGATTTAGGGGCACGGCCCTAGTCCTTGATAAGTAGCTCTGTGGCCTTAGGCAAGTTCCTCAGCCTCTCTGAGCCTCAGTTTCTTCATCTATCAAATGGAAAGAGGAAAATCATGATGATTCACAGGGTACTTGGAGGATTAAGCGTAAGTCCTGAGCTCAGGGCCTGGTTCACTGCAAGTGCTCAATAAATGTTCATTGACCCAATGAATGAATGAACACGTAGAAATTAAAGCGAGTGGGAGTGGGGTGTAGGTGTGGCTGTCTGTGAGAAAGCCATCTCCACCAGCAGCTGTGAGAGGCCTTGGATTCTAGCTCCAGGGCATCTGCTGCTCTGTGCTGGTGTGAAGGGGCCGGCTTCCAAAACTCAGACAGGATGGTGTGTGGACTATTCCTTGTGGGCACAGCTGATACTTCTGCAAGCCAAACAAGAGCCTCCTTCTGGGTCCAGATGCTCCCAAAGTGCTGAGCGTCACCTGTGCCAACAGATTCTAATTCACAAAATCGCCTTAGAGGAATGGTTCTCAATGTGCAGTTGCAGGGAGCATGTTGGAAATGCAAAATTTCGATCCCAGCATGGACTACAGAATTAGAAACTGTGGAAGGAGGGAGCGGCTGGAGCAGCAGCCCGCCTTGCAGCAAGCCCTCTAGGAGAGTCTGATGGGAGCTAGAGTTTGAGAACCACTGTTTTAGAGTTGGCAGAACAGATTCCTAGATTCCCTCATTGAAAGGGACACTTTGGTATCATTCGGCCCATTCTACAGGCAAGGCTACCAGATCTGCCTTTGCCAGGTGACATCCATCAGGGAAGTGGGAGAAGTGGGCCTGCAACCCACAGCTTTTGGTTCTGGAGTATTTGTTTTCATTCTTGGATGGGACTGCTGACCCAGGTTGGGGGCTGGGGGAGGGCTGTGAGCTGAGGGGCTGCGGAGGGGTGCCAGTTCCTTCCCCTCTCCCGGGAAAGGGGGCAGGTGGAGTTTATTATTCCCTCTAGTGTGCCCCAGCCCAAATCTACGTCAATAAAGCCCAGCCTGGCACTTGGAGTAATCGGTTTATTAATATTCTCGGCCGCTGCCGAGGCGGATTGCAATAACAAAGGCGGCCCTGCTGCCGCGCACCGAGACATCATTATGTAATTGCTCCGAGGAGCAGAGGGCCGGAGCAGCAAAGGCCCCAAGCACCCCAGTCCCGCACTAACCCCTGGCTGGGGGCTCCGGCGGCGGCGGGGAGGCTGCGCCCTGGAGCATCGCGGCTCCAGGCTGGGGGGTGGGGGAGGCTGAGGGGATGGGGGGATGAGGGTGTTGCGGGGGAAGCGGGTGGTGGGAGCGACAGAACTGGAGCCCTCCCCGCTTCATCCCGCTTTCCTCCTCCCATGGCCGGCAGTGGGTTAACCCCTGCGTGGCTGAGTGCAGCCCTACGGTCTGGGCAAAGGGACCCCCAGAGGCAGATGGCTGTCCCAGGGGACTCCGAAGGCTGAGCCAGAGCTTCCCCTCCCCCACTCACCACCGACCCTCTTGCCCCATCCTCACCCTGATTTGAAGGAGAAAAGGCTAAGCGTCTTCCGCCGACAACTTCTGGGTACAAGACCAGTGACCTGCATGTCAAAATCATGGCACCGTCTGTGAGACGGCCCATTTTACAGGTGGGGACCTGAGGCCCAGACAGGCTGTCACTAAGAATGCCAGCTCCTGAATCCGCCAGCTCCAAAGCTCATGTTCTTTTTCTTTGTACCCCACAAAGAGTCTTTATATCTACCATGAACCAGTTGTTGCCTCAGTTTCCCCACTGGGGAGTGCCAGGATGTTGTTGATGGAAGGTACTGTGTGCATCTCAACTGTTAGGGCCAAGGGAAAGGGTTTGGCATAGGCAGCACCATAGCTGGCATGCCATGTCCACCTGGAAGATGGTGCCAAGGGTACACCACTGGTTGGTTGGGTTGGGGGCAGGGAGGTCTCAGCATACCAGGCCCTGCTCCCACACTCTGCCCCATGCCCAAGCTCTCTCTGAGAAGCAACCCCTGCAGACCCTTAAGCACTCCAGTGTTCCAGCCTTCCTGGCCTTCACCCAGGTGGGTCCTGCGCTAGGAACGCCCCCTTCTCCCATCCACCAGGCAGTTTCATCTCTGAGAAGTCTTCCCAGCAACCCCCCTACACACTCTAGGAAGCCTTCAAGACTGCCTTTTACAGCCCCGGGAACACCTGGTGACAGCACCTGACACACTACATTAGGAGAGCTATTGTTATCTGTCTGCCCCCATTAAGCCATGTGTTCTGAGATGGTGGCTCTGTGTCTGACTCATCCTCATGGAGCTGCCCTGCCCCTTAGCACAGGGCCTTGCACACAGTAGGCCACTCCCAGCACTGGGTCAATTTGAGGTGAAGGGTGGAACTCTCAGATGGATTTAATGCTTGGTGACAGTCTTCAGACCCTGGTTTCAGAACTCTACAGACCCGTCATTGGCTCTGCCAACTTCTACCCGTGTGGCCTTGGGCAGTTTTTGTAGCCGCCCCCTCCCATAATTAAACAGGGATAGTGGCACCCCCAGTCTCATGATGCTGTAACCAGAGGGCAACTGAATCCAGGGCTCACGCTGCCTGTGCCACTCAGCCGACAGACCAACACAGGAGTTGGACTATTTAGAATAAGCATTTATTGTCAGAACGCCGGTGATCTGAGAAAGCAGCAGGTTAATGCCTTTAAAACTGCCTTGCCTTCTCTGTCCCTCTTAGAGTATTGAAGGGAAATCCTGGGCCTTATTCCAAAGGCTGCTCGATGGTTGTGGGGGGTGGGGGTCTGTTGTGCTTCACAGAGCCGTTCCTCTGGCAATGTGGTCCTCCAGTGGCATTAGCAACCCCAGAACAAAGACAGAAATAGTCTGGAAAGAATGCGAGACCAGAAGGATTGTGATCAGTAAGCATAAGGTCATTCATCTTAAGTTTCAGGGCAGGGGATGTTCCAAGCTCTGGGTCAAGCCGCAGGGGACAATCTATTGTTAAGCTATAGAGTAAGGAAAGGTGACGCCAGGAGGCTGTGAGGCCTCTACTATGGGGATCCCAACCAGGCCTTTCTTCAAGGCTAGTTACTGTTTATTGAGCACTTACTATATGCTGGGTACCTATATACTGTGTGATTTCATGGACTCTGCATGCCAGCCCTGAAGAAGTAGCTACTGGTGTTCTTATCACCACTTTGTAGATAAGTAGCTCTCCAAAATCATCAGCTGACAAGGGACAGAGCCTGGATTCAAACCCTGGTCTCTCTGCCTCCTGTGTTTCTTATCTCCCTTTCACAGGATTATTTTGACAATGAGATAACAAGTAGTTAGGACTAGAAAACAGTAGGTGCTCAATGATGCTCATGGCCCTCCACTGTAAGGCCCCCAGGGACCTTTTGCCCTTCAGCTTCCCCGCCCACCCCCGTCCCAAGGACCCCTGGGCATTCTGGGAACCCTTCTGTGGGGCTGAGGGAGGGGGTTGCAAGAAGATCTGGCAGAAGGAAGTGTTCTGGTTTCCAAGTATAAATAAATTATTGTTTTATATCCTTATATTAAGAGATGGGCACAGCGTGCATTTGCCAATCCATGCATGTGGGACTACAGCCTCCCTGCTTTTTGCCAGTTGCTAATGTGTTGTCAGCACAAGGTGGTAAACAGAAGCCCGCTCTGCCTGACCACTCCCATAGTCCTGGGGTCGGGGAGGACACCTGACCCCAGCCAGGCCTACAGAAAGAGCAGGTGTCAGTGGGATGCTGAGGCAAGGAGAGAGTTCCTGTGAGAACTTCAGAAGACTCTTCACCCCTCTGAGCCTCAGTTTTACATGGCTGAAAATGGGCCTGTTACTAGCGCCCTGTCCATTTTACAAGGTGAGAAAGTGGCTGTAAAGGTTCTTCGTACTCAAGAATATGAGTGTCGTTGTTACTGCCAGGAGAGCAGTAGGGGTGCCCAGTTCCATCCTGCCCACTCTGTGCCTCTTCAACTGAGCTGCCACCACCTACCTTAAAATATGCTACCTAACTCCGACCCAGGCCACTGTCACCTCTCACTGGGACTGCTGTCTTCCCTCCTGACTAGTTCTCCAGCTCTTAGCTTTGCCTCCTCTGGGTCACTTTTCACTCAGCAGCCCAAAAGAGCTTTGAAAAAGCTGACCAGAGATTATAAACATGACTTTCCCTGTCGCTTAGAATAAAATCCAGAATAAAAATAATTCAGGCCAGCAAGGGCCTGAATGCGCCGCCCACCCCCCCACACACCGCATCCACCTTCCTGGTGCTGCTAGCCCCGAATTTGTTTCCACCTTGGGCTTTGGGCACATACTGTTCCCTCTACCTGGAATATTCTTCCCCTCTGGCCTTCATATGGCTGCTCTCTGTCCCTGTCTCTGTCTCTGTCCCTGTCTCTGTCTCTTTCTCTCTTTCTACGTGTGTCAGCTAAAAGGTCACCTTAGAGAGCTTTCCAGACCATGCAGTCACATAGCCCCCCATCACTCACCTGCTTTACCCTGTCCCACTGCCCTTATAGCAACGTATCACCACCTAAGATTACCTTTAAATTTTTAAATGTCCTTGTTTCTTTTACCTGTCTCTTCTAGAATATACTTTCCATGAGGATAAAAACTTCATTTGCCACACCTACCATTGTATTCCCAGCATCTTACTCTATATATATTACATAAAAGAGAAGGAGAGAGAGAGGAAGAATAATCACTCCTAATAAACGACTGTAGAGCAGAGCCATGGGGCGTCCCTTCTCCCCCAGAAGGAACGTTGCAGTGCACAGCCTGTGCAGCAGCAACACACAGCAGCCCGAGGATCAAGGCCATCGTAGCTCTCCCACTTCATTCTGCAAGATTTTTACAATATTTCATTTTAACATCACTAAAACAAATGAAGGAATGAATGCCTGCCTACATACATAAGTATATATGTACATACAATGAGTGATGAGTAGAACCCAGATTTGCATCAGAGAAGCCTGTCCTCTGATGGTGACAGACATCTGAGCAGATGCTACTTCCAGTTGCCTTCTTGTGCATTGCTCTGTCCTGCATCTGGACCTGTCCTGTGTGCTGTTCCCTCTGCTGGGACGTCCTTCCCCTTGATACCGCAGTCTTCAGCATGATCACTTGCTCATGCTTCTCTGATCTCAGCTCGTTTCCTCTGAAAACCCTTCATGACTGCCCCCTGCCACCCCCACTGCATCTCTCATACTCTAACTCAAGTTTGGTCCCCCACAGACCCCCAGCGACTCCAGCAGCTCCCTCAGGGCACTGTGATGGATTTGACAGCTAGGTTCTGAGTGCCTAGGACTAGCTGAAAACGACTTCCAGGCAGAACTGTGTCTGTCCGCTGCTGTGTCTTTGTCCCTAGCACAGCACTGACACCTGGCAGGTGTCTGAAAAGAGTGGCAAAGGGATGAGGGGGAGACGGTGAGAGCAGAAGTAGGCTCAGCTGCCCCCTCCTACACACATACAGCTCCCCAGCCCCAGGCTTTAATGCCTGGGGTCCCGGAAGCCTGATTAGAACCTCCCATGGGTGCATCTACCCTCTGAACTACCCCCTAGTCAACAGCTGTCACCACTGCCATCATTTTACCTTCCCTGTCCCCAGAACTCACCAAGGTCCAGGGCAGCCTGGGAGATGGTGAGAAACCCCTACAGCCACCCTGGCCTCTCTCCTCTGCCCAGCCCTTCCCAACCCCCACCCCCAATGCCACCCCCACTGCCACCCCCACCCTTTTTCTTTCCCTTCTGCTTTGCTTTACACTCAGTTCCCTCCCCCAGCCTATTGAATGCAAACCGAAATGAAAAGGGGGGGGGGGATAAAAAGGCCCACACACCGTCAACAGTGAAAAATAACCAATTTGAGGAGTAATTGTTGCTGTAATGATTGTCGAAGTCCTGAGTCACTGCAGAAAATCAGGCCGAGGCTCTGGGACTCCCAGGCTCCCTGAGTTGTGTCAGAGGCTTTGTTTCATGCCCAGGACCTCAGCGTCTCCATCTGTAAAATGGAGGGACCAATGCCAGCCCAAAGGAACTGACCTTGACGTCATGATTGTCCCTGGGGCAGCAATCGGGTTAAGGAAGCACGCACAGCTTGGGACATGTTTTTCCTGCATGAGGCCATTGGGAGGAATGCAGTGTGGGATGGGGCAGGGAGGGGTGGGCGCTGCCCAGAGAGACTCACAGTTTAGGGGGTCTAGAAATGGTGACATTTAACTGACCTGAGAATGAGAAGGATGAGTGGGAACTATGGAAAGTGATGGAAGAATGGAAGGTCAGCCTTGGAAGGACCTAGAGACATCATGTGGTCCCACACTCTTGTACAGATGGTGAAACTGAGGCCCAGGAGGGCTACGGGAATTGCTCGAAGCCACCCACTCGTTGGTGGCAGAGACCAAATGAGAATGCAGGTACCCTGACTCCCGTTTTAATGTTCTTTCTTCCCTTGCCAAACTAGCTCATAATGACAACAAGGACAGTGTGTTGAATGTTCAGTGACACCCAGGCTCTGTGCTAAATGCATTTGTGCTGGTTCCTTTTCTCTTTGGATAATCCTGTTAGGTAGGATTAGAATACTGGCCCTGCTTTACCTTAGTAAGGTTCAGAGAGGTTAAATGACTTATTCAACAGCACATGGCACAATTTTCTTAGCTCCCGAAGGCCCTCCCAGCTTCGTCTCACACCAGTGGTCTCAAGAGGAGAGAGCAGCTCCGAGCTGTGTCCCCCGGTGGGCTGCTCTTCGCTGGGGTCTGTCTCTTCTCTAAAGAGGTTAGAGCCGGTGCTTCCTCAGAGGGGTTTGGAGGGAAACAGGGCTTTCCCTCAAAGCCCCCACAGGAAGAGAAGTAGATGGTCAAAGAGATAAGCAGCATACATTTCAAGTCCAGCATACATTTCAAGGGGTCTGCCTGGCTTGGGTCCTCTGAGACCCAGGCTCTCCTGGTGAGTGCATTCCAGTTTCTGGGGAGGAAATTGAGTGGAACTGGGTAGCTGGGGAAGGACTGGGCCCAGGGATGTGATGGCAGCTTCGAGTGGCCAGTCAGACCCTCCCCCAGACTTTGCACTGGCTGAGCGAGACAATGAGCCACCTCTGAGGAAGTGGGGACACTGCTCAGGTACCACATAAGCAGAGCCACCAGTAAAATGGGAAGAGATGGTTTTAAAGAATTTAATACAAAAAAAAACTCATCAAAGTACTATTGTCATCCTGGGATTTCCTTAGTTATTTTAGAGTTGAATGTTATTTTTATTTAGGATTGCACTGGGATGATTAGAGACACTATCGTCTTGTCAGGACTTGGGGCCTTTGAGTGTTAGGGTTGGGGAGCAGTGGTGGGAGTGTCTATGGACCACCCTCACTCTCTCATGGGGACATGGCAGGGGACTGTTATCCAAAAGCCATTAACTAAGGAGCTAGAACTATTCAGTACCAGGCCTGGCTCTGACGAGAGTTTACTGCGTACCATTTACTTTGTGAAACTGTGTACCTTTGGGGACCTCAATATCTTCACCCCTAAAATGGGGATATTTACTCCTATTCTGTCACAAATGTTTAACTGCCATGCAGGCTAGAAATAAACAGAGACAACAGCCAGGATAGCAGTGCCTATGATGAGACCTTCTGGAAATCGCCTGCAAAGTTTAGCAAGAATGCAGGTTAATAGGTTCTCCCCAGGCCTCCTGGTTCAGAAGCTGGGTGGATGGGGCCCGGGGATCTGCATTCCTACAACCCCCACCCCAACTGATCCTGCAGTCTGAAGACCACAGCTGTGAGTCAGTGAACACTTATCAGAAGCCAGAGATTCTGGTTCCAGTCTGGCTTGTCCTCTGAGGAGCTATGTGGCCTCAGGCAGGCCACTGGTGTGCCCATTATGGCCCCAGGGGACTGGTTTGGTGGTATCTGAGGGTGCAGCCCTCAAGGAGCCTCCCTTAATGGTCATGGGAGGGGCTGGCTGGGCAATGGAGGGCTCCAGGACTGATGACAGAGGCCTAGGGAAATAGGGGCTCAGGGCCTGGGTTCTGGCACTGACCACAGACCACACTGCCCCCAGTTCCAGCTGGGTCTCAAGGCTTCTGAGCTCTGTGGAGGGGTGGCAGGCGGGCCATCTGCTCAGGCTGGGCCAGGGACAGCGGGTTAGACACAGGCAGAGTGCTGAATGGCCTCCCTGTTGGGACCCAGCCTGAAGAACAGATGGCCCGGGGGCTGGTGGCAGGTAAGGGGGTGGACAGAGGCCAGGCTTGCCTCCTTCCCCCTGCCAAGTCACAAAGTCCTATCTTCCGGGAAGAGGAGGCCTCAACAGCCATTTATGGCAACAGCAGCCAGGAAGAAGTGGGTTTAAAGGGATCAGGGAGGCGATCAGGGAGGCCATCAGGGGCTGCCTGAGAAGTGGAGTGACACCTGCAGCCTCAGTCAGAGCAAGAAGAAGGCTGCACAGCCGGGCAGGGAGGGCCACTCGGAGCCTCAGCAGGCCCAAGGGAACTCAGAGTTCTCTCTGTCTAAATCTCTCCTTTCAGTTTCATAAATGGGGACACTGAGGCCTGGGACGGGACAGAAAGCCCACTCCACACCACCCAACAAGTCAGTGGCAGAACTGGGACCAGAACCCAGGTGTCCTGATCAAGGCTCTTCCTACCACACCTGCTTCCCTTCTGCCTGCCTCCTCCCTTCTCCCCACACCCCCCTCCCCCCTCACTCCTCCCTTCTCTGCAGTCAGGCTCCAGGCTGCCTCCTGGGATCTGGCCCTGCCTACCCACTCATGTCTTTATCTCTGCTCTTCCTCCTACCAATCCTTCAAGACCCAAATCGAGTCCCTACCTTCTGGGAACCTTTCAATCCATCCACAGAGCCTATCATCCTGAATGGGAGACTCATACATTGCTGGCTTTGTGTTGTCAAGGCCAATCCCTTCATCGTAACTGAGACCCAAAGAGGGAAGGACATTTTAAATGGTCCCCACCACATCTTAACTCAGCCATTCTTCTGTTTTGTTTCAGGATATATTAAAAAGAGCTTCACTTCACAGAGGAATCTGGTAAAATAAGGGTCCCTTTGGGTCCCTTTCTTGAAAGGAGGTATTTTTTTTCCTGCTTTCTCTCCAAGGTTTCCCAGAGGGTCAGATTTCATTTCTCTTCTGAGGCAGGCAATGAGCAGAAGCTGGGGTTGGTGCCAGGAAAGCAGCCACACCTGCTGACACCTGGGTGAGAGCTGGTGATTGTCCCTCCCCTGTGTACCAGCTAATCACAGGTGATCAAGTCTGCAAATTGCCTCACAACTGCTGCTGGGCTTGACAGGAAGGGGCCTGGGGGCAGAGGTGTGGGGGGAGGAGGGGAGCGGTCCCCTGGAATGGGAGAGACCAGGTGTTAATCCAGGCGCCACCATTTATTTCTTGAGTGAACTTGGATCAGTCTTTGAGCCTCATCTGTGCTTCCTTGACCAGCCTGCAGGTTCTAGAAGGGTCACAGGAGGGTCATGTGAGCCCAAACTCCAGTTATGAAGAAGGTGAAGCCTCAGCCCTGGCCCCAACAACAGCATCCCTGCCCCCAACAACCACACACTTCCCAGGGTGCCTCAGTTCATTTAGCCAAGCGAACCCCAGTTCTCCTCTTTACCTGTGTTCCTGACAGTTTTCTCTTTTCTGACCTTGCTGTGTGTCTTTAGGTGCACCCCTATCCCTCTCTGACATTCAGGGTTCTCGGCCCTCAGAGGAGGGGAATGGACACCTCCTTCTCCATAGCCTCATCTCCCCTGGGAAACCACTCCAGGCTTCTCTGAGCACCTCAGACGGGGCCTACCTAGTATAAGGGAGTCTGGCAAGGTCCAAAGCCAGGGAGTGGGAAGGCTGCTTCCCCATACCTGGTGGTTTCTAGCTGTGGCCAAGAGACAAGTCTAGTCCAGAAAGAACATTTTAGATGTTCTAAGCCCTGATTCATTTATTTCATTATTCATTTATCTATTGAGAACCTGTACTACATCAGGAACATTCTGGGCTCTGGGCATACGGCAGTGAAACAGGCAGACATGGGTGCTCCCTGGTGGTCCCCAGCTTATCATTTAGTGTGAGAGACAACAAACAGAGCCTACAAACAGATTTATATAGTGACCAAATGTGGTTGCTGCCTTAAAGGTTCTGAAGGAGCAATGTGGGATGGGGGAGGGGATAATGTGTTTTAGGTGAGGGGCTGAGCCTGGCCTCTCTGAGAGGTGACATTAGAGGTGACATTAGAACTAGGACCTGCAGGCGGAGAGGGAGCCGGCCACACATCGAGCTGGGTAGAGCTGCATGACTGGGCCAAGGAGCTTGGGAGGCCTTTGCGGCTGATGCAGATGCAGCCCGGGACAGGAGTGGGGAGGAGGGGGCACACAGGAGGTGTGCGAAGCAGCCAGCCCTAGGAGGAAGTTTTACTTTTCCCCAAGAGCCATGGGATCAAAGGGAGGGGCAGTGACTTGATCAAATCCACATTTTTTACATTTTCACAAGCTCCTGCCAGCTACTGTTTCCGGTAGAGACTGGTTAGGAGGTGAGGGGGAGGGTGAAGAGATTGACAGAGGGGTCTCCAAAGTGGGGTGCAAGCACCCTAGGAGAAGTGCAAGGTAGTTCTCTGAGGGGAAAGGAATATTAAAACTTATTCCTGTGCCCATTTTATCTAAAAAAAAAAAAAAGGAGAAGAGTTCATTTTTACCAGTATTTATAGAGTGACACTAATGTCCCTATTTGGTCTTTCTGTCAGTTGTTACTCAGGGCAGAGTGAGACTCAGACCAAACAGAGAAGCTGGGTTCTTGCCTTGCTTTTAACATTTTGAAGAATTTTTTTTTTTTATGTAAGACCAGTTTGGTAGATTTATAAATAATAATGAATCTGATTGTTCACCAAATGGACAAATACTTAGAAAGAAAGATGGAAAAGGAGGGAAAATAAGTAAAAACACTGAATGTCACACAAGACCTTGAATCCAGAGCTGGGCACAGCGTGGGCCCCTTTGCTCCTGCTGTTGTTGATCTGACACCACAGGCAAAGCAAAGACAGTGACCGTGCAACTGGGACTAAGAAGAAAGAGTGAGAAGACAATTCACAGTAAGAGTTTAGACCCACTGTTATTATTGATGAGCCTAACCGTAAATATAGACTTTTGCTTTGAAAACTGAGCTAATGATGGCATAAACCATTCACAATTATTTAAAACATTTAAAAATATTATTTTAATCTCATTTCATTTTCTCCATTTATTTCTGTGTTTGATACCGTTCATCATACATTAGCACAGCAATGCAGAATTATTATTTGTAAATAAGTAAATATACTGAGTACGCGTGATCAAAACTTTTTCCTGCGTTGAGGAAACGAGCATCCTTGGTAGAGCTCCCCAGGCTGCAGTGTGAGGAGCCCAGGACGGGGGTGGCACAGGGAGTGCTGGCTTCCTGCAGAAGGTAACTGTTCAGGTGGTTCCACAGCTTCTGTGCCCGGCCTGCTGGGGTGAGGGGACCTCTCCTGGGAATCCTCAGGTTGCTATCAGCGCCACTCCGTCTGTCCAGCTCATTCCATGACAGCAGCTGGGAGAGATACCTCCCCCAGTCCAGGCTCTTGTCTGGGAGGCTTTTTTTTTTTTTTAATTCTCCAAGTGAAACAGAAGTTCATTCCCTTAAAGGGTAAGTGGCAGATCCTGGTAAGGCTTTCTGATTCTTTATTCACCAGCCAGTAACAGACGAGCACACACATCCTGGCTGGCGAGAGGGCGTTTCTGTGCCTGCACACGAAGCCGTGGAGGCCTGCAGGCCTTAAACATGCCCCCTGAGAGCTTTCCTGCCAGCTACTTCTGCGCAGGGGCCCACTTTTCTGGCCTGTCCTTATTGGGCATACTTTCTGAGTTTCTTTTTTTACCGCGTCCTGGAGAGGTGCCGTAAAGCGAGCTGCGTGTGTGCCGAGGGTCTGCTGTGCGCAGGCCACCCTGCACGTCACGTGTGTGGTCAAGACTCCCTCTCACAGAGGCCTCCCTGCCTTTCCTGTTGCGTCAGGGTTTAAGATTGTCTGCAGGTGCAGTACTGTGCCATCTACCCCGCCCCTCGCCCTACACCCAGGGTCCAGCCATCCCTGGGGGAAGATGTGTCTGGCTGCCCGAAGCTGGGTGAAGCAAGGCCTCCAGCCCCCAAGCAGCTCAAAGTCCTCTGGCTGGAGGGTCAGGGAACCAGCCTCCTTCCTACCCCAAGTCCTCCCAACTTTCTTTTTCCCAAAAAGGTCTTTGAAAATCCAGAGGTCCTCGGGTGTCCCCAGATGCCCTAAATTGGGCCATCCGGCTGTCGGCCTCCCTTCTTCCCATAGATCCTTGTCTGCTTCTCTTGTGGCCACGATCCAGCCAGCAGACTCCCCAGAGCATGTTTCCACTCCTGTTCCCAGGCAGTAGTTTCCATGCGTTGGCATCAGTGCGCATTTAATAATAAAATGAGCAAAGTAACCAAATGCGTTGGCAGCTCCTGATGTTTGCCAGAGGCTTCGTGCGTGCCCAGTGGCACCAGAGGACCCTGGAGAGGAAGTCTGCGGGGAACCCACAGGGGACATGCCCCGACCATTGGGGAAACCGTCCAGAATCCGAAAGGGCTGACGGGGCCCCTGCTATTTTGGCTCAGGGTGGCTTTGGGGGGGGGGGAAGCCATGATGGAGGTGGAGTGGCCTGCAAATAGCTTCCGGGAGAACCCTGCTCGAGAGAGACCCACCAGCCCACCTCCTGGGACAGGGCGCCTGGCCGGAACCCTTCAGTCCTTTGAAAGGTAGAGAGTGGGTCAGTGCCCGCCCATCGGGGGAAGCGCTTTTTGTGTTAATATCGCCAGTTTAGGGTCCTACCTCAACATTCAAATCCTGTCCTTTCCTTTTACTGGCTGCGGGGCCTTTGCCAAGTCACTTAACCCAGCTTCCCAGTTGTAAGTCATCTGGGCTGCCGCACCCACTGTAAATGCACCATCAGGCCCACCCTGGACTCGCGGAATCATCCTGAGCGGACTCAGGCCCAGAAACCTGGTTTATCACATGCTCTCCATGTGCATTTGCATGTGGTCAGGTCAGCACTCGGGAGCCACTAATTGACCTCTCAATTTTTATTCATCCCCCCAAAAAACCCCAATAAGCCAAGGAAGAGGTGAGGAGGAGGACAACTGAGCTTCCCTTTCAGCATCATTGTAAAGATTAAAGTGACGAATGTATGTAAACAATACCAAAATCTAGTCAGCATTTACTAACACTGCTGCTGCTATATTAACTCATCTAATCCTCGCACAAGCCTATGAGGTATGCACATTATTAAACCCATTTCACAGGTGAGACTGAAGCTCAGAGATGTTAAGTAATTTTCTCAAGGCTGAACGAACATGTGATAGTGGCCCGGATCCATGTTCACTGCTTGGCACAGTGCTCAGAACATAATAAGTACTCATTGATTGGTGGCTTGTTTAAAAGACAAGGAGGGGGCAGGTTCAGGTCTGTTGCTCAGGAGAGGAGTGTCATTCTGGCCCCGCCACCCAGAACACGCTGCCCCATCTCTGGTCAACCCGATCGAAGGCTCTCCTTGCAGGAGCGCCCCATTGCCTAGATCTACAGCCTGAGTTGGCTGCTTCTGCCCCATTGCCTGCATCTCCAGGCCCCAAGGAAAACCTCAGAAGCTGAATCCAGCATAATTCCTCCAAGTACACTTAATCAGCCCTCGACTGTTTTACCCCAAAGCCTATGTAGCTTTCTCACGGGTAGGAGAGGGAAAAGGCTTTATGCTTCTTTTCGTTCACGCTTGTGCGTTCAAGTTCACAAGTGGTGCTTTTCTTAGACCAGTGCGTCATTTATGCTAGAAGGGTAAATTCGACATGAAGAAGAATTGCAGCGGAGAGGAGGAACGCGAGTTAAGCCGGGCACTGAGACAGGACTCGGCCATGTCGTCTCATTTTGTCGGCCCATTGGCCCTGTTCAGGATACTGCCTTCTCTTATGATCCCTTCCAGCCATGCCTCGCTGTTGCTCCAGGGTGACATCACCAGGTGGCTTCACCTTTCTGTGCCTCAGTTTCTCATTCTGTAAAGGGAAGATAATAATGGCATCTGAAGAATAAATGATAAAAAAGAATATAAAGGGCTGTGTGTGCCTCATGCCTAGACTATAGGAAGCCCTCAATAAATGATGGATAATGACAATGATAAAGATGAAAATATCAATTCCACTGATGGGATAAAGCTTTAGTGGATGACTTCTAAGATTGCTTGAGACCTAGAGCCGATTGTACATATAAAACAAATAAACAATAACAAAAAAACACAACATTCTCTGTGGGCATTGGACCAGAGTGGGGGTGAGGAGGAAAGGAGAAGGTAGGAGGTGGAGGTAGAGGTAGGTATTTTGCTATGGCCACTTTTGGGGAGGTTTGTACAATCTATGCACCAAAGACCCTTCTATCTATAGTACCACCCCCCTCCCCGTCCCCAAGGGAGGGTGCGGGGCTTTGCTGCACCACTGAACCCTAGCTATGAGTTATTAGTCTCGGGCTGGACACGTGACCCAATCTGGGCTATCTGTTTTCTCTTCCAAAGATTTGGATTTGGGAAGGAAAGGAGCGGGTAGGACACAGTCAGTTGGTCTCTCCACATGGCTGGGCTGCAGCCAAAAGAGTGGACTCTGTTGCTTGGGGCAGCCATGGCCTCTGAGGAATGGAAAACGTTGCTTGGCAAAGAGAGAGAGGAATGAAGCCAGCTGGCAGAGAGGAGCAGAAATGAGGAGGGAGAGACTGTCCTGACAGCTCCCAGCCCGGCCCTAGTGTCCCCAGGCCTGGCCCTTCCTGCTAGCTCAGGGTAGACCATCTGGAAGACGCCATTGGAGCCTCATAAAGAAGTCCCGCCTTTTTGCTGAACACAGCCTGAGTGGATTTCTCTGACTCGAAACCCTGGAGTCCAACCAATACAGCTCTACCTCCATCCAGGCCAGAAACACCCTGATGGGGGAAACGCCCATCCTCTAGGGCTCATTTATCAGAAAGCCGGGGAGAGAATTGGAACTGAGACAGGAGTGTTTGGTCTCTTGAGTTCTTGGGATAGAAATGGGGCTCTGTAACCTGGGGAGCTGCCACAGTCGTGCTCTCTGAGTGAGAGGCAGTGGCTAGAGCTCAGACTGGCTTTGATCAGAGTCATCTTAAGCTATTTCTGAAAACTCAGTTCCAAGACAGAGCCTCACTATGGATGCTTAATAACTTAACCATGGTTTCCACTTACTCAGCTCTTTCAGCATGCAGGTTGCCTTGTCGCCACTCTGGGATGCTGCACATTAGGTCAAATTGGTTTCCTCTGCATCTTGGACATCCTTCTGCTGAGGCTGTCACACTCTCAAAACAAGCAGGCTGCGGACGAGGGCAGAGCACGTGCTTCAGAGGGAGGTAAGGCGGGTTCGAATCCTAGTCCCACCACCTGGTTTCCATCTGTGAAAAGGAGGTGGACATTTCCTCATGGGTTGTTTTAAGGATCTTATGATGCTGCAAATCTGAAGGGCTCAGCACAAAGCCTGGCATTTAGTGAAATCTCAAAAAGGGGCTTTATTACTGGTAATTTGGACTAGAAGCCAGATCTCACTGAGTCCCAGCCCAGGCCCGGTCCCCACTTTGCCAGGTTGTGTCTCCACACAAGACTTGATTAGTCCTGTGCTCATCTGACATGATAAGCTGTGGGACCTGGTGTTTTGCTTGAGGACATCTGTATACTACCCATCAGTGACTCAGTTTCTCAGTCAGGCCCTGAGCTAGAGAGCAGGGGATGAGTGGAGCTGTGGGGACAACAGCACAGTAGCCTTTCCTGGAAGCACCTCAGCCTTGGCCCCTGTACCAACTGGCCAGTGAGTACTTTGCTGAGTTGTAGGGGGTTCAGTGTTCAAAGTCTCAGAGCAGTCTGGGCCTCCCAGATTCTTGGAATCATCTACCTGAGTATATCTATCTCAGGTCCTGCATCCCACTCTTTCCCCAGCAAGGCTCTGAGCTGGCTTCAGAGATCTGTCTGTCTGTGCATTCATGCTCCTCTGCAGCCCTGCTACCCCTCCAATTCCATCCTGAGCCTGATTTTCAACACAGGGTACCATTTGCCTATAGGAGGAGATCGTCTCCTTAAACATGACTGGAGAGGATTTGGGTCTTCATGGCATGCCCTGAGTTGATGCTTGATTGGCTTGAGCCCAATACTTTCTTTAAAGCTTCGACAGCAAAAAGCAGAAGCCAGCCAACCTCACGATCCTTATAATAACCATTGTCCGGGTCCTTCAAATGCTGGAGCTGCCACATAACCTTGAGCTTCACCTTCCACCTGCACCCAGCCCAGCCCACCACAGGTGACAGTCTTAACATTTGTGATTCTCAGGATGCCAGAGCTTGTTATATCCCCCATTCCACTACAATGAGATCCTCAGTGCATCTTACCAAGTGACCTAGTTCCAGAATGCCACCCTGTAATGTTGCTCTTAGGGCTACTCTAGTGTCAACCATCTTAACCCAGGGTCCCCTCAAAGCAGAATCTGATGCAAGGAAGTGTGTGGGGGAAGTTTATTTCGGAGGTGATCCTAAGGAACAGAAATGAGGGACCAATAGAAATGAAAAAAAAAAAAAACAGAAAGCCAACAGTGCATCATCAGTTCACTGCTATGGATGACTGGCACCTAGGGCTGCTGGGACCTTCCTAGCAGTGTATAGAAGGACCCTTGGACTTGTCAGCCAGATGGCAGACTGACAGAAGCATTCACCTGCCAGTTCCTGTGCCCCTCCATTTGAGATTGGCCTAGTGGAAGCCCAATTCCTTCCACATGTCCTCATGCTGCACATGCTCCCGACTGCAGCCCATACTGAGCACTGCGCAAGCCCCCAGATGGAAAAGGGAAGAGCCTTATGCTCACGTGAAGGGAGATACTGTCAGTGCAAAGTGAGATGAAACCCATGTAGAGCTGTTTGCCACAGCGTGGCTGGAAATGAAGATGCCACTGACGCCTGGGAGCTGTGAATATGGGCTTCTGAGCCAGATGGTCTGGGTTAAAATCCTTTGCTGTGCTTCACCTTCCTCTGCTTATACAGAGAAAGTACTAAGAGGAAAATGCTTGACTGGGTTGTTAGGAAGTAAATGAGAAAAATCCCCAGTGCCTGCCTGGCACATATAAGCCTTCCAATAGAATAACTTCTATTACCCCATTTTATGGTTGGAGACATCAAGATGTAATTTTTAAGAGAGGGAGAAAGATGAGAGAAAGAGAGAGGGAGAGACTCAGTCTAGAATCTGCTCAGACCTCCAGAGAGGCCTCGGTTTACAGCTCACAGGAAGGCCTGGCATTTCCAAGCCGAGTTCCTCGCCTTTTCCGCATTTCTACACCCACTTTCCCTACCACGTGAGGGGACTCAGGAGGGGAAGCAGATGCTCTTTCTTCCCCTAAGCACGCATTCATGCTTCCTCTGCTCCAACTGAAGGATCTGGAGCTTCCTTGTGATGTCACAGCTGGTTGCTATGGAGACCAGGTTGCTCTGAATGTCAGTCTGGGTCCAGAAGGAGCAGCACAGTCATCAGCATCCCAGCTGGGCCCCGGGACAGAGGAAATGAGGCACCCCTAGAGGTCTCATAAACACCTCTCCCTGTGCCCCAAACACGCGGACACACACGGTGGAGCCAGCCGGTCCCACGAGTCTCACTGTCGTCACTTGGCCCACCCTGCTGGATTGAGATCTGAAAACATGTTTGGGGACAAATAACACCAGCAGCCAGGAGCAGGGTGACACATAGTCAACATCAGCCATGCTTCCCTTTCAATGCCCCTAGAGGAAAGGTGCTGCCCGAAGGTGGTGATATCCTGAGCATCCCCATGGCAACACTGAGTCAGAACTTACTGAGGTGACCTCACTCTGGGGCCACTGGGCACAGGCTGTCATCACCACCAGGGGGAATGAAAACACTGTGCAGAGTCTCTCAAAAAAATGGATCTGCCCTCTTAAGATAACGGCTCTGGGTGAATCCATCCCAGCCCTCCTCTGGCTTGAAGTAAGCAGAAGGCTGTGGGCCCAGGCTTGGTTTTGCACTGGGCACAATTGGGGAAACAGGAAGTAGCTTTTCTGACTCTTAATACAGCAGACAGCCAGCCTGGAAGGGGCTCCTGTCACCCCTTTGCTGTAGGTCCTGGGCGGGTTGCTGTGTGACCTGTGCATGAGGAAAGACTTCTTGGGGGATGAGCAGAGGTGGGGGAGCACTCCCTGCCCTTTTCTAGATTTCAAGAGGGATTCTCCCCTGAGCCCTGGCCATGCCCTGCCACCTCCCAGGATGGAGCCTGACTCAAGGCAGCATGCTGGCTGCTCCTACTGCTGGATCACCCCTGCCTGCCTGCCTCAGCCTAGGCCAATCTCCTCATCCTTCCTTGGCTGAAGTACTAACCTGTTTGGGATAACTCTTTGGGAAGGACTCTCACCCTTCACTGCTGGACCCTTGCAGGAAATAGTTACTCCTGACCTTGAACTTGACCTCATAGCTGGGGCCCTTCATCTGGGTGATGGGCAATTTGGGAAGGGGGAAGAGAAATCATAAGCTGTCATGGATACATAGCCCATCTCTACTCCTTTCTAGAAGTGTGGCCTCGTCACTTCCCCTCTCTGAGACTCTTGTTTTCTCAGGGTTGTCATGAAGATTAGACAGTCCCACAACTGTTCATATTCTTCTTTCAATTCCCCACTGCCTGAACCTGCAGCTGCCACCTCCTGCCTCAGAGGCCCTGTATCTGTGTGCTCTGCACACTTATTGTGTCACCTGTTGCTTCATCTGGGCCCTAAGGCGGGTCGTTTTTCTGTAACTCGCTCTTGCCGTCTCAGTGAATGTGTCTAACTAGTCAGTCCCGACCCCTTTCCACCTGTCAATTCCAGAGAGAATGACCACCAAGAGCCCATGGCCTGCTCCGCGTTAGGATCTGTGATAGACATTTCACACCCATTGTTCTATGGAATTCTCACCACAGACCTGTCAGAGAGGTATCACTGGTCCTGTTTTAGGGATTAAAAAAATGGAGACTTACAGAAGTAAAATGACATATCTAAGGTCACACAATACCATGTTGAGTTTTATACTGAAATGCTTTATACACATTGCATCAGTGTAGAATAGAAAGTTAAAAGCATAAACTCTGGGGCCAGCCTTCCTGGGTTTGATTCCTGCCCCTGTCTCTTAACAGCTATGTGTAATATAATGCTATATGTTAATTATACTTCAATTAAAAAAGAAAAAAAGAGCTGTGTGACCTTGGGCAAGTTGCTTAGCCTTTTTGCGCCTCAGAGTTGTCATTAAAATAAGGTAGTAACAGTGTCTCCCTCATCGAGTTTTTATAAGGATTATATTAGGAATAAAAAACTTATAACAGTGCCTGGAACAAAGTAAGGGCTATGTAAATAATGATCACTGAAAATTTTTTAAAAGGGGGTGGGGTGGAGGGTGAAGAAAGCTTCATATCATCTTTCTGGGTGGAGTCCCCCCTGTTGGTTGTGTTAGGAGGTAAACAGGCTCAGAGAGGCGAGTGAACATACTTGAGGGCACACAAGTTGTGTGTGGCAGGGCTGGGACTTAGGCTGGGAGACCTGACACCTGAAGCTGTGATGGTTACATCCCCCCAGTCCACCCTGCTGGAGAAGACAGAGAGATCCTGCTAGAAGGCTAGAAAAAGTCGGGTTCATGGAGACTCAGAACAGGGAAGGAGAGCTGCCAGCTGACCCAGGAGTGACCCAGGAACTTGGCTAGCACTAGGCCTGGGCTGGGGCGGGAGGACTCAGGGGGTTGTGGAGCGGGCAAGGGCAGGGGGTTTTGGCAGAGGCTTACCAGGACCCCAGCATCCCAAATTCCTACTCCAGCTGAGTTAAAAAAAAAAAAAAAAAAAAAAAAGGAACCATGGCTCTACTGGGCTGCTGGCAGAGCTCAGCTCTGGGCTGCCTCCCAAAGCCAGGAACTTCTTGCCTAGATTAAGCTTGAGCCCTTGTAAATCCTTGAATTGACTGCAGTTACTGGGGCAAAGCTCTCAGAAAATTAGGAACTGCTGCATTTGTTCATTTCCTCCTCAAGACAGCCTAGGAGAATAGAGGGAAGCGGCTCTCTCACTTCCTGACCCTGGGTCTCAGTGTTGCCTCCAATCAACTGGATGATCTTGGACAAACCACTTTCCCTCTCTGAACTTCCGTTTCCTCATTTATGAAATGAGGGGAGATAATAGGAGCTAACCCTTTACTGCTGTTTTGGGAGGGTCCAGTGCTATCCCATATGTAATGTGGACTAGCTTTCCACAGAGACCGTTTCATCAGTGGAACTACTATTTCCTACTCTTAGTGACCTTAGACAGGAACTTGACCTATCTGGGCCTTGCGTCATAGGTCATGATAGGGACTGAGTGAGTGAACCATGTGAGGCTCTGAGCACAGTGCCTGTGCAGGGTAGGAATTCAGTGTATGGAAGTCCCCTGCAGCTTGACACCCACAGACCACGGCTGACCCTTAGAGAGTAGAGTGTCCAGAAGAACGCTTTCATCCCCAGGATGGTCACGTGACTTTGTGGTTATCTCAGGGTGGTGAATTGGAGGCCCTCAAAGGTCTTTGCTGCTTCCTCAGAGTCTCCTGAAACCAAAATCAGGCCTTAAGAGGTGACTGTGGGGCATCTGGTCGGCATAAATATAATCAGTTTTCACCTTCTTCTTTCTGCAAAATTATTCTGGAAATAACAGCCAGTCTCTGCTCATTTTGCGGGGAACTAAAGGAAAGGGACTCAGGCCAAGCCAGAAGGGACAGTGCTGACCACAATGAGGCCAGCATGGTAGTGGCAGCAAGACAGAGCAGCTGAGTGCAACCCTGAAGGAGAGATGAGACTCAGCAGGACTTAGGGGGAGCATTTCCACAACACGCCTCCCTAGTCTCACCTCTCGGTCACATGCACACATGCCCTCAGGCAGACGTACACACACGCCCCTTTACACACATGCCTGAAGACTGTCACATGACTCCCTTCCTGGTGCCCCCTCCATTCTCCAGCATCACCCCCACTGCAAGGCTTTGCAAGCTTTCCCTCCAACGTGCCCTGACAGCCAAGGAGAGCAGAGACCTCCCTGGGGTGGTCTGAGGGCTCAATCTCATGAAGCAGCCTCCGTGAGTGCAAAGTGTGGGCCGAGCTTCACCCACGTCATGTCATTTAATCTCATGGGCAAAAAACGCCTTTGCAGACTAGTGTTTGAACTTAAAACACTATGAGCATTTTAGCCATTGATTTGAAACAAGATTGAAAAATGTGTAGTCGTTGGAGTTCTTCTCAGGAATCATATCTAGCAAGGTCTCTTGGTTGAGGGGAGGAGGAGGATGCTGGTGGTGGTAGCCGACGGGGAGCCAGAGGGGACATTCCAGTAAGAGAAGGTGATACAAGGAGAATGTGGCATGTGTGAGGAGTGGGGAACCAAGGGAAGCGTGGGGGGCAGGATCTAGGAGAGAGGAGATTGAAGCAAGTGAGGCCGGGGTGAGGAGGAGAAAAAGAAAAGAGAGAGAAGGGCCTACACATCAGAGAAGGAGTCAGCAAAAGCCCCAATGACAGAAGACATAGGCACACTGTGGGATGCACTATTCCCAGCAGAGGCGTCGGACATCTGCGGAAAATTTCACTGTGTGTCTGCGTACCTGGGCATCGGCACAGTGCCTTGGGCCTCCATGGTACTAGAGCCTGCTCTGGTCTCTTTCCCATTAGACTGTGATAGTCCCAGGGGTGGGAAAGTGTGGCTTCATCCTTGAGTCCAGCCACAGCTCTGAGCCAGGACCTGCCAGCACTGTCAACACTGCAACAACTTACGTTATGGAGATTTTTTACTCTTTTTTGTTTTCCAGGTTGGTTTTATTTAACGAAGAAGGTGATTTGGGTTCAGAACCAAACCTTACCTGTTCGGTTTCGGTTTTGGCTAGACAACAGATTGATCTGACCCCCTGAGCTTGGCCCTGTGCCCAGCTGAATTCCTGGGAGCACGGGAGGTGAATGGGGGCTTCTGACTTGGTCACTGGATTGACTGCTGGGAGGGACACCAGGCTTATTGTTGAAGGGGCTGAGGGTCGAAGGGGCCCCCTTCCCTCAGCAATCAGTCCAACTCTGGGCTACCCTGTGTGTCCCAGGCATTTGAGCCCCAGGAAGGAAGGAAAATGGACTTTGCGGCCCAAGCCTATTTAGCCCAGAAAAATAAACAATAAGCGCCCCCACAGCTGCTGTTTCCAGTAGCAGAGTTGCCAGATCGAGATGTCGAAAGCTGCTTTCTCTCTCTCGGGCAGGAATGCACCAGTGCAAACACGTGGAACCTCTTTCCACCTGGAACGGGAGAAGAGGCAGGTAGCACCCCCGAGGAACCCAGATGTTGGCAAATGTTCAGAGATGGCAGGCGATGTGCCCTCAGGAGCTTTGGAAAGGCAAATGCCTCTGAGAAGGACAGCATTTCTACAGCAGTATCGCCTAGTGCTATGTGAGTCACTGATTAGCCAATGACGGGGGAAAAGCTGGGCCCTTGGGTGGGGAGAGAAGAAAATGAAAGGGGTGTGTTTGGGGCAAGTGCTAGAGTCATAAAAAGGCCCCAAGAAGGTGGAGAAGGTATGGAGAGTCCATGTTCCTCACAAAATCAGTTCCGTCGAACGGGCCTGAGCCCGACAACCAACCTGCTGGGGCTCTGGGAGTTTGGGGACAGAAGCCACAGGGCCGTGCCTGGTCTTTGTCTCAGGGTAGTGCATGGATGGACACTAGGATCACATGGGAGCTTTAAAAGCTGTGTCACCAGGACGCACCCTCAGAAACCCCGGTTATTTCATTGGTTTGGGGTGCACCCTGGGCACCCGAGCGATTCTAGCATGCAGCTGAGGTTGAGCTGTCCACACACCCTTTCCGTCTATGGCCAGACCTTCCTGTGAAGTGACTTTATGGATTTGTTTATCTGTTGTCCACACTGACAGGGGGTAAAGTGCTAACTCAGAGCATTCACCAGGGGCCAGGTGTCAGTGAGCTTTACTCACTTAGTCTCATTCAATCTTCATGACATTCCTGTGAAGTACGTCCTCTTACTATAATCCTGATTTTTCAGAAAATCAAGTCTCAAAGTGTGAAGGGCTTGTCATGTTTGCACAGCTGGTCAGTGACAGCCCCAGGATCTGAATCCCAGCATGACCCCAGAGCCTGCCCCACTGTTGGTATGGCTTTCTCCCTTCTCTTTCCCCCTAGACCTCTGCCAAAGCCCAGCAGGCATTCTCCCAGCCATATATCTCTGCCTCAGAGCATTTGGCACCGTTGCCATTTCCATTTATTGTGTCATTATTCGATTAGTGTCTGTCTCTTTCTGGCCCCCTCTCCCGACCATAAACTCCATGGGGGCCAGATTGTATGTGTTTTTACAGCATTTCTGGGGCTTACTTAGCACAGTGTCTGGCACATGTTTATCAGATGGATAGATGGATGGATAGATGGATGGATGGATGGATGGATGGATGGATGGATGGATGGATGGATGGATGAATAAAGCTAAATATGAAATGCAAGTTCCAGCTTCCCAGACAGCCACACCACAGAAACAGGAGACCTGCTTTCTATTTCTCTGAGCAGCAAAGGGATCCAAGAAAAGGACAGTGGCCAGTCATAGTGGCAACTTCTCTTTCCTGTATGACTTTGGGCAAATGGTCTATCTCTCTGGGCCTTACCTATAAAATGAAGCTGGCAGCACTAATTCACAGGAAGTTAGTAAAGATGAAATGAGACCATGAAGAGGAAAGACCTGTACAAGAAGGACTCATTAACAAGGATGGGCTTGGTCAGCAGTGGCCAGCTCTCCCAGCCTCACCCCCGCCCCCTCCAAGTGCCACTGGCCTTGGTAGTGCGGCTAGAGAAGCCTATGCAAATCCAAAAGAGATGAACTCTGGGAATGGGCTTGGGAATAGACTTTTCCCATGAGTCCATTTTCCACACATGGAACTTTCAAAGGCTACTGAGATTATGATGACAGGGCAATAGAGAAAGCAATATGAAATATGGTATCTGAGCATCAGTGGCCAGACTAGGATCACCCCAGGAGTGGTCAAAGGTGAAGGATCCTGGTAAAGCTCTGTCTCTCTCCACCCAGAGCACAGCTCCACCCAGCTGTCACCCACTAGGTCCTACATGGGGCTTCAGCCTCTTTTCAAGAGCTCTTGACTAAGGTCCATGGATTTGAATGGGGAAAAAACTGCATCTTTATTTTTTGAAATTTAGCATTTTCATCAAGTGTACATAGGCAACAAACCACAGTAATCAGCAGTACCTGTGGCATTGTTGAAATCCCAGGTATTTTCATGTTACGCTCTAGTTGTGGCAGCAACTTGAAATACCATTTGTGCTCTTCCCTACTTTGAAATCATACTAGTTATTAAATCTACCTCTGGATCTTGCTATTTAATGAATCAGTGAAAAAAGCCCATGTATTACTATATTGCAATATTTTGAATTACTTTGAGAATCATATTTTAACATAACTGGTTTCCTTTGTAATTCTATGAATTTTATTTTATAATTAAAAAAAATTATCTGAGAAAGCGTCTGTAGGCTTCATTGTGCAGCCATTGGGATCCATAGTAGAGACAAAGTCACGACCTCCTATTAGAACCTGCTTTTCTTCTGCCTGAGTGGACATGTCATTGACTTTTATTGCCCTTAGCCAGTTGTCAGGAGCCAGGCCTGCATCCCCATGCTAAATTACAAGGCAACTATGGCACCCTGAGTTTGTTTGAAGGGACTCCTTCAGCTTGCAGGGATCAATGGATGAAAGATGGTGACCCTGGGGCAGAGGTTCTGAACCTTTTTCCTCTGGGTCAGAACCAGCCCTCCTGGCCACACATTATCCAAAGAAAGGTAGGTTTGTTCATGGATCCTTCAGGCAGCTCTCCTGAGCCTCGATTTCCTTGTCTATTTAATGGGTAAAATAAGGCACAACTTACAGGCTGACACATTCTTCAATGATGTCGCCTGAGAAAGAACATGATGAACAGTAAAGTGTCATCCATCTGGGCTAGTGACAGAGCCACCTCTTGGCCTTGAACATGAAGACTGCTCAAGGTGAAATGTGGTTGGAGCAGATGGAGGAGGTCCAAAGGGTGGGAGCTTTAGGACAGGTTTTGTGGGTAGAACCATAGAAGGTTTCACCCCAACCACCATATTCTCAGCAATGAGGTATCTGCAGACAAATGTGACCTTGTTCCCAATGGCCACACTCATTACCACTTCAGAAGGTCTGGCATTGGCCTCGCCTCTCAGCTGGGCCCGGAACCAGGTCACATCCTACAGACAGACCTCACTTTCCAGGTCAGAGCCTTCCAAGGAGAGGAGCGGGATTCACCTATAAGCCCTGAGGACAGGCGGTGCTGGTCCAGTGGCAACAGCTGCGGGGCTCGTGGTTTTCAGCCTGGCTGCTGGGCTCCAGGGGAGCCCTGCCACTGGCAGCGTTCTGCTCCCTGGCTGGCTGTCGAGGAAAGCCAGGAAGCTCTCTCCTCAGCTCTCAGCCAGCTGGAATGGTCGCTGCCAAGGGAATTGGCCCTGCCTGGAGGACAGCTGGCCCTCTGGCCCAGGAAGAACCATGTTTACAGGCTAGAGAAAGCTGAGAGGTTGCCCCCCAGCCTCGAGGCACAAGAAAGGCTCCTATCTGCCATGTGATCTTATGCAAGTCACTTCCCCACCCGGGGTCTCGACTTCCTTATCTGGACACTGGAGGTAAAGGTACTTTACACATTTTCAGGTCTGAGTTTTATTTACTTGAAAATGTTTAATTAATCTGTGTTTGTTTACTTCCTGGGTTGACACTGGACTATACACTGCATGGGGATAAGAAACACATGTCTTGTGTCACGTGGCACATAGCAGCACGTGGGTGTTAATTAAGTGACTATAGTAAAGATCAGATGAGATAAAGTATGTGAAGGCACTTGCAAAATACAAAACGCAAGTGATATGTACAATAGTATTGGCTCTTACCTCAGCGTGACATGGCCCCAGTCTCAGCATCTGGAAGAATTGCTGCAGGTGGTCACAAGGAACAGAAAACACAAACAGGAATTATAAATACTGAAAAGGAAGGCAAAAATGATAACAATGTGATATTCTACCTTGAAATGAAAAGTCCAAACAACTCTGCTGGGCCAGCAATGAGCAGCACTGGTAAAAAAAAAAAAAAAAAAAGTTTAGTAAAAGAATTAGGTAAAAATATTAATTGTTTTCCCATCTAGTCATCAGACTTCATTTCAAAGTTATTCAAAAAAAGGATCTTGCTCAGAATAGCAACAAAAAGCTGAAAAACCTCTTAGGATTTTATTAATAAGAAACATTGCAAGGGCTTTAGAGAAAAATCTATTAACATTTTACTGAAGAAAAAAGAATATCTGATAAGTAGAGACACATTCATGTTTCTAGGAAGGAAGCCCAAAAGTAAAGACGTCCATTTTCTCTCATATATTTAATAAGCATAATGTAATTCCAGGGAAAATAGCAGGGAGAATGTAAAGTTCATTTGGAAGAGTAATTGCTTGAGATTAGCCGAAAATTTTAGACAAGAATAATAATGAAATAATGGTGGGATTTTACTTTACTTGATAACAAACCATCCTATGAAGTGATGGTAATGACAACAGTGTGAGTTTCATATGGGTAAATCTGGTCCGATTTTTGCTTCCCCTGTTCCTAGCTGAGGGACCTTGGGTTATCTCTTATCTTCTCTATGTTCATTTCAGTAAGATGGGGATAATAATGTTCTCAGAGTTGATGAGGGAATTAAATGAGTGGAAGCCTAAGTGATGCTTAGCATGGTGCCTAGAGTAAACTCTGAATAGATGATGTTATTTTATTCATTAGAAACAATAACAAGTATATATTATTTGGCTTATGGGCCAAGGAAAAGAAAGCCAGTTGCATTTTTCCATTATTAGTTGCTAGATCTTGGTACAATTTCCCAGTTTGAGCCTGTGCTGGGCCAGCTCTGAGCAGATGGAAGGTGGAACCATCTGCCCTCAGCTCACCTTCCAAGCAGTTCTCTGATTTCTCTGTGTTTTTTTTTTCCCCTCCAATTTCAGTTCCCAAGGCCATCTTCCCTGCCACCTTCTCAGGTCAGACAGGATTAGGCAGCCAAGAGCTGCCCAAACTTCACCCCCTGGGGACAGGGCCTCTGCCCTTGGTCTTCCACTGCTTAGGATGCACCCTGCAGGATCAGTTTAGTACAGAGCAGGAGCCCCTTCCTCACCCCTCCCCACCCACCCCAGCTTCCAGCACTCACCGGCTCCCATCTGGGAAAGAATAATATTTTTCTAAACACAATATGTATGTGATCTGGGATGAAACTCCAGGGGTGACCTAGGGACTGTTTGCAAGGAATCGAGCAGAGATCTGTGAAATGCCCAGGATCCTATGAGCACAGTCAGCATCACAAAGGCCCCTGGGGGCTGTCGTCACACCTGTCCCCTCTGATGGGGGTGAGGGCAGTACCTGGGGAAGGGGCCTTCCTGGGCAGAATGGAGAGTATTCTGAACGGGAAGTGAAAGAAGTAGGAAGAGCACTGGATGAGGAGTTGCGAGGCCTTTGTTTGAGCCATTCAGCCTCTAATAAGGTGAGGTAACTGCAGCAGGGCTGATTCCTTGTGAAGGATGAGACCAGTGTCCTATTTGCCTGTGGTCCCCAAGCCTGTAGAGGGCCTGGGCATAGCAAGTCCTGGAGGTGACAGTTGACTTTTCAGAGGGGTGGAGGGGCATTGAATGATCCCACTGCCTCTAGCTGACACTCATCTATGGACCCTTGGACACCAAAGGCACAATCGTGGACAACAACACAGACAAGATTTAAAGAGTGACCAGGGTTAGGGCTCAATCCAATTAGGTCAGTGACCATATGTGATCCATCAAGGTGTTTGTGGGCTACCACTCAGTTTGTGGATGAACTGATTTGCTTCCTTCCAGGTAACTCTCTCCAGCTCCTACTTTCCTATCTCTATAAATGGCACCACATCCCCCTAATTCCCCAGACTGAAAATGTAAGAACCATCCTGGTTTCCCTCCTTTCCTTCACCACCCACATCCAACCCATATGAGCAAACCTTGTCAGCGTCACCACCAATCAAGATCTCAGAGTCACTCACTTCTTCCATCTCAGCACTGAGATCATAGCCCAAGACATCCCAGTGGGGGATGGTGTACGGAGCTCCTAGGGAGTGGGTAGTGCTGCCTAATTCTGGGGTTCAGCTTAAGAAGCTCATTTTCCCAGGGACATAAGCTATGTGTTCCCATTATAAGCCTTATCACTAACAACAACACTATTTTTGTTTTATTTCTCAGTTGGTTCAGAATTCAGAGTGGGAAGAAGGGAGACATTTATTAGACCTCCTAAAAAAAAACCACTACACCTTGAAAGCACTTTTTAGGTCAAAGAATGTTCCAATTTATAATTTCCTAGATTCCTCATTTCAACCATACAACATAAAGATTATTCTTATTGTTCCTACTTTACTAATATAAAAGACTTAAAATTGTGAAGCGACTTACCCAAGGTCATACAGAGTGAAGCCTAGAATCCAGGTCCCACAAAATTTCACATCCAGAGCTTCTTCCTTTCGGCTTAAAGTTTGAACTTCTACAAAAATTCAGGTGTTTTTGTTTTTGTTTTTACTATATAGCTAGAGTATAGTTAGTGTATTGATGTTATAACTTCTTGTTAGTCTAAAGGATAAAGATAAAGGAAGAAGAGGTAATTTGGTGGGATTCTTGGAACCCTCTCCATAGAAAGAACAAAGGGAGCAGGTGCTCTAGGGTTAGCAACCTGGACCCAGCCTAGGAGGTGCAGCAGGTTCCAGGTTGAGACCCAGGGGCAGCTGCCCCATCTGGGGCTGTCAGGAGCCATGCAGCGGAAGGGCAAGAAGCCTTCTGCAGGGTCGGTGGCTCTTCAGCAGTAGAGTTTTCACAGCACTGTATAGCCAGGAATTTTCCAGCCCACTGCCAGCTTTCAAAGAATCAAGAAGCAGCTGAGGCATGAGGAAACTTGAAGGCTTATGTGGGAAAAGGGCTTCTCTGTCCTTCCTCCATACATCTGTCTAGCCATCTGTCCATTCATCCATCCACTCATCCATCCAATAATATATTGTACCCATTATGTGCCAGGTATCAGATTGACCCCTCAGGGTACAGAGATAAACATATAATTTAAACTCAAGGTGCTTGTGTTCTATTTCTAGATACAAACGAGAAGACAGTACAATGTGATACAGGAAAGGACAGAGATGCTGGATGCTCATAGGAGGAGCACCTAATCCCCATACCTGGAGACTCAGGATAGGCTTCCTAGATGAAACAACACGTAACTTGACACCTGAAGGATGAAGTGAAACTAGCCAGATGTAGAAGAGATTAGAGATGGTGGTGGTCCATCAAAATTTATGTTCCCCTTCCCTGGTGTAGAATTGTCACTGGAAAGGGGGCTACATTTTCCTTGCTTGTGTGGGCTTTAATGAGACCTCGCTGGTGGAATGTGAGTGGAAGTGATATGTGCCATTCCTAGGCTAAGGCTGTTAAGAAGCAGGTGTGTCTTCTCCAGTATCTCCTTCTCCCATCTGGATGCAGATGCTGATGGAGATGGCAGAACCATGGAACAGAAGGAGGCTGGATCGC
The DNA here is from genome assembly GCA_004027375.1 of Macroglossus sobrinus. Lineage (NCBI taxonomy): Eukaryota > Metazoa > Chordata > Mammalia > Chiroptera > Pteropodidae > Macroglossus > Macroglossus sobrinus. Next base: position 255,215 of record PVKZ01001561.1, on the reverse strand, counting down.
TGAGTCTGTGTGGAAGAGAACTGCCCACAGGGCAGGAACACCCACTTTGTACTGCTATGAGAACAATAAATAAACTTCTGTTACCTTAAGCCACGGACATTTGGAGTTTATTTGTTACAGCAGTTAGTGTTCTTTAAAAGGAAATAAAGAATACACCTCATGAAGAGACAGAGAAGAAAGGGAAAAAAGTACTTCAGAGAAAACCTTGAGTATAAGGAGACAGAGAGGAGAATGATGCCAGGTGAGGCCAGGCGGTAGATTTGAAGCCAGGTCAGCCATGGTAAGCAGCTGCGACCCCCATTCTAAGTAAATAGGGTATAACCAGGCCAGACAGCCCCAGGCATTCCCCTTCATGCCCTCAGGCTCAGAGAAGATGGGTAACTTGTTAAAAGTCATCAGATCAATAAACAGCACAGTTGGACTCAAGCCCAAGTCTTACTGACTCCATGTACCTAAACATTCAGCTCTGTGCTTTCAGCAGAATGTTGTACAACAGAGAAACTAGAATATTCATCTCCCAAGAACTCTATGGGAGTCCTGTCTTTGTGGACTTCTCCACTTTTCTAAGACTGGTCTCCAGCCAAGAGTGTTGGAATGTTGTCTCTTGACACCAGCACACAGAATGTTCACCCCCACCAAGCTACAGTGGCTCCAATATCCCCCAACCTGGCTAGGCTCAGCATCCCAGACCAGCCAAATGAACGTCCTGCCTGGTCCAGCTAGTCCCACCTTTGGGGGACCCCAAGAAAGCCCATCACCCAGTGAGTGAGGTTGGCCATATCAATCAGCTCCCACACTGTGGTCTGATTCACAGATGAGTCACAGCAGATGGCAGAGGTTGTCCCAAGTTACTCACTCTTCTCCGTGGCTCCCTGGGCTAAGGTGAGCAACATGGCAGCATTTCAGACAATATCTAGTTCTCCTACCCATAAGTCCTTGGGAGAGCTAGAAGCAGACATCGCTATGCTCTTAGCTGGGCAGGCCCTTGCTAACCCACTAGGCACTGATATTTGAAGTGGGTAGAAAAGGCTAGGGGTTTGGCTAAGATCTCCTATTCCTCTGCCACCCCTTCTCAATACGTCTGTCCTTGTTTCTGAAACCAGAACATTCTGGATCACCTTTGTCCAAGGTCTTCCTTGGGTTTACCATGGTGTATCTGGTGCTCCTACAGAAAATGAGGAGCTGAGCTTCTTCTGGCACCCTGCCTACCTCTTTTCTCAACCCTATCCAGAGCAATTCTTTTCTCATGCCCAACTTCTCCCATTAAGTAGCATTTGAAGACGGGATTTTACTATTAAAACAAATGTTTGAAAATAACTCTCAAGTTCAGCCCTCTAAAGGAGTCCCTGAGGCTCAAAACAGAAATAAATTTTCTAAAAAAAATATGCACTTAAATTAGAAAAGGGTTCTACTTGCTTATTTGTATCTGTCATTGTCCCTTCATCCAACTCTCCATCCACTCCTCACTTGTCACTTCTCTCCATCGCCTCATCCATCCATCCATCCATCCATCCATCCATCCATCCATCCATCCATCCATCTATCCATCTATCCATGCAGTCAACAGGTACTGAAGGCTCAGGATGTTCTGGCCTTCTAACCTTATAGTCTGGGTAATTGCTTCTTGGTCTTCTTAGCATCATGAAAATTAAAGAACATGGATTCTGCATATATTTGGGCTCACACTCTTTTTCTGGCACATTCCAGTGATGAGATTAACTTTAGTTTCCTCAGTTTAAAAATGCAATCAGTACTTCTTCCCCCCAGATTACTGTGGGGATTTGCCAAGGCAGTGTGCACAGCCCTTGATGGAGTGAGTAGGACATCGCAGGGCCTCAGTACCTGCTTGTGCTCTGTGCCTAGGGCCACGCAGGGAGGCCCTGTGCCTGCCTGCTCTCATCCAGAAGTACTCAATGCCACCAGAGAAGGAAGTCTCTCTGCTCTCCTTACAGAAAGCCAGGCCCTGGCCCTTCCTCAGCTGTGACCTAATTTTGGTCTGGCCAGAACTGGCATCTTCCTTTTCCCCTCATTGTCCTGAAGAGCTCAAGTGAACTTGGCCAGGACCATTTCTGCAGGAATGTCATATATTACCCTGGCCAGGCACACTGGGTGTGCACCCCCACGCTCTCTCACACACTTTCTCTCCTGCAGTTTCTGGGGCATTTCCCCCCAGATATCTCTGCAGCTGGCTCCCCGGCTTCCTGCAGTTTGCTTCATCAGTCATCACCTCAGTGAGAGAGGCCATCCTGACCCCCTCTCTGCTGCTTGCTCTCCCCTTACCCTAATTTATTTTAAATCATATACTTACCATTCCCTTTATAGTCTATCTCATCTCAGTAGGGAGCAAGCTTCATTATTTTGTTCATTGCTGCATCCTCGGCACTATCACATGGTTGGCATTTAAAAAGATTTGTCGAATGAGTGAGTTGGTGAGAAATTGAGAAGTCCTAAACTCCTCTACCCTAAAATTCACCTGATTTGCTGAAACTACCCCTTTATCCACGCCACAGAGTGTCTCTGGCTGGCTGGGTCAAGGTGGCGATGATATGGGGTGAAGTCTTGGGCAGAGCATTAGAACATCCCCGAAGGGGAAGGATTAAAGGTCAAACTCACCTGGCTGTTTGTGAGAGGCTGTGTATGGATCACACCCGCCCCATCCCCCCAACCCAAGAGCAGGCAAGGGAATGACTGAACATAGGAAGCTTGAGGCTGGGCCTGAAAGTCACACAGACTTGGGTTCAAGTCCTGACTCTACTACTTTCTAGGGGCAGTGACCTAGGCTCTCTGAGCCTCGGTTTCTGTCGTGTCATGGGGCTAATGATTCTTGCCTCACACGGTTGTGAATAACAAAAGCTACTCTTTATGGATCTAGAACAGGACCATGTGTTGATCATTTGCTGCTGCTAGGGCCAGTGCTCAGCTTCTTAGACGCTAATGTAATTGCAAAGAATGGTGCAAAGAACGGGGACCCCGTTTAAGGCCCCGCTTTATAGACCTCTAAGTTGTGCAAACTTGAGCAGCACACTTAACCTCCCTGAGCCTTGGTTTCTCATCTAGAGCATGTTAAAAATAGAACTGACCACAGAGAGATTGATTAAGTAGGCGAATGCCCAGTCAAGTTGAGCACAGTGCTTAACACATAATAAACACTCAATAAATATTAGCCATTCTTAGTAATGTTAGCTATTTGGATTGTATATTATCAAGAAGCAGGGCCAGGATTTGAATCAAAATCAACGTCTGTGTACTTTACGCGTGGTACTAGTCTCCACCCAGAGAGCTGGTTAACAAGAGACATTCCAGACCTTATCCCTAAATGGCTGATTTGGAAGATCTGGGGTGGGATCCGGCAAACTGCATGTTGGCAAGCATCATAGGTGAATTGGATACAGATCTGAGGCCACAGTTTGAAGATCACCCTGAGGCTGTTCCACCTTCCTGCTTGGACCCAGGCAGTGGCAGAGAATGAGGTCAGGAAGGGGACCATGATGACATCTGGTCACCAACACATCTCTTCACACTCTGCAAATCAAGCAAAGAACAACCCTGTTCCCCTACCCCCGACCCTGGTACATTTAGGTGGCTCTGGGAGCCCCCTGAGACCAAGTCCGCAGCTGTCAGCACGAGACATAGCACAGCAGGGCTGGTGCCCTCAAGCCCAGCCCTGTTCTCCGTCAATTCTCAGGATATGGCAGGTTGGGTGTGCTGCCCTCTTCAAAGAAAAGTCCCTGAAGTTGGGTCATAGACTTGCCAAATTAAGTTGTTCATCTACTAGGCTCTGACCTTATGTGAGATGGCCAGCTCTGTTGGCCAAACGAGTTTCATTCCATGGGCCAGATCAGGTTGACAGTGGCTACTTGGAGCATTGCGTTAACAAGAATGCTGAGGCTGAGTCTGGGTCAGTGGTCTCAGCCAGGGGCAATTTTGTCCAATAGGAGACATTTAACAGAAATATCCAAAGACATTTTTGTCACAATGCGGGTGGTGTAGGGGTAATGGCATCCAGTGAGTAGAGGCCAGGGATGCTGCTAAAGTCCTATAGTGGATCGGACAGCCCTCCACAACCAAGAATGACCCTGCTCAAGTGGTAATGATGTCAAGATGAGAAATTCTTCTCTAGGTTCAGTGGGAAAGAGTGTCACGATTCATTAGCAATGGCTGGCACCGAGTGGGTTAATGCTGTGAGAGCTCATATGGTATATATTTGCAGACACACAGAACAAAGGAACTGGAAAGGAAAAGACAGCATGCACAGAGAAAAATCACAGAAGTATGTAATAATAAAAATGAAAACCTCTAAATCCAAAGAGAGCTAACAGAAGATAATGCATCTATGAACAAAGAACATAATGCCATCAAAAAGGAACACAGAGAACAAGAAGAGCTCTTGGAAAAAAACATGAGAAAAAAAATATAAAACTCGGCCAAAGATTTGAGAGATGAAGTTGAGGACATTTCTCAAGAATGTGTAGCACAATAAATCATTGAAAAGAGGAGATAAATAGTAAGAAAATTTGAGAACTGGCACAGAAGCACTAAGACTCAAATCATAGGAGTTCTAGAAAGATAAAGAAAACGGCGAGGACATATCAAAACAGTTGAGAAAAATTACCCAGCAGTGAAGACCATGGATCTCAAGATCAAAAGGACCCCACAAGTGCTTTGCACAGTGCATGACGCTAGAGATTTCTATCACAAAAGGTCAAAGAGCAATTTCAAGATATTGAAAAGTCGACACACTTCCAGAGAGGTAAAAATGGATTCAGAATGGCTTGAAACCTCTCAACAGAAACTCTGGAAGTGAGAAGACAAAGGAGCAAAGCCTTTAAGATTTTGAAAGAGAAATGTTTCTAATCTAGAGTTATATGTCAAACCCGGATATAAAGATAGCCTTGGATATACAGTGTTTTGAGAAATTTACCTCCCACCTACTCCTTCTTAGGAAATTGCTGGAGGATGCGCTCTACAGAAACGAGGCTGTGAATCGAGACACGGGAAGGTGTAGACTCCAGGAAACAGGAAATCCAGCTCAGAAGAGAGACGAAGGGATCCTCAGGCTGATGAGGGGTGAGAGCCCAGAACACCAGCTGCTGAAGGCAACAAATTCAGCTCGGAAATGCCAGAAGGTCTCAGGAGTAACTTCTTTCAAGATGATAGAGAGTCGGAGGTGCATGGAAGTCCTGAGAAAGCGTTGTACAATTTGTGGAGAGTCTGAGGTCAGAATCATTAGTGATCGGTGCCCAGAAAACTAGGCAAATGAAGAACTCGTAACAGTTATAGCATTGAGGAGCAATCTCCCCCAAATAATGGCTTGGCTATTTGGAGAGGGTGGGCAGGGGAATGGAAGTGTGGGGTTGGAGCAGGAGAAGACAGATTTAAAACCGCATCTCCTATAGCAGGGAAGCAATGGACAATGCCTAACACTGAAAAATAAACACGGCAATGCAAGCATGCTCTGTAGCCGTAAGAGCTAAATACAGAATGGTCAGCTGAAGGAACAGAAGGTGGCTCTTTCTGGAAAAGATGGAGTAGAGGAGAGAAGGGCTGGTAACTGCATCTTGTCTTAACTCCCCTCCTAAATCAGCTGACTCTCTAAACTAGGAGCCTGGGCAACTGCGAAAATTTGGAGATTAAAAATAATACAGTTGGAGTGTGTGTAAAAACTGCTGAAACCTGAGTAAGGGTCTATCTGAGTTAATATCATGCTGATATCGGTTTCCTGAGTTTGACAATGTACTTTGGTTACTTTACATGTTATCAATGGGGGAAGCTGGGTGCAGGGTGGGTGGGAACTCTCAACCATTTTTGTAACTTCTTGTGCGTCTTAATATCAAATTAAAAAGTTATATAAACAACAACAAAGAACAACTATTACAACATCCAACTATGCTGTGCCCAAAGCCACACCTCTGCCCAGGTCTAGGTTGGTGGGCTCAGGGGCTCCGGGCTCTGACACTGCCTGCAGCTCATTTTTGAGAGGAATCTGGGGCACATACGACAAGCTGACCCAAGAGGCAGCTGTGCCTGAGCCTCAGCAAAAGGCCAGTGTTGCCACTTTGAGAGCAGGCAGCAGGCAGGCTGAAGTGTTCTCTTCCAGCAGTTTTGTGGGGAGCTGTGAAGGAGAAAACAAAAATTAAACCATAAATATGCCACTGACATTGTCCTTTTAAGAGGAAATAAATGCCTGCCAGTTGCTGCCGGGAAATGAGCCCTAATCACGCAGCCAGGCAGCGTCTGGAAAGAGAAGCCACCTCGGCAGGTTGGCATTCTCCCCGGAGGGCTGTGGTTCTGCAGCTGTGGGTCGGGGAGAGTGGGGGCATTTCAGGGCCAAGACGCTGAAACTTCTTGCCCCATCCTCGTGGGACAGATGCAGAAATAGGCAGAGAAAGCAGAAAGAACTGTTGGATTTGAGACCAGAGTGATCTGAATTTAAATAATATTTAAACTGATATCTTTGCCACTACACCATGGTGTGCTATTGGACATGCACAGATCTTTACTGAGCCCCTACTATGTGCCAGGCAGCATCCTAGGAGCTAAAGTTGCAGCTGTGAATAAAATCAGCCTACGCCCTTAAGAAACTGGCATTCCAGAGGGGGAGATGACAAAAAAACATAAACATGGGAAATGTCAGGTGTGAGGAAAGCCAGCTGACCAGGTGTGCCGAGAACTCTGTGAGGGTGTGCTGACAGGCGAGGGCACCATCACTGTCCAGTGGAGGAACCTGAGCAAGTTCTTCTGTGGGGTGGGGGTGGGGGTGGGGGAGGACATGCTGGGGAGCACAGTGGGGTTTGAACTGCAGCATCCTGACTCCTGGAATGACTGGGAGAGACGAGGCCAGCCTTGGGGATTAGCTCAAGGACGGTCTTTGGCTGTGTATGCTGAGCATTCAGTCTATTGCTATAGATTGAATGTTCGTGTCCCCCTGAACTTTGTGAAATTGAAAACCTAAGGTGATGGTTTTAGAAGGTGGGGCCTTTGGGTGCTCAGTCTTGAAGGTCGAGCCCTTACCAAGAGAATTAATACTGTTTTAAAAGAGGCCCCGGGGGGCTCCCTGGCCCTTCCACCATGTGAGGACCCAGAAAGAGGTCTGCACTCGGAAGAGAGTTGCCACCAGAACTTGGCCATGCTGGCACCCCGATCTTGGACTTCCAGCCTCCAGACTGTGATCAATAAATTTCTGTTGTTTAGAAGCCACCCAGCCTGTGGTATTTTATTATAGTAGCCCGAACAGACTAAGCTATAGAAGTCACAAAACTAACTCTTTCTTTATGGACCTCCAAGAGGATTGCAGGGGTCTGGGGGACAGTTCCTGAGCTGCCCATAGATAGCAGCCCCCTGGGGTCTCTCGTTCCCCTTTGTTCTTCATCAGTAAGATGAAATGAGGTACCTGGCATATAGCAAAGGTTCGGTAAATTTAACTGCCACTAAATATTTATTAAACATCTACCGCATCTGGCACTGATCCTGGAATTACGGGGCTGAATAAGACACACAGGGCTCTGCCCTCACGGAGCTTCTACTCAAGCTGGGGGACACGGAATGAACCCATGAAAAATGAGACAACGGCAGACAGCTGTACAAGCTCTGAAGCATGTTGTGACAAAAAGTGACTGAGTCAAGATGTGGAGGGAAATCAAGGCAGGCCTCTCTGGGAGGTGACCTCTAAGTCAACACCTGGAAGATGAGAAGGAGCCAGCCACTGGAAGATGAGGAGAAAGGCTGTTCTAGCAACAGGAATAACACATACAAAGGCCCTGCAGAGGGGCCAAAGTGGGTGAGACTCAGGAGCCCAGAGGGTCTGCACAGAACCTGGGGGCTCTGCGGGGCAGTGGGAGGAGCAAGGTGGAGGAGTCCGTACCGGCGACATAAGATGGCACTGCTTTATGATTACGACTGGTGGGATTGTTATCAGCCCAAGTCCAAGCCCGACCCAGAGCAAACGCTCAGCCCATGCTGGACAAGTGTCTGGTCAGCGAGGGTTCAGGCATAAGCTGTGTAGTGTTTCTATGGAAACCCATCACGCTCCCTGTTGATAACTAGAGAGGCTCCCCAAGGTCTCATATCCTCTGGTCTCAGCTGGCCCAGGGCTGATAATGCTTCCTGAGCCCCATGGAGCAGGGAGGGGGCTACTTCCTCTTCCTCTGCCCCTTACCCTGAGCCCTCAGCTATTAGAGAGGCTGCACAGGCACATGGACTGGAAGGCTCTTCCTTTGGTACCCACGCACATGCAGACACACAGACGTAACACATAACAGGTGGCCCCAGGCCAACCCTCCTGGTCCAGCCCACGTCAGAGCCCAAGCCCCAGGATGCAGCTGGGCCCCGCTTGGCCCTACAGCAGGAAGCACCTACATTGATAGGGTGTGGGGAGTGAGTAGTCCGCACCCTGGACAAAGGAGCAGGACTGAGATGTGTTCTCAGGACATTCAACATAAAGAGTGTTTCCATGGCCCAGAGCCAAGAACTGTGGCCCCACTCAAGAGCTGAGGGAACGGGCCTCAGAGGCAGGACCAGGCTGCTCTGGAAGGCTGGTGTTTTGGGAGCCAGCCTGAGTCTTTCATGTAGGAATATGTGTGTATGCACATGTGCACATGTCCACACACAGACCCACACACAACCACACGTGACGAAGATAGATTCAGATACAACATGCTCTGATATGAGTAAGACAGAATTGCAAAGACATTGTGACACACAGAGACAGACACGAGGACACATAGACATACCACACAGCAGGACACTCTCCTATGAGGATGTGACATACAAACATGCAATTCAGCACTAGACAGACACACATGCACATCCATACAGATACTCCTTACAGCACACACACAGAGCTGCAACACATCGTGCGAGGCCCCTGCCCTCACTTCCCAGATAATTGTGCCAGAAAATAGACACACCTGCTCCCCACCAAGCTATTACCTCTGGAGAGAGCAGATTAATTAAGCCTTCACAGAAGGCTGGCATTTTCCTGGCAGCCCTGCTGCCCCTTGCTGCCAGAGTGGCCAGCCGCCAGCCAAAATGGCCTTTGTGTTGGGCCCCAGGGAGCACTCAGCCCGGCCATTCTCCCCCTCCTCCCTCTCTGGACCCTAGAATGACTCCCTACCTTGCTGTCCTAAAGGATCTTTCTTGGGCCATAGGACAGGATGAAACCCTCCCAGAAGTCCGCAGCCCGGATCAACATCGATTCCCAAGGGATTCCCAGTTTCCTGACCTGAGGACGCTTGAGGGACTTAAATCAGCTGTGGACATGAGTGGCGGATGCCCCCAGATGCTTTCTGCCTAGTCCAAGGATCTAAACTTAGTCCCTCTGGCCAGATAGGACTAATTTTTCCTACTTGCCGTCCGGGGTTTGGGTTCTCAGCTGTTTCCTCACACACGTGCCTCTCTGCCGTCCCGGCCTTCCTGCTCTTCTTCCGACACACCAAAGCCATGCCTGTCTCAGGGCCTTTGCGCCTGCTCTGTTCTCTGAAACACCTCCCATCCCCCGCCATCCAGGTCTTTGCCTGGCTCCCTCTTTGTCCCCATTCAGATCTCAGCTGTCCTGTCACCTCCTCAGCTCTAGAGGCCTGCCCTGATCAAGCTAGTTAAACTATCTCCTCCAAGTGGGCTCCTCAGTTATTTTCTAACCCAGTGGTTCTCAATCTTGGCTGCTTGTTAGAACTGCCTGTGGAGCTTTTGAAAATAAAAAAAAATCATTCAATGCCAGGCCCTGTGTAGACCAATTAACTAAGCATCTCTGGGGTAGGGTCCTGAGTGCCGGTGTCCTTAAAAAGATTCCCCACCTTACTCTAACATGCAGTCAGGATGGAAAATCCTTGGCCCAGAGACTTCACAGGCAATAAGAGGAAAGGCTGACTTTTGCACCTCCTTCCTCCTCCTCCTCCTCCTCATTGCTGCAGTTTATTGAGCATCTTCCCGGCCCGCGGTGTCCATGTGCCTGGTCATCTCAGCACACGCTTGAGCCGTGCTTACTATGCACCAACTGCTGTTCAAAGGGCTCTGCATGGGGTAGTTCACTTCATCCCCCTAATAATGTGGGAACTAGAAGGAGTCTATACCCCTTCTTTACAGATGAGGAAACTGAGGCACAGAGGATGAAAGTAACTCACCCAAAGTCATACAGCTGGAAAACAGTACAACTGGGGGTTTAACCCAGACAGTGTGGCTCCAAAGCCTGGTGCTCAACCCTGACACGAAGCTGCTGCTGTTTTGTTTAGTCCTCTAACTAGTTTATGACACAACATTTTAAAGATGAGGAAACTAGGACTCAGAAATTCAGAAGACTCAACCAAGGTTACACAGCCAGGATTCAAACTCACGGCACTAGGACTCCAAAATACAGAGTACAGACATTTCATCATCGCTTGCATCCTTATTACCCCACCCATCAGAAACCAGCCTGAGGGGCAGCAGGGCAGACGACAGACTGGAACCAGCAGAGGTCATCCCATTTGCTTCCCATGAATTAATTTAATATAGCAATATAACTTTCACCTGTATGGCACGAACATGCAGCCACTGTTCTAATTGTTTGATATACATTGTCTTCTATGACACTCAAAGGGACCTTCATTTTACTGAAGAGCAAACAGCTGCACAGAGTTTAGTGCAGCTAAAGGTCACACAAGGTCACACAGCTAGAGCTGAGACTTACACTCAGGCAGGCTGGTTCCAGGGTCTACACACTTAACCCCTACACTATACTCTCTCTTGATTGCCTTACTGATTTACGCTGGTTCAAACTCACTTTTCTCTTCTATGAAATGGGCACATTAGGAAAATGTCCCCTTTCTTGGTGACAACACGAGAGCATGAATGCATGAAAAAGCCCTAGCACAGGGACTTCCTATAGTAGGCATTTGATAAGCGAGGTCATTGGACAGAATAGACAGAGCCACAACCTCATCCTGCAGCCACCGGCCTGGAGTCTCGCACATGGTTCAGACTGAATTAACGTGGGACATGGACGAAGGTGGTGGCATTTGGAGGCCTCCAGCCTACAGTTCCCTTAGAGAGGTACAGGGCCCTGGCAGCTCCCTGGGACCTCGAGCTCAGCATGAGCACCTTCAAACGCATAAAAACCAGCTGTGTTTGTCACTGCTGACCCCCATTAACGTGTAATTGGAATTGCAGGCGAGCGAATAGCTGTGTTCTCTGGGATGAGATTTACAGCAGAGCAGGAAACGGCCAGGCAACAGGCCAGATGGAGCTAGGAAAAGAGAAGGGACTGGAGGACCAGGGGGAGCAGGCGCCTCCACGCAGGAAAGCTGCACCCTTGGGTGAACGTGCAGCCTGGGTTTTCAGGTACAGGCCTCATTTTACACTGTCTGTTCCGCGGCCCTGGAAATGCCAACGTTTTGAGCCTCCAAGCTACATCTCCCATGAGGATGTGAAAACACATCCACGGAACGGGCGGTACTGAGATTAAAGACTTCTCTATGAATCTCTGTAATGTTCTCCCTGTGTGCGTGATATCGCCGATGGGTGAGAATCATCAAAGACATCCTGTCTGGAGGGTGTCAAGGCAGCCTTTTAGTTTCAAGGCTCCGGCTCTCTCTCCCCATCACAGACCCTCACACACCTTACTAGATGAGCTGTTCATTACTCTGGTCCTTCAAAGAGATCTTCAAATGTGCAAACAACAAGCAGCCGAGAGCCCCATTTGTACCACTGTTTCCTCTAAAGATGCCACTGGAGTTAGGGAACACAGGCACTGTGCTTCCATATGCCACATTTTCTCCTGAGCTCTCCTCGCCTTTGCATCAGCACTTCCCTTTGCTGGGGATGCTCTTTGTCTAGCCAACCTGGAAAATTTCTCCTGGACCTTCAAGACTCAGCTCAAGTATCACTTCCCCTATTCCCCCTTCCACCTCAAACCTCCTCAAAGGGGCTGCTCCCCATCTCGGAGTTATCTTCCAAGAAGCCTTCCTCGCCAGAGCCCTTCTGATTCTCTTCTTTATGGTCTGCTTCCCAAGGTCAACTTAGGGTTCCTCATAAAGCAGCTTTGCAATAGAGCAATGATTCTCAAAGTGTGGTCCCTGAGCCAACAGTGGCAGCTCCAGCATCCCCTGGGACCTTGCTAGGATTCTCGGTTCCCTTCTCCCTAGACCTACTGAATCAGAAATTCTGGGGGCTCAGCCATCTTTCAACAAGCCCTCAGGTGACTGATGCACACTCAAGGTGAGAACCACTGCAGTAGGGAGATGAGGCAAGTCCATGAATTCTTAACCCAGAACAAACAATGCAAATAACCACAGCAAAGACCACCCAGAAGACCAGGTGGCAGATGCATGCCAGGCATTCCGTCTGCATTAATTCTCCACAGCAACACCTGAGGAAGATGCTCATATGCCTGTTATAAGGATGAGGGAAGTGAGGTACAGACAGTCACTCCCTTCCCTAGAAAATAACTATTAAGTGATAGATCTAATTGCAAACCAGTCTGGTCACTCTGAACATAAAGCCTGTGTGTTACTAAGAGGGTACAGTCCACATGATCTAGGGATTTAAAAAAGAGAAACCCCACATCTAAGTCCGGTCTTTCCTAAATCTTATATTTTGAAAATATAGTTTCATAAGATTAAACAGTGCTTAATCAACAACAACAACAAAACAACTCTTGCTTTCTCCTACCCAGCTCTTATTTCGACTTCCAGAAACAATGACCATCCTTTCAATTCTTGGTTTCTCTTTCAGATTTTAATTCCATACTTTAATACTTGCATCTTGTATTATCTTGATTCATCCACCCAAGCCCTAGAATTATGCTGAATAAGAACTTCTAATTTTTCCCAAATGAAAAAAACCCAGAGGCAAATCCAGGGCAGGCGTAGAATGTCCGTGATCGTCAGAAACCCAGGCTCTTTCTAGCTGTTGCTTCACTACCCTTAACATAGGACTCTCAATTCATAGATCAAGTTGGCTGTTTGAGCTTCCACCATCGTGTCTGCATTCCAGCCCTTAGAAAGAAGGGTTCTTCCATTCCATATAGAGACACTTCTTGAAAATTACACAACCATTTTGTTTACACTCCAACAATTGCAACTTAATCGCAGGGCAACACTTAGCGAAAAGGAGGCTGGGAAATGTAGTCTTTAATCTCAGTGGCTACGTGCCCAGCAGAAAAACTGGAGTTCTGAGATCAGGGAAGAATGGAAGAACTGAGAGTAGAGGCAAGTGGCAGCCTTGGCCACATTCTTTCTCACTTGAATTCACTAGCACTAGTATGCCATCCCTTGCCTCCTCGCACCCTTGCTGAGAACATGTGGCTGCCTCTTCCTGCATCTCCAGCACCTTATCTCCCCTCTTCGGGCTCCGGGCACTCTGCATTCTTTCTTGCCTCCAGCTCTCCCACACACTATGCCTCCACTGGGATGTCTCACCGAGCGCCCAGCCCACCTCTGATGTGATAACTCCTGCTTATCCTCCAGCTCTCAGATGAGGTAACAGCAGCTTGGAGACCCTTCCCTGATCCCAACCAGGTCAGGGCCTGCTAGATGGTCTTGTAGCTTCCCGATTCTCTCCTTTACAGCCTCTTTGGCAATTGTAATTAGATATTGACTTGTGTAATTATGCTCACTCACTGTCTCTTTTCTAGATTATAAGCTCCTGGAGGCAGGTCCATCTCTGTCATGCTTGGCAACCAGCTCATGAAAGTGTAATAAACCTTTGTGATATGAAAGGTACCTATTCCTGGAAAGCTATTACGTCCTAACTTCCCTATTCTTCCAGAACCGACTAAAATGCTTCTTCTCCGGGAATTCTCTCTGTGCTCCCTCGATACACAGAGCCCTCCCTCCTGAGTGCCCATAACTCTTAGCCATGATCGCTCTCTGCTACACGGCACTGACTTTGGGGAGCCTGTCCCAGCTCTTCTATGAGCCTGTGAGTCTTGAGAGGACAGGACCCATATCTGATTCTTTTGTGTCCCTCATGCATTCTCACAGGAACAACCTAGGTGGTTACTGACCAGGAAGCAGGACTGCTGGTGTGGTCTTTGGCTTGCTGTGTAACATCTAGCAATGGCTTCATTCTTCCCATCTGGCCTCTCAGGGCCCTTCCGGATCTGACATTCTCTGATTTGCCATCCAACACCATGATTCGGCTTGGGGACTGCTGACCTTGACCCAGCCAGCCTCCCTCCACAGACCAGGAGCCCAGGATCTCTGAGTTTTGTTTTTTCAGTTAGAGATTAGAGCAATAGAAATGCTGGACACCAGACTTACAGGCAAAGCAAAGCAAAACAAACCTATTAGAAAGGAAGGAACTTTTATTAACTTAACAGCTGGCATCAGAGCTCTTCATAGGAAGGAATGTAACATTGTTTGGAAAAAAATATTTTGACAAGTGCTGGGAGGAAGGTAAGAACTTGTGTGCCCCGTTCCAAAGTCTCAGAGTGAGGGAGGCGCTGGCCTGTGATGAGGAAGGCTTAGCGGCTCCTGGGGCCTCCAGAACAGTGGGGGTGAGGAATGATAAAGAATAATAGAATAATAGTTAATATTTATTGATATCTTGATTTGCACTAAGGAATGTGCACGCTTAGCATCTTGCAGCAATCAAGATGCCTAAGGACAGAAAAGAATAGAAAGAAAAGAAAGAGAGAAAAGACAGAAAAGGGGAAAAGAGGAAAGAACAGAAGAGGAAAGAACAGAAAAGACAAGACAAAGGGATCTCTCTGGCCTAGCAGGGGAGAAAATCTGTGAGCTGTATGCTATAAAGAAGGCCCTCGGCTACTGGAAAGAGAAGACCAGAAATAACAATGGCTCAAGTAAGATGGAAATGTCTGTCTTTCCTAGTAAAGAGCTGGAATGTTATGGCAGTTCTGCTCCACAAATGTTTCAGGCCCTCAGCATGTGGTCCAGCAAGGCTCTCATAGAATCTGTACATTCCAGCCAGCAGGAAGGAGACTGAGGGCAGGGGCTGGCCTTTCCCTTCCCTATAAGAGGAGCACCCTCCCACACACAAGGTCACTCTGCTTACACCCCATCATCAGGAGCCTGCTCAAGGGCCGCACCTGGACTGCAGGAGACGGAGCAACATGGCTGTATTCTGGGCAGCCATTGCCCTAGTGAAATATTCTATTACTGCATGAGCAGGGTTGACGCTGAGCGGGTGAGGCGGGGAGCAGAAGTCTGCCACGGACTGAGGTTGAGGAATTCACAGGATTGGTGGGAAGGCTAGGGGGATCACGCTCAAAAAACTGGTAAGAACCAAATGTGGCCACAGGGCAGGATCCACAGCCACGGTCATGCTAATGGCAGCATGCACCCCCAAAATGCAAAAAAAAAGAAAAGTGTACATAACATGTGTAATGTCATTTATTCTCATAACCACCCTTTGAAATAAGTACCATGTTAAGTCCCAGTTTTCAAGTGAAAGGGGTTACATTTTTACCAGTCACGACTATAGCTCTTCCCGTGAGCTAGGCATTGGCCTGAGTACAGTTAAGTTCTCACTCAGCGTTCTTGAAACAATGCATAGCAAACCAGTTTTATCATAGGCTCATTGACATATAAGCAGTGTTAAGTTCCTAGGCATTTCATCATGTTATAAGGAAAAGGTGTTATCCGAGGACAATCAACTTGTGATTTGTTCTAGTTCCGGAACAATGGTAGGACAGGTGTCACTGTAGAGGAGCCCAGAGATGAGGAAAGGTGCTCAGGGCTGTGCTAACTAGTAAGTAGCCATAAAGCTGGAATACGAACCCAGGTAGTTTGGCCCTAAGTCTGTGCTCATGACCACTACGCTACTCTGCTAGCAAAGGGAGCAGCAGGGAAAGGTATGAGGCTCTGTGTTCTGAGATGACACCTATCCCCAGTTTCCAAAACAATTTTTAGTAGAAGATACTCATTCCTGGATAGTTTATCTGAGCGATTATTTTTGCCGTTCTAGAAATCGGGCAGAGCTCGAGGCAGGATCAGTGAGGCAAAGCTCAGAAGCTGCACCTTCAAAAAAAGTAAGCCCCTCCCCTTCCTGAGACACACACAGCTGCTGCTGGGAATTAGCAAAGGTACAGGAAAAGGCTTTGAACTTCACTAGGTGTTGGAACAAAAGCCATAAAGATAATCTCATTTAGATCTCAGAGGCAGGATGGCCAACAGCTGTCATCTGAGTCACCCAATCTCTAAAGTCAGCAAGCAGGGGGCCAACCTCCGCCCCCACATGCACACAGATGCCTGGCGCTCCAGGCCTGGCTGCTGTCTGGGAACTGAATTACAAATTTGCATTTTGCCTGACCCAGTCCTGACCCCATGTTCCTACTGGGGTGCTTCAAGCAAGCTGTGGCCACCAAGGGGAAAGATGAGAAAAGAGAAGGCAAGTCTGCAAAATCCATCAATGGGTATCTGTCCCCAGAATTCACAGAGTGACCCAGGACTTACCCTGCGTGCTGGGCCCTAGACCTCACAGGCAGCTAGCTGACCTCTGGAATAAGTAGAAAGGCCTTGGGGAGCCCTACTCCAGAAACACTGATCTAACCTGCTATAAGAACCCCCTACCCCAGGCAATGGCTGATTTAAGAGCTCGAATGTGGGGAGCTGTGTGTCCTGAGAGGCCTGCTGTACACGCTGTACACACACACACACACACACACACACACACACACACACCAGGCATTGAAGAGACCCAAGGCGTCCCTTGACTGGGTCACATCACACTCTGATACTATTTATTGTGTCCCTAGGGCTGAGGGGACCCTAATCTTCTTCAAGCAGCAGAAGATTCATTCCCTCAAAACACGTTGATTAAGGGAGCTTATTTATTAGTGACATGTGCTACTACTTATTATCATTATCATTATTGTTATTCAACTATCATTTTTAGGATTTCCAGTACCATAAACTATATTAGGCACGTGACATTGGCTATCTTTGCCCCTCCCCTAACACGTGAGGTATGGATCCCATACGCCCCCCCTGCAGAGGGAGAACCGGAAGCTTGGAAAGATGTACAGATGGTCACACCTTCATAAAAGGCAGGAGCAACACACGAGCTCCTGCTCCATGCTGGACAGAGAGCACCACGCACCTGAGAACAGGTATGGCTTGCCCATCTGGGAGCAAGAAGTCAGTTCCTGAGGAGATCTTGGAAAGAAAAGGTCCTCGTGAGGAGGGTTGGTGAGTTGACCAGCGAGCGGAGCTGTGTCTCCTGATATTCCTTTGTCTTGGTCTCCACAAGAGACACTGGAGAGTTCTCACTGGGCCCTAGTACCCCCAGGGTAAGCCATGGCTGAATTCTAGCCACCTGCCGCCCCTGGAGAACTCCACGCCCGCTTTAGCTGGGAAACTAATTTTATGTCATGTCTTCCTGGACATTTGGAGCTGAAGAGACAAGAATGGTCAGCTAATCCATGGAAACCAGCCCTCCGTGGGGTCAGGAACCTGTTTTTGTTTTGATTGTTGATGTTGTTCTCATCAAAATAAGAACTAAAAGGCAGGAAGTCTGGTTAAGGAGTGGTGGCTTCTGGGTCAGTAAGAAACTGAGGAACTGGGGCTAGTTTGGACACCACAGCAAGTCGAAGTAGGCAAGGTTCTCTCTTGCACCCCCTCTTCCCGCAGACTGACAGACTCTCACTTATGTATCTCAAACCAAAATTACAGGGGAGGAAAGAAGCCACAAGGATACAGGGTAAGTAGGAAAAAAAAAAAGGAAGAACAAGGGTAGGGAGAGAAACAGAGAGAAAGAGAGAGAAAGAGAGAAAAAGAGAGAGAGAGAGAGAGAGAAGCACAGAAGACAGACCATATGGAAGGAGGAGAGAGAGGAAATAAATAAGAAAAAGATATTTTCATGGTCCCCTGCAGCTCAGTTCCATGAGGTCTGAGACCATATTCCATTTCCATGCTATCTGTACCCTCACCGACCTCGCTTAAGCTGTTCTGAGTGGTTTCTATTCCTTGCAACTAAGCAATCTCTGACTAACACAAAAATAGTAACCAAGAATGGATTTGGAATAGGAAGTTCTCAGAGGAAACATGAAGCCATCTGTGAGATCAAAGCAAAATGGAGGGGAGCAGGATTGCCACCGTGGTAAATTGTTTAACGGCTGTAATTTCCTCCCATCCTCAAAGGTCTGCCTCTCTGCAATGTGCCTATGCTGAGTCTCCCAGGTGTAGTTGAAGCCTGTTTCTCTATCCCCACTGTGGATAAAAAGGGCCCACAAGACTAAACCTGACAAGCTCAGGGGAGGCCTGTGGGGTGGGCCTTACAAGCAAAGATGGAAAGTAACCACATAGGATAGTCTGAACATAAAGATTCCTAACTAAAATTAGGAAGTGGGTCTTGGTGGGTAGTCACATCCTAGGCCTGTAGCTTCCTTAACAAGAGTCAATCTTTACCTTCAGTGAGCCTGCCTGTTGTCTTTTTGCATCAAACCTTTGAAGTGTCAGAGAAATATTCTTTTCCAGACCCCTCGGGGCACAACTTCTGCACCAGAGCACGAGACCGCAGAACCCCTCATCTAATGTCAAAGGCAGAGGACAAACACTGGTTCTGGGTTTTCCAGCTGGAACCTGAGATGGTTTAAAATTAAGCAATCGTGTAGCTTTTTGCTTCTATTCAGCCCTCCGAGACGGCTGAGACCAAATCCGAAAAATAATCATGCACCTTGCCAAATCTCAGCAGCTGAATTTTCTGCCATTCTGGGTTTCTATGATTAAAATGAATGTATTTAATAAAAAAGACTGGCAGGGAAAGGAGAAATTGGGCATTCTATGCAGAGAAAAAGCTCTGAGCAAAAGCTCATAGAGGTGGTTTTAATGAGACTTGCACTCAGATGTAAATAAACAAGTACCAGATTAACAAATCGCTTAAGCCAGTGGTTTCTATAGTTCAATATGCATCAAAATCACTCAGAGCATTTGTAAAAACCTAGATTGCTCAGAGATTTTGTTTTAGCAGGGCTGAGTGGTGGGGGGAGGGCAAGAATTTGCTTTCCTAACAGGGTTCTATGGGATCCTCATGCTACTATTCAAATAGGTATTATAGTTTAATAACTATTGACCTGAATTTAGCCCTCAAACAAATGATGAGGGTGCTATTGGAGTGATAGTTCAGGGCTCAATCTGGTAGTTCCAGTTTCAGCCATCAGGAATTCCAGTTTGTCTTCTTGGACATCCTTAGCATATTGGTTTTATCCTTATGTTTGAGGTCTCATGGTCACAAGATGGCTGCTGTGGCTCCAGAACTCATAGGCATGAAGAAGGAAGAGAGTAGAAGTTATCTATGTACTAGTGGAACTTGGAACTCTTTAGTATAAATTAAAAGATTTTTTTGAAAGACCTTTTTACATCCTACTACTGCTTACCCCTACTCCCTGTACTAGGTTGTTAGATACATTTCTAGCTGTAAAAGAGGCTGGGAAATTGAGTATGCAGCTCTCTCACCTTTAGAGTAGAGGCATGCAAGAAAAAGGGGTGGGAAGTGAAACTACAGTGCTTACTACAGTTGAGGGGATAACCAAAAGTTTGGAGGTCAGTCCTTACTGGACTCAAGGGGGAGACATAATAGATATCCAATAAGTGTTTATTTATGAATGAGTGTCAGGAGTGGATTCTGAAAGAACAGTATGATTAGACCTCTTTCACTTACCAGTCAGATCTTGAGCAAGTCACTTTACTTCTCTGAATCTTAGTTTCTCTTTCTGTGAAGAAATCAAATAACCTCACTGAGTTGTTGTGAACATGACATGAGATATATGTGGAAGGTTCTGGATGGGGCCTTTGACCTTGAAAGGTAGGACAGAATCAAGAGTGTGCAACTGTAACAACAGCCTCATTGATGGAGGGCTTGCTGTGGACCGGGCTCTGTGCTAAACCCTTTATATCTTTTCCTCATTTCTTTGGCATAATAGCATTCCCTTTTTTCAGATGGGAAAACCAAGGATCAGATGAGGCTTTTATAAAGTCTTGGGGCTGGTAAGCAGAAAGCAAGGATTCAAACCAGGTCTGTTGGGCTCCAAGTGTACACACCTAACCACCTCTCTAGATAGCTTTTACAGAAAAATAAACCAATGCGGAGCCTCCACCACCATGAGCCCAGCTGACACTCTTGCCTGTCCTGCTCACACTAGGTTAGTTAACAGCCAAAGGCCACACATGCCTTTGCTGTCCCTGCGCCTCATCTGGAAATGGCCCGCAGGAGCCCAGCAGGGACAGCCTCTTACTCAGCCTGCCTCCCCCAGCAGGAATGGAGTCCTGCCAGGTCAGCAGAGAAGTGACTCCCAATTAGACATCATCTCCTGCCCAAGCAGGAGGGGCCCAGCGGGGAGCAGGCAGTTAGAGGGTAATTAACTGTGGATAGGGAGCAGCTCCCTTAATGAGGAGGCTGCTCTGGGTGAGGCACACTTAGGAGAAACATCACTCCAGGAACGGCCTCTTATCAGCATCTTGGCCAGGGCACCATGGGGAAGGATGGAGCAACTAACATTCTTTGTGTCCCAGGCCCTTGGCTGACCACAGGACTTCTTCACGCTCATATCACCCAGACTGAAGATGAGACACCAAGACTCGGAGAGACAATAACCTCTCCAGGGTACATAGCCAGGAAACGGCAGAGAAAGGAGCTGAAAGATCTGAGTCCCAAGTCTGTGCTCTTTCTCTTCTAGCATACCATTGGTCTTGTGTTCTTCACCTGCTCATATCATCTTCAGATGGTAGAGCATCTGATAGGTACTCATGGTTGATACCAAGGATGATATTTATATTATTTGTCATCCGATATGGCAGGGCTCTGACCAGTTGGAATAGACCTAAGCCTGCTGAAGCCTGTTCCAAGCGTTGATACCTTGGCTGCGGGATCACGAAGGTTCAGAGAATCCTATGTGAGGGGCCAGGGTGACTGGGACAGCAGTAGTGGTGGTAGAACCTGGAAGATCAGCAGCAGCTTCTAAACAACTAGTAAGAAAACATTTCAGTTTTAATAACCATCATGACCATAATACGCAATATTGCATTGTGGCAGAACCTCAGCCAGTATTGGGTCTGTCCTTAGAGGTGGCCTCCACTTTCTAGGCCACAGGACTGTGGCCCAGGATACTGCTCATGCCGTCTCACTGAGCATACCCTTCTTCACATCCCAGAGCTGGCACCCAAAGCCCAAGACGGGTGACTAATGGCTTCTTCCAAGAGCAGAGAACAGACTTCACAGGCAGGAGCAGTAAGCTCGGGGAAGCCCCCATCTGTCTAAGGCAATCTGTCCATCTGGAAGAGGATAGAAGTGTGCCAAACACCACAGCAGCTATGCCCAAAGCAAGTTCTGTAAATCTGTCCTCAAGAAAGAGAGTTTCTTGGGTAAATTTGTTTGGGAAACATGCATGCTTCATTCCCCTCTGGAGAATCACGATCCATATTGACATATTAAAGTTTCTCAGAAATCCTGGGGCAAAAAGGCCTTTTCACTTAATGTAACCAGATGTTTTCCAGGCATGTTTCGCCACAGAGCTGTTCTTCATTTAACCCCACTAGGTCTCTGAGGGCATGAATTTTCCTTGAGATGCAGCTTTGGAAACACAGTTATATATAAATTCTTTCCCTAATCCTAGCAGCCCAATGTCACCACTCGGCCACAACTGCTGCTAGGGACAAAAGGTGAGGGGACTCAAGAGAAAGAAGAGTAAAGTCTGGGAGAATGGAGACTGATTTGACCCCCAGGAGCCCCCGGAAGTCCTTCGTTTTCCTGATGGTCTTCCTTTATCAAATAATCTAAGCCCGTGCACAGGCAGGGGTTCGAGCAGGGCCCAGGCCTCTCCTCAGGATGGAAGAGTGGTTTAAAGCTGCAACTCGGTACCTGGAAACAGTTTCTCAGTGCCAAGGACTCTGGACTGGAATAGCCAGGGTTAAAGTACCAGCTCCAGCTCTGACTGGCTGCATGACCTTGGGCAAGTCACTTAACCTCTCTGAACTTTAGTTTCTATCCGAATAAATGAACGGTAATGCTTAGATGACAGGGTGGTAGTGAGAATAGAGACTTAATGGTTATAATAGCCACACTTATGAAGCACTAACTGTGTGCCCTGCTTGGCTTTAAGCACTTCACATTGTTGCCCTAACAATTCTATGAGGGAGATATTCTTGTCCCCATTTTACAAAAGAGGACTTTGGGGCACAGATTGCTTGTAACCTGCCCAGAGTTGCACAAATGATAGGTAACAGGGCCAAGACTCCAATCCAGAGAATCTAACTGCTCCCAAAACCACATTGTTGTCAACCATGACACAGAACCTGGCCACAGTAAATGCTCAGTATGCAGTCACAATTTGTGTCATTACACAGAAGTTCTGGGGATCTCGAGATTGCAGCGGGGGCGCAGAGTGGAGAGGAGCCCGTTTAATAATGCTGAAAGAGGGTACAGTCTCAGAAAAAGACACAATAGGGAACCCCTCCATTTCCAGAAAGCATGGCGCACTCTCCCCTCTAGGTCTGATTTAACACCACAGTGACCCCACTTCTAAAGGAGAAGGGAGAAGGAAGGCCTCCTGGAGGGAGTCCTACCTTCCCCAACACCACGATGCATTGGTTATTGTGGCCCAGAGGAGGGCAGTTTGCCTTGCTCAGTGCATAATTTCTGTCCTAGATTCTAGCCTTGTATGAACTGAATGTTCCACAGCTAGACGTGAACAGGTAATGGAGCATGTCTGAACCCAAGGACTTGCAGAAAGCAAAGCAAAGCCTATGACAAAGATTGAAGTGCAAATTCTTAGTTTGAGAGTGTGATCCTGGGTTATAAGCAGAGTTGCTCTGTCTCATGGAACTGCCAGGAAGACTTAGAGCAGGAGGAAAGCAGGAAGCGTTTATGCACAGGTTCTGTCTCTCCTTGATCAAGGTGGCCTTATGGGGCAGCAACTTCTCCTGCACCTCTGTGCTGTGCATATGTTTGTGCCAGACAAGGCCCAGACCAGGAAGGATCAGGAGGAACAGAGGCAGGCTCGAGGCGGGGCAAGTTACTCCTGAAGCTTGTCAAAACCAACCAACAACAAACAAAACTGCCTGGAGCAGAGCATCACGGCTGCAGCTGGTATGAGAGGCAGGGACAAGAGGATTTGAAGTGGTCCCCAAAGCTGTCTGATTCCGGGAGCTACTCAAGGGTTTTGGGCAGCAAAGCGTTGTAATCGTGTCTATATTGAAAACAATTTTGCTAAACACAGTGAAGAATGAAGAGTGCGTGGCTTGAAGGATTCGAAGTGAAGAGATTGGCCCGAACTCTCTGTGGTTCTCAAACTTTGGCGGCCCCAGAATCACATGGAGGGTTTGAGAGAGCACAGGTCACCGGGCGCCAGGCCCAAGGATGGCATTTCTGCTGCTGGCCAGGGGGAGTACACCCTGAGAACCACTGGAGAGAGTTCTGGGACAGGGAGAGGAGAGAAAGGCTTCTAGACTGTGCGATCTCATAAGATGAAGGCAGGAGACCCATGTTTCAGTCTGGACTCCCCTCTCTGTCCGCAGGCGTTCATCTCTAAGGGAGGGAGAACAGTGTTGCTCTAGACGATATCGGTGGCCCCTTTGGTGTGGAGATCCCATGAGTCTTCAGTCCAGGACAGGAATGAGGAGCATGGGGGGTTGTCACCAGCCCTGGACACTTAGGAAGGAAGAAGTCTGACTGTCTTGGAGAAGGGATGTCTCTGCAGCAGGAGCGGGGACCTGGCCCTTCTGTGTTCCCCCACTTACTTGTAGAGGAGCTGACAGCAGCTCCCAGGCCTGTCCACTCTCCAGGGACACAGCTATGGCTGGTGACCTGACCCAGAGGACGTAGGATGTCAAAAGGGCTGAAAGTGTGTGAGGATGAGGCCTCAGGAGGAAGCATAGCCCAGGGAAATTGGCTGGGTGGAGCCGGTCCTTTGCTAGGACCTTTACTTTATTGCCTCTACATGAATTTGAGCTCCATGGCCAGTGGTCAAGACCCTCTACGGCCAAGCCCCAACTAACTGGTCAGCCTGCCCCAGTCAGAACATAGCCACCGCCTCCTAGGGCCACTGAGGGAATGAGGGCTTTGGAATCAGACGGGCCTATATCAAATCCTGTGTGACTTTGAATGTCTCTGAGCCTCTGTTTCCTCAGCTGTAAATTGGAGGTGACCTCAGAGTTGTTTTTAGGATTGAATAAGATATGGTTGATAATAGTATGCCTGTGATAAAGTAGGACTCAATGACTGTAATTGTCATTAAGCCCAAAAGTGCTCTGTGACACCATGAGGGCCATGAAGTACCATCTGTGGACTGATAATGCCCACATTTATTTCTCTAGCCCCAGTGACACAAACTGACAACAGCACAAGAAACATCTCCACGTGAGCTAGTGATTTCCAGAGTGGGCAGGGCAGGTCTGTAGCCTCAGTTTCTCCCAAAAGAATAAAGCTCTACGAAGGAGGAGACTCGTCCCTTTTGCTCATGAATATATCCCAGGGCCCACGACATTTTCTGGTATATGTAGTAGGTGTTCAAAAAGAATCCTCGTGAATGAACGCCCCTATTGTCATAGAATTATATGCTGTCTCCCATTTACACGAATGAGGGAACCAGGGCCCAGAAAGGGTAATCAGTTAGCAAGTCACACGCATCAGTCCCTGCCCACTGAACCAGACTCCCTCCCCTGTCCCTCCTTACTCTTCTTCCTGGTGATTTGTTGGCAGCAGGGAACTGATTAGAACCAATCAGCCTGATTAACCCCAGAGAGCCTGGGATGCTGAGCTCTAGGCAGAGGTTGGCACCGGCTGAGACTGCTAGTGAGCAAACGCAGAGGCCCCGTGCTGCTGCCACGGGCTGCGGGGGAGAACTGGGATCCACAAAGGTGTGTGAGTCACAGGCTGAGGCCATCATGAAATTGCTTGTGATGACAACACGCGAGAGAAAGACGAAAGCCCGGGAGAATGAGACATATTCTTTTTTAAACCGAGAACTCTTTATAGATTTCTGTTAGTCCGGCCTCAAGAATTAGGGGTCAAAGGAAAATATTGTCGAGAATTTTAAAAGGAAACAGGATACTTTTGCTTCCTGCTGGTTTGAACAGGAAATGGGTTTATAATTAGAAAGAGAAAGGTATGCAGGGGAAGTGAGCGAGGGGTCTCTGTGGCCCAAAAATGCGATGGGCATGAACGGCCCACACTGCTGAGATTAGTGTTGCCCTGGTCCCCTGGGACCGAGGAGGGGCATGCAGTTCCGAGGCCTCACAGCCTGAGTCTGCATCCTTGTTATCTAGCCTCTCTGAGCCTCAGCTTTCTCATCTGCCCAATGCGGAGAAAGGAAGCCACCCCACAGGCGATGTGAGAATAACATGCGAAGTGTGGGACACAATAAGTGGTAGCTGATGTTAACGATTGTCATCAGTCTCCCAGTACTGGGAGAGATAGGGAGGTCAGAAAAGACTCTTCTGAGCTGGTGACAAACTGGACCTGTGACAAGCAGGTGAGGTGAGAAGGGAGTGCCAGGAAGAGGGAACGGCCTGAGCAGAGGCTCAGAGGTGGGACTGAGGGGCCTTACTTGTGCCACACAAGTGACAAGTAGCAATTCTCTCCCTGCCCCTGATTGTGACCTTGGGAGGCACTCTGTTCTACCTCCTCCCCATGGCTCCCTGGGTGGGAATCTCCGGAGCAGGATGAAGGGGGCGGGGATAGGAGGGTCAGAGCCAAGGGCAAGGGTGGGAGCCCTTTGGTCTAGTCAGTCAGCCTGGTGGGTGACATTGGCAGCCTCAAGGAGGAGCAGGAGTGTTCTCCATCTTCCCACTGAGGGTTTCTAGATTCAGCAAAGAAACACACACACACACAAACAACAGAGAATAAAACAAGACAGGATACCCAATGAAATTTAAACTTTAGATAAACAGAAATATTTTTAGTGTAAATACGAAGAAGCCAGGACATGCTTATACTAAAAAATTATGCCTTGTTTATCTGAAACTCAGCTATAACTTGATGTCGTGCCTGCAGACTCCGCCAGGTTGGCAGTGCAACCTCAGGTAGAGTTGCCCAGGAGGGGCACCCACAAACAGGATAGGAGACCAGCCAAGGCCCCTCCACTTGGCCATCTTTGCTCCCCAGTAAAGTTCAAGGGCCAGGCGTCAGACCCGCCCATTTCCCAGCTTCACCCAGTATCTAATGCCCCGTATCCCTACGATCCCCGTGCTCCAGCCTCCAGACCTTTGCCCTTGCGATGCCCTGGCCAAGAGCACGGTTCTACACCACCCCCCTTGCTCCTTCCTCATCTCCCCAATTTAATTCCAACTCTCCTGCTAGGACTTCCTTCAATCCTCACTCCCCTGACCCCTCGGAAGAGTTAATTTGCTGTTACTATTTCTCACAGCCCTCGAAACTTTCCTTTATTACAAGCAGATATCATTTGACATTACTTGTAAAACTTTTTCATTTCTGTTGGTGGCTTTGGCCAGCAGCTGGCCCCAGACCTGACCTTAGCAGGGGCTGCAGCCCTTTGTGTTATGTGAATGAATGGGAATATCCCTGGAAGTGGGGAAGAGGCGGAGAAGCACCCATGTGCTCCCATCTCCCCTTAGACCATTTGCAAACCTGGACAGGACAGGAGCCCGTGCCATGGTCAAGGAGACAGAGCTCTTGAAGGAGGCCGAGAGTGGGACTCAGCTCTGTTCACTTTGGGCAACTCTCTACACCTGTCTGAGGCCCTATTGCCCCTAAATAAGGCCTGACGCCCCTCCTGGTTCTGCTCCACTAGGAGGCTTGTCACTGAAGACCCCTCATCCTCCTGAGAGGGATGTCGGCCTCCCCTCCTCCACTAGGCTATAATCCAGGCCCAGGACTGGTTTCAACATCCTCTCTCTGTCCCCAGTACCTCACAGTGTCTGCACACATAGTACATGCTCAATAATTATCTGTAGGGTGAATGAATGAGTAAACGGCCTGTTTCCTTCACATCGCATGAGTTTTTCAGGGACTTGGGGGGAGGGGAGAGAGGCAGCAGCAATAGCAGATGGCCATTGGGACAAGAATGAGAGCTAAAAAGGGAAGAGGATGCTGAGAAGGGGGCCAAGGCCACAGGCATGCTTCTCAACAGTGATGTCATCTTGGACCAAACCCAGGGGGGCTGGCTGGGTTATTACAAATAATGTCTCCCCAGGCTAGTGTTATCATCTGATTTTGAACAAATTACAGAATTAAGGGGTGGGGGTGGCTGGGCCTGTTCTATATTCGGCACTGGCATATCAGCAGAGCCAACAAGAGTCTGCTGGGATTGTGCTCAAAACCTAATTAAGGCTGGTTTGGGCCAGAACGTCGTGTGCTCCCCCAGACAGCCAGGGATCTCACGGGCAGGTGGGGCAGCGGGGAGGAACAGGTCAGCCTGAGACCTTCGCACCCCAGCCACCATTTCCCATTAACCCAATAAATGTAGCCACGGCCTGAGTGGGGGTTGGCAGCTGGCAGGTGCTGCG
Organism: Macroglossus sobrinus; assembly: GCA_004027375.1. Classification (NCBI taxonomy): domain Eukaryota; kingdom Metazoa; phylum Chordata; class Mammalia; order Chiroptera; family Pteropodidae; genus Macroglossus; species Macroglossus sobrinus. Next base: position 227,823 of record PVKZ01001561.1, on the reverse strand, counting down.
TTGCCAGAAGGCGTTGCTGACACTCTGATGGAGGACCAGATTACACCCAGCATCTCGGGAGGTGGGGAACAGGTGCAGAGAGAAACCAAGGAGGTGCAAATGAGTATAACTTGGAGCCAAGGGGGAAGTTAAGGGTGGAGAAAGTGGGGAGGGGGTGTGGTGGTGTGAATTAGAGCTTCTCTTCACATTCTGAGCTCTTGCTACCTGTAGAGGCCATCTGGTGTTTTTCTTTTCATTCATTTTCCTCCTGGAAACATCATCCTGGTTTTCCTTTGAGGAATTTCCCAGCCCCCACTCTCAGCCCATGTCGTTCAGGCAGGGCTGACACTACTCCCCCAATCCCAGATCCAGGAGTGGGCCCAAGCCCCAGACTAATGCAATAGCTCTGAGCCTGGCACGGCTCAGGAATGCCTTGACATGAAAGCTGTGTTATTCGAAGTCAGCTGTGGGACTTTGGTTGCAATATCTAGGAAAAGATCCATTCTTTCCTATCTGGGGTTGAAGCAAGAGGGAGAAAAGCCATGAGACTTCCTTTTATCTCAAAAAGAAGCCAGTGCAGGGAAAGCAGAACCAGGAAATGGAAGAAAGACTGATGCTAAATGACATCCTTTGAGCACCTGGATCCAGCTGCACCTGAAGCTCATTGTCTATATTCTTCTGATAACATGAGCAAAAAAAATTCTCTTTGAGCTGAGTTTCTGTAATTTGTACCCTGAAGAACTGATTAATTATCTACGGTCCTCCATTTTAGACACAGAAGACTAGTTACAAGTTCTCAGAACAGATCACACCCCACCCCCACATCCAGGTTGTTACTCAAGCTGTAATTTCTACGGAGAATGCCATCCCCACCTCATAGCTTCCTGTTTAAACCCTACACCACCTTTCATTCGAATGATAGCTACTTCAAGGAGCATCCTCAATGTAGCAGTCACATTAATTCCTCTGTCACTCCCACAGTGGACTGCGTGAACTTTTTTAGGGGGGGCCATGAGGTGGCACTGAATCTACACTCTTACTTCATGTCTTTAACCATGCTGGGAGCACGGTCTCACTTCATCCTCACACCCACCCCTTGAGGTAGTATCTTTACAATATTTAGTCAAAAGGGAGGCATTGATTCAGAGAGGCTGAGAGATGTGCTTCCTGTCCAGGGTCGAGCCCTTGGAGCTCCATCCCTGGCCCACTGTGCTGTGGGAGCCCCTGGCCCGTTTGTCTGCCAAGGTCTTTCTCCCTCCTTTTATTGCTCATGGGAAAGATGCAGAGGCAATGAGTGGAAATGCTGGAGTCCTTCTGTGTGGTACTAGGAAGCTATACTTGGGCAAGTAACTCCTCTGGGTTTTACCTGACCTTCTTCTTCTTTTTTTTATTGTGGTAAAATACACTTATCGTGAAATGTACCATCTCAACCATTTTTAATTGTACAGTTTGGTGGCATTAAGTACATTCACACTTTGTGCAACATCCAGAACTTTTTCCATCCTGGGGAGCTTAAACTCAGAACCCTCTACACACTAACTCCTCATTCCATCCTCCCCCAGGCCCTGGCAACAGCCATTCTACTTCCTGTCTCTGTGAATTTGACTATTTTAGGTGTTTCATGTAAGTGGGATCATACAGTATTTGTCCTTTTGTGACTGGCTCGTTCACTTAACATCATGTCCTCAACATTGATCCACGTTGCAGCATATGCTAGAATTCAGTCTGAATGATATTTCATTGCATGGGTTGTATCTTATCTTTAAATTGAGGTCAGAATTCACAACCACAATAAATATCAGGCATTAGCACAGGCATCATGGCTGGAGAATAAGGAGGGTATCTCAGGTGGACAGGACATGCTCCTGTTGACGAGGCAGACAGGTCCATGTTGAGGCCGCCATCTGCGCCATCCCTCCTCTCAAACAATTGTCCACCAGAGAGAAAAAGAAAGAGAGAGGTTGGCATCATCTCCCCCAGTGCTCCACCCCGCCGTGGGAGATGGGGTGTCCCTGCAGTGAGAGAGCCTTCTCAACTCCAGTTCCTCCTGTCTAGGGAATGTCTCCTCTGTGCCAAGAGCTGTGCTGGGAGCTGTCACTCCCACTCACCAGCTCTCCCCCCAGCTGCCAAGGAAATGCCCGTCAGTGGGACAGCAGAGAAGATGGTGGGCGAGGAAAGTGCCAATCCAGAAACTCCTGGCCAAGCCCCAAATGAAGAGGGGATGTTGCAACTTCTCCCCAAAGTCTGCAAGACATCAACACTGTTGGAGAAAGAAAATTAAACACTTAGTGCCAGTTCAGGGGAGCTGCCTGCGAAAACTGGGGAGGAAGGAACCCCGCCAACTGACGTATGGGCCCAAAGCCCGCTTCACAGAAGGAGTCCTTGGGGATGGTGCTGCCTTTCTGAATTCTAGGCCCCTCTGGGCAGTCACATGGGCTGAGCCAGGCCCAGGGCTGGGCTCCACATAGGGAAGGGAGAGGAGAGGAGAGAGAGATGCTGTATGTCACCATTGGCCTGTTGACAGTGCTCGGTTTACCAGGTGCCACACGCTGGATGCTTAGAGATTCTGCAGCCCCAAGGACCATCTAGAACACTCCCTCCCTTATCAAAAATTAAAAAATTAGAATCTAAATTATCACTCCTCAAGCCCCACCCCACCCCTAGTTACGAAGTGGAGCTGGTGAAGGACTGGAAGAGCTACCTGAGTTGGGAGGATGTGCCAGTCTTTGCTATAAATAGGGAAGCTGCTGTCAAACTGACTAGGTGTCCATGGATTGATGAACAAAGAAGTTATCTGTCTGTCTGTCTATCCATAATGAAATATTACTCAGCAATAAAAATAATGAAATCTTGCCATTTGTCATCATGTGAATGGAGCAGGAGGGTATTATGCTAAGTGAAATAAGTCAGGGAAAGGCAGATACTTCACAATATCACTTGTATGTGGAATCTAATAAACAAAAACAAATGAACAAATAAAACAAAACAGGCTCATAGATACAGAGAACAAACTGATGGGTGCCAGAGCGGAGGTGGGTAGCAGATGGGTGAAAAAAGTGAAAGGAAATGAGAGGTATAAACTTCCGATTATAAAATAAATAATCACAGGGACAAAATGTACAGCACAGAAAATACAGTCAATAATATAACTTTATAAGGTGACACACGGTTACTAGACTTATCATGGTGATCACATTGTAAGGTATATAAATGTTGAATCAGTATGTTGTACACTGAAACTAATACAATAATGTATGTCAACTACACTTGAATAAAAAAATAATTATCAAAAAAAACCCCTGACCCCATATAAATGAACATCTATTTCTTCTGTCACCTTTTATAGCAAAACTTGAGTTTCTGGGCCACATCTGTGAAGAAGGCTGTGTCTGCATCTCTGTTTCCACTCGTCCTGGTCTCTCTTTGACCTACTTCAGTCAGGCTTCTGTCCCCATTACTCTGCCTCACTGGGGCTCAGGTTCACTGAGACAGCACAGAGAGACACTCGGTGCAGGACACATGGGGTCCACTTGGAAAAGTTAGCAATGGTTGTCACTGCTGTCAGCATCATCGACATCTCCTCTGCTCTCAGTTGCAGAAACTATGACTGAGAGAGGCAAGGCTGGCTCAAGGTCACAGAACACGGCCACAGCAGATCAGGCCACCTGGGTCAAGCCTTCATTGATGACAGTTGGGCCACCCCTCTGTTATAAGACCCCAGACTTCAAGGTGTGATTTGGGAAGTACTAGGCCTGGGAGGAACCCTGAATCACCTCTCTCTAGTGGCTTCAAACTCTCCTTCCTTCCTTCCTTCCTTCCTTCCTTCCTTCCTTCCTTCCTTCTTTCCTTCCTTCTTTTCTTCCTTCCTTCCTTCTTTCTTTTATTCCTTCTTTTCTTCCTTCCTTCCTTCCTTCTTTCATTCCTTCTTTTCTTCCTTCCTTCCTTCCTTCCTTCCTTCCTTCCTTCCTTCCTTCCTTCCTTCCTTCCTTTTTTTCTCCCACAGTTGTTTTGTTGTTGTTGTTGTTGTTGTTTTAGCTCAGACTAAGGTGGATGGAAACAGCCTAATATGTGAAGCGGGTAGAGAGGGAAGGAGTGGTTCTAGCTGAGTTCAGGAGGGCCCCGTTTAGAGTCCTGCCCACCCCCCAGACCTCCACAGACCACCAGGACTTTGCCAAGTGCAATTTGAAAACCCCTGACAGAGGTTCCTTTTTCGTCTTTCCATTCTAGAGAGGAGGAAACTGAGCCAAGAGAGGTTATGGTCCTTTCCCAAGGTGGCAGGGGGAGCATGACTCCCTGGCGGGGCCCCTTCGAGCCCCCACCCCCTGGCTCTCTACCCTCAGATCTGCATTTTCATAAGTTCCCTGTTCTTGCCCCCACCAAATATCTCACTCCATCCAGCCCACTTAATTGAAGCCAATTATTTAGTACAAAAGAATCAACTCATGGCTTTGTCCTGACAATAAGGCCCTGAACAAGAAGCTCCAGCTGCCTTGGTCCTCAGAGATGCTCGTTAGAGACCAGCTGAGCTCAGCCTTCAAGGGCAAGACCAGGCCTGCCAGAGACGAGCTGCTGTGGCTGGAGCAATTTGCTAAGGACTTCTGGGGCAAGGGCCTGGCTGTGGCAGAGCTCTTGACGTGGGACAGAGAGCTTCTGGGAAGTTGGCAGGCCATGGGGTCTAAGAGTTGGAGTGACTGGGAACCTTAGGGAAGTCATTCTCTCTGCCACTCTCAGTGTCCTAGCCTATATACTGGTGACAACAATGAAACCTGTAAATTATACCTGTAGAGTACTTAGTACAGTACACGCTAATGTTAGCTATCATTACCCATTCATGATCATTACTAGGTGATTATTATTAAAACAGGAGACCTAGGTTTGAACCTGGCCCTGCCTCTTATAGGCTGTGTGACCTTGAGCATGTCATATAGCTTCTCTGAGCCTTGTTCATCTGTAATATGGCCACAATGGTTATACCAATCTTGAAGGCCTGTTTGCCTTTGAATGGAATGGCAGAAATGAAATGTAGGCAAAAGAGACAGCCAGTTATACACTAGGCATTCAGAATGTAATGTGTTGAATGAGCCAGGAGCCTGTGCCTGCCGTCACCTGGGCAGCCCAGGAAGGGGATGCATCCACAGTAGGCTACAGCACCACTTCCTGGTTGGGTGACCTTGGCAAGCTGCTCACCCTCTTGGGGCCTCAGTTCTTCATCTGGAAAGAGAGGACAATGATGGCACCCACAGAAAAGACAAAGCTCTGAGAGCAGGGTCCAGGCCTTAGTAGTGCATGGTAAAGGTTAGCTCTGATGGTTTATCCATCCCATTGTGAACCAAGCTTTGCAAATGCATTTTCATGCATTGAATTTTCCCAGTAACCCTTGATTGATTTTATTCCAGATCTATGGAAATCAAGTTTAGCAAGTTTAAAATGACCTGTGTAACACCAACGAAGGAACAAACAGCAAAACCAGGAAGTCAGCCCAGTTGCATGGGAAGCCAGAGTCCATACATTTAACCATGATTCCTTCCTGCAACCCCAGCCCCCATCCAGAGGTAATTCCCTACTTCAGCTCAGTGAAGGACAGGTTACCGATGTTGCTGCAGGAAGAGGAAATCGGGGCAGGCTTTGTGGAGGAAGTGGCTTTGAAGGTCGGGTCCAATTAAATCAGGTAGAGTTGGAGGAAGGGAGAGGCAGAGGAACAGCATGAAAAGGGAACAGAGGACAGAGTGTAGGGACTATGTGGTCCTTCTGGTGTCATTTAATCGAATGGGGTGGGGGTGGGGCAAGGGAGTCATTCAAAGCTACAAAGACTTAACAAGACTTGGCCCTTGAAGCCTTAAATAGAATCAGCTGAGAAGAAGCCGCTCCAGCACTCTATCTGCTCAGCGTCAGCTGTCACTGACAGCACCTCTGTTAGCGCTGGGCCCACATCCTTATCAGGACCGTGACTGAGACCTGAGATCCCTACCCATTCAGACAAACCCTCCCTTACTCTAGGGTGGGGTTTCTCAACCTCAGTTCTGGTGACGACATGGGCTGAATAAGGCTTTGTTGCGATGGTCTATCTTGTGTACTGTAGGATGTGTAGCAGCATCTCTGACCTCTGCCAGTAGCACCCCTTCCACAGATGTGACAACCAAAATGTCTCCAGACAGTGTCAGTGTCCCCTGGTGGGGGAAATACCATGCTCAGTTGAGAAGCCCTGCTTTAGAGCATCCCTCCCTGGCCCCAGGCACAGACCTCCTGGATCCTTTCCTCCAGATCAGCATCGTTTCATACTCCCAGGGAGCAGCCCTCCTCCCCACTTCATTTGGGGTGATGGGCTCCCCCAGAAAACAGACAGAGCTCTCATCCTGGGGTAACATCTTTGCCCAGGACAATCTGGTCCCTGCCAGGAAATGGAGCATAATTGCCTAGTTGTGATAAAAGAGAGGCACCACCCTCACCCAGGCACCCACTCTCACCCTCATCCATTACTGTGCAGAACAAACACATACCACGTAGAGACCGGAGGCATCAATTTTGATAATAATGATAAATCTCAGTGATTTTCCAGAAGGTCAGCAGGCCTGGGGCAAAGAGGTAACTCGGCTGTTAAACTCTGATAAATCATCCTGATCACCCTGCAGGGGGAACAAAGCATTTTTTTTTTTTTTTTAGGTCACAATTTTTATCATAAAGGCAGATATTCCAGAAAGTTTAGGAAGTAGAGGATGAAGCATCACCCATCCTGCAGCTGCATAATTGGCCGTGCCTAGCCCTAGTCTTCCTGTAATTATAGGCACAGAGTATGAGCCATGGGGATATTCTGTTTTCTTTTGTGTTTTTATTTCAAATTGCATAGAACACCAAAAACATCTTTTTATGTTGGTCCATGAACTCTGTCATTCCAGGACTGTGGTGTTTATCTAAAGTGCCGCTCAGTAAATCCAAGGCCTGTCCTCAAGGGTGAGGCCCTTGAGGTCTGTGGCCTCATAAATATGAGTACGTGGTTTTTGCTCAAAAGTGGGACTTAGAAGGGAGGTCAGCTCCTTGGGTGGACCATGAAATCCTGCAGCTTCATAATTATAAAAACATGTGCTTACCTAAAAGAGGGTTTGGAGGATAAGAGGGTGATCAATGACTTGGGTGGAGCCCTTGAGATGCTAAGATTTCAAAATTATAAGGATGTGCTATTTGAGGTCACAAAGCCCTATGGGTTTCTAAATTTAAGACTGTGGGTTTTCCCGCAGGGAGAGGTCAGCTACTTGGGCAACACCAAGAAGACCTGTAGCTGCCAAGGCTTTGGATATCAAGAATTTCTGATCAGAAAAATGACTTCTGGGGCCCAGAGGAAGGATGAGGTATCTGCAACACAAGGGATGGTGTCAAGCCTGCTCCAAGGAGAGATGTTCCGTGGAAGCAGCGTCTGCAGGATGCATAGGCAGCCACACGAAGTGAGCGTGAACTTTGGCTCTTGACCTGAGCTGTTCACACAGACTCTTTTTTCCAAGGGGCTGGAGGAGTTAGTTCATCAGGCCACTCAGCCATGGGTCACTGACATACTTATTTAATAAGCGTGTACTGCGTGCCACTGTTCCAGGCCTTAAGGCTTATGGTGAATAAAGCCACCACCGACATGCCTTTGAAGATGTCACAGTCCATTGGCAACATTTGCCAAGTGACACAATAAATAATTGTTGCAGTGCAAACCATAAGCACTAGGAATGAAATTTGTGGGGTGACTGAAGGGTGACATCTTTACTGAAGCGGGTGGCCACTCACCACACGTGGCCACCAAGCACTGAGGACATGGCTGGTTTAAATTGAGATGGGCCACAAGTGTAACATACAAAATGTACTGGATTTGGAAAACCTAATATGTAAAAAATACACCTCAGCACTACTTTTTCTATTGATTACTTATTGAAATGACAATATTTTAGATATAGTAAGTTCAAAATAATAGGTTACTAAAATTAATTTTATCTTTCTCTTTTTACTTTTTGTTTTAACATGGTTACTAGAAAATTTAAAACTACACGTGTGACTCACACTTGATTTCCATTGCACTGTGCTGCTCTGAAGCATGGGACCCAGGGCAGGGGACGTGGCTGTGTGGGACCTGAAGGAGACTTGGGAGATGGAGTGAGCAGAGGGGGAAGGGGGATTCCTGCAGTATTACAAGCCGATGTGTTCACCAACCGGTTGACTGCTATCCTTCCAGGTTTGACAGCTATCAAGATTTTGCCACCTCTGCCTCCTCTGGGATTCATTTACTTAGTGATGGATAAGATTTTCCCAGGTAACCCTCAGAAGGGTAGTATGAAAGACTACAAAAATGGCCACAAATTCTCTCCCGTCCATGGAGAGGGGAGTCTATTTCTGCCTCCCTCCCCTTGATCTGGTTGGCCATGCCACTTGCTTTGGCCAATGCAACTCTAGCCAACATGACTCGGGATGAGGTTTGAAAAATAATTGTACATTGAAGCTTGCCCATCCTTGCTGATCTTGGAAGAGCGTTGCCTTGGGAAGAAGCATTGATGACCCCAATTAATGGCCTCCCTGTAGCCACACTCTTTGCATGTGATTTTGAAGCTCTTCCCATCAATAGGTGGAGTCAGTTCTGCCAGTCTTTGAATCTGAGCTGTCTTTATGACTTGATTTGATCAATGAAATGCAATAGAATTGAGGTTGTGCTTATTCTAAGCCTAGCCCTCAAGCGGCTTTCAAAGCTTCTGCTTTTTCTCTTGTGCTCTGCCAGCTGCCACGTGAATAAACCAGAGCTCCCTTGCTGGAGGATGAAAGGCCACGAGGGGCAGAGTCAAGTCAGCTCAGTTCTCCCTGCTGAAGCCATCCAAACAGAGCCATACCCCAGCCAAGCCACTGATGGTAGATTTATCAGCAGGCCCAACAAAGATCAGACAAATTGAGTTCAGAGCAATAGAACTGCCAGGTCAGTCTGCAGACTTGTGAGCTAAATAAATGCTTGTTGCTTTAAGTCATTAAATTATTAAATAGGAGGGTGTTGTGCAGCCAGAACCAACCGACATAGTGATACAGATACAGATAAGATTTGAATTCGAGTCTCTCTGATCTGATCTGAAGCCAAAGTTCTTCATCATTACAGCCTACTCATTACATCCAAATTCTTCTGACACCTAAAGCTTTGAGGCGAAGTGGAGAAATGTCATACTAATGATGTGGAAGTTAGCACCATCCCTATAAGAAATAAGATTGGCTGCCCCATGCCGTGCCATCTTCAAAGGCACCCCATCTGAACTTTGGGTTCCAGGAATGAAACATTCATAAGGAGGCTCTGCTGTCCTTGAGGATGACAATTACTCGATGAGACACCAACTTCAGCCACCTTCCTCATTAGTGATCATTAACCTCATCCTTTTATGTCTATTGTTAGGGTCCAGAAGGGGGCTGCTTTGAAGATCCTGTTCTACCTCAATAATTACCCATCGTGGGAACTAAGCACCCCTAATGGAAGTCTTCCAGAGAGCCAGCATCTACCAAGCACTTTATATTTTCAAGCTTCCCCAAAACCTCTATTCATCCAATTCATTAAATTTGCCTTTCGGATGAATTTAGAAGCCACTTTGATGGTATAATCACAACACTTTGTATTTGTGCTTTTTCTCCAGGATATTAGAAGAATTAATGGCTATTTATCTAATTCATCTCCCTGCATTCCTGTGAGACTGGTGGGCAGAAATCTTAAAAAAAGAAAGAAGCCAAGTTTCTTATTCTCCCTGCCTCAACAAAAGCAGAAGTTAACATTTTCTATTGCTGCATAGCAAATACCACAAATACAGAGATTAACGCTGCACATACATTTATTATCTCAGTTTCTCTAGGTCAGAGGTCTGGACACAGCTTAGCTGAGTTCTCTGCTTCAGGGTCTCCCCAGGCTGCAATCGGGTATTAGCCAGGGCTGTGGTCTCATCAGAGTCTCGACAGAGGAAAGATCTATTTCAAGCTCATTCAAGTTGTTGGCAGTGTATATCTCCTTGTAACTCAAGGACTGAGATCCCTGTTTCCTTGCTGACTGTCAATCAGGAGCCGCTTTTACCTTCTGGAGGTGACTCACAGTTCTTTGCCATATGGTCCTTTCTATAAGCTTTCTCACAAATGGTAGCTTACTTCTTCAAAGCCAGTAAGAGTCTCTCTTTTTATTTCTCTAGTTTGCTAAGACCATTTTGGTATAGTGAAATATAATCACAGGAGTGAAATCCCAACACCTTTGCCATGTTCTATCAATGCAAGCAAGTCATAGGTCCTGCCCACACTCAAGAGTTACACAAAGCCATGGACATCAAGAAGCAGGATGTTACTGCGGGCCACCTTAGTGCCTGTTCATCCCATTCAGTGAAAGACCTAGTGTCACACAGCAATTGGTAATTCAGTGCTCTGGCAAGGGTGCCCAGACCCTTCAACATCCGCAAGTGCTCATCTCTTGCAGTGGTGGCCTTTTGTGTCAGTGCCCACGTGCAGGCATACACTCATCTCCACTCACGCTGCCATGCCACCGAGCACGTGGCACACTACAAGTGTTCCCCTTGGCTCGCGGTTGCCTGCTCTCCTGTCAAGTGTCTAGGTGAGGCTGTAGTGGGGAGGAGTCCAGGTGAGTCCATATGGGGTCTGGCTTGAAAAGTAAACCTCCCCTACTCAGGTAGGCTCATACAAAGCAATGGCCATTGAGTTAATACAAGTTGAACACTTAGAACAGAATTTGGTTCTCCACAGGAGTTTAATCCATGCTTGCTACTTCTGTTATTTCTGAAAAGAAGCTTGTAAGTCAAAGTTAGACTGTCCTAACTTCAAATGCACAAATGGTTCATATACCAAAGGACTGTGAATGAGAAAGTGACTTTTATTAACTATAAATATTTTTATAAGGCAAAGCATCACTTGTTTCTTTTGTATTTTCTTGTCAGGAAACTGAATTAAGTATTTTCATAGATTATTTTATTTAATTCTCACAATGACCTTTTTAGAAAGTCAGTTTTATATTTCACATTTTGCAAAAAAGGTCTCCAGGTGACCCAGGGGGTAAAGCGACTTGCCAAGGCCACACAGCTCACAGGTGGCCAAACCTATGCTTTGAAACACTCAATCAACCTGCCTCTTCTTCTTATAATTTTTCAGATTTTGCCTCTAGCCCATCACAATGGATCCTTTGTTTGCTCCACCACCTTCTTCCATGGTCCATTTCATGACCAGGGGCACAACAACCACACCCTCCCTTGAAGAGTTTTAGGATCCAAGTGTCCTCTCTCTCTCTATCTCTCTGTCTCTCTCTCTCTCTCTCTCTCTCTCTCCCCCTTCCTCTCTCTCTTACATACACACACTCACATTCATATACTTTGAAACACAGCCTATTTTTAAGAAAACAGACCAAAAAGAGAGTCAAATATTGTTTGTTCCATTGAACAGTCTGAATTAAGTCTATACAATCAGGAACCTGTTTTATTTTTCTCTCATCACTGCCTCAGTCCTCCATTCTATGTTTTAATGTCTCCCAGGCAAGTCTCATAGCTTTCTAGACACTTCGTGACAATATGAGGCCAGTCCAGAGTGATGCAGTTTCGACTATCAGTATCTACTTAAAGAGTATCCCAGCCTGGGCCTGGCCCAGGGCCTGCCCCAAGAGAAGGCATGTAGGGAGACAGAAAAGTCACCTCCTACCTCTCCTCCTTTTACTGATGAAGGAGAAGGAGACCTCTTCCCCTGCCAGGCGGGGGGAGTGCCCCTCACCTCTTGCTGCAGAGACCCCCCTCATTGGGGACCAGCCCTTTCATATACAGCTCAGCAGGATGGTTCTGGCCAAGGATCCACCCAAACCCCTGCATCTCTGCCACACCAAGTGGCGGGCACGCCTGCAACACCCCGCCCCCTCCTGACACCTCTCCCTCTGCCATCTCTCTAGGTTTCTGCCTTTTTTCTCTACTTAGAGCAGAACAGTCACTGCTGACACCTGGAGAAAGCCAAGACTCTAAAAGTCTCTTATAGGCACCCCTGTCTTCTACCATGTCTTCTTGGGTTCACCTCATTAGACTTGGTGGAAGGACACCTGGGAGAGGGGACAGGAACAGCCACATCACACCCCGCCCCCTTGCCTGGAGACTTAGTTCCCTGAATTCCTCCTGACTCCTAAGGCCTCTGTTTATACAGGCTTGATGAATCCTTACATGTGTGTAGGGGTCCAGGAAGGTATTTAGCCCCCTCTTAGTAAGTCAGCTTGGCCTGCTCTTCTGAACGTGGGACCACTCAGCATCCATTGTTTTCAGCTTTGTCCCTTGAGTATAATTTCCAGGCAACAGAAAAGCCCCAATCAACAGCCTGTTACCCATCACCGAGTCCTCACTTTCCTCAGCTCAGGCCCCCAAGGGGCAACTCCTGTTCTTCTCACTATGCAGGCACTAAATGCACTGATGATTACGTTTTTCCTGGCAGAGGCTTAATCTTGCTGTACAGGAGGCAATTTGCTGCAGGTAAGATTGCAGTGCCCTGCTGCTGGCCTTAAATTGGCCATTTCCAAAATAAGTCCCCTGTGGCTCAGGTGAGGACGGAGCTGGAAAGTCAAATGCGGCAGTAGAGTGGGGCTGGTGGCTTTGATCTTCCAGGCTGGTGGGTATCAGCGAGCCCCAGCCCTGCCATGGACCATTGAACAGTGTGGTCTTTTTTAAGCCATCATTCATTTCTCTCTTACAAGATGCCAGGTTGTGCCAGCAATTCTGTCTCTCTTGCTGACAGCTCTGTGAGGGAGGACTCACTATTTCCCTTTTACAGAAAAGAAGATGAAAATTCAGAGTAACATTCCCCAAGTCAGGTAGAGTGGGGAGTGATGATGAAGCCAGGGTCTGAAGGAAGGCTGACTTCAAAATCTGTGTCATGGAACACTCTACGATGTGACTCCTTGCAATTAGAGCACAGCAACAAAGACCTTGGCTCTGGAGTTGAAGGTTTGGATCCCAACTTGGCCACTACCTCAACTGTTTTGACACTGAACTTGTTACACAATCTCTCTGAGCAGCTTCCATGTTCTCATCTATAAAACGGACATCCTAATAGCACCGCCCGCAGAGGGCTATTGTGAGGAATGAATGAGACGAAGCAGGCAAAGTGTTTCCAGGACCACCAGGTATGGGTGTTTAAGTGGGCGCTGCACAACTCCAGGGTGCTGAGCAGTGCACATCTTCTGCAGCTCTGCTTGGCAGCCCTGCTTAGCACTGTGCCTGGCAAAGATGGACTGTTCGATAAAACGGAGCAAGCTCTTGACTCCTGGAGAGCACTCACCCCAGGCAGAGAAGAAGGTCATAGAGACTCTTCTGCTCACCCAGGCCCCAGGAAGCCCAGAAGCTCTTAAGTAGCACCTATTCATGCAGCTCCATGAGAGAACACTGCCCTGGGAGTCCCCAGAAATGAAGCAGAAGGCAGTGGGTTCAAAGGTCTCGAGGCTCTGTCCTGTGTCCTCAGCCCTCTCAGAGGAGCTGGGAAGAGAAACTGAAAATGGAGGGGCTTATAGACACCCCGAGACCTCAAAAGGAAGAATGCCAGTCAGATATTTCCTGTGGGGTCAGGGGCTCTCCTTGGCACAGCTGCCGGAAACAGAGGTGAAGCACTTGCTCATCTGCTTTAGGCCCGAGGAAGGAGCCAGAGACAGAGAGGGAGCTGAGCACTCTGCATCTCTAAAGAGGTGGTGTTGTGGTGCAGCTGAGAACAGGGACCCACAGAGCCGAATCAGAGAGAATTAAGAGCTTTTATTAGATGGCCTGCAACTGACTCTCTACCACACAGGGTTAAATCCTCCAACTACGTCCTTGAATAAGCAAGCAAGCAGATTACAGAAAGTAGAAGTTAGCAGTTAAAGTCTTGCACAAAGATAAATGTATTCAGGGGACTCTCAGAGCAAACAGGGCCTAGCAGACAGTTTCATTATCTGCACCTTGGAATGTTGTGTTCCTCCTTGAGACTGGCGCCTGGAGATATCACCTCCCTGTTGCTGGAGAATTTTTACTTTTACAGTACGAAGACTTAGAGGAGTTAGAGGAGGCTAAGTTCAGCTCCCTGTAAGAAATACTTTCTGAGACGGTGTTTTCCAGTTGCTACACTACTATTAATGGTGATTAGTTCTCCGTCCTTGCAGGTGTGTGAGCAAATATGCTGAAGAGGAGATTAGAGCCTCAGGTGAGCAGGTGGCCTAGTTGGCCAAGGTTTTAGTATCATGTTGACCTCTCCAACTTCCACCCTAGCAAGCCAGCCAATCAACTGATACTCTGAGCAATGCCTGGACAACACTTGTCAAAGGCAAGTCACATGTATCTTGCTTTTTGAAGCTGCAGGTGGGAGACCACAGAAGTCCTAAGAGCTATTTCCAAAGCTGAAAACTGATCTGATCACCCCTGCTGAAAGGCCTTTAAAGTCCTACAAACACTGTGATTGGAAAGAAATCCATATGCCCCACGGTGGCCGGCAAGGCCCTGTACGATGGTCCCCTGCCGTGTCAGGATGCTGCCATCCCAGTGGCCCTTCTGACCTCAAACAAGCCATGTTTCTTCATCTCTTAGGACTCTGTCCTCGCTGTTCCCCCATTGCATGGCTGGACACTGCTCGCCCTTCAGGTCTCATCAGATGCTGCCTTCTCTGAGAGCTCTTCCCTGCCACCTAGATAGAGCAGCCTCTCTGGGGGACACTCCACCACATTACCTGCTGGACCCCATCTGAAGCACCTCAAACTGCTTTCTTAATGTTCCATTCTCTTCTGTCTCCCCAGGATGGAAGCCTTTGGAGCCTGCAGTCTCTGTCCTGCTCACCTGTATCTGCAGCTGCCTACCCAGCACATACGAGGCATTTAGTGAAGGCTTTGTGACTAGCTAACCAGCTTAAGGACCTGTTGACCTATATAATCCTCTCTGCAACTTCATGAGGCAGGAATCCTATGTACAGGTGAGAAAAGTCCAGAAGGGCTTCATCCCTTGCCCAAGGCCGGACAGCTAGTAAGTGGCAGAACAGGTGTGGGATCCCAACCCGACCTGACTTCAGTGTGCACCTTACACCTGCCCTCAGTTGGATTTTATTTTTTATAAGGCTACATCCCTCACTAGCTGAAGAGAAAGGAAACTGTCACCTTACCCTCAGAACCAGAGCAATACAAGAGAGTTCACTTCCTGGTGTCGGGTTGTGGCTTGCATGGACATCGCAAAGTGGAGAAAAGAGTTTGCTGTGTGGGTCTCTCTGAGCAAGAAGCTCTTGTCTGAGTGTTTCTGGCAGGGCCCTTCAGAAGGACTGGGGCTAGAGAGGTGGGTACAGTATGAAATCAGCATTCTGAGGCACAAACAGGCTAATCACAGTTAATCATGGCCCCAAAACTCATCTTGGGCCAGAGGGTGATTAGAGCTCAATTATGTGCCAGAACAACTAATGACAGCTCCTGGCTCAGAAGGATGATAGCCTTGACTGCAATTCTCACCCCTACCCCCACCTCTACCCTGCCCACCCCACACCCCCAGGTTGGGCTGCTTCCCAGGGTGAGGCAGAGACTCAGAGACCTCTTTGCTCTCTGTGGCTGGGGCCTCTCCAGCTGTAGAAACACAGCCTGCTGCATGGCTGGTAGAGACCATGCTGAGATGTGCTTCTCTAGGCAGCCCGTGCACCAGAGCTAGCCAGCTGGGCTCAGATTTACCATGCAGCCCTGGGCCATCTCTCTCCTCCATATCCAGGCAGAGAAGAGGGAGGAAGGGACCACTACTTCTTAAGTCCTTAGGATGTGCCAAGTAATTTGTTTGGTCCGTGACCGTGTTAACCCCCAGGATGCTTCAGAATGTTTCAGATGAGTAGCATCCTGAGTTAAGTGACTTGCCGGAAGTCACACAAATAGTGAGTTCAAGGGATCAGATTCAAACTCAAACCTTTCTGACTCCAAACCCAAGTTCTTTTCAGGATCTCCTATTCTACAACATCCTTAAGAGTTAAGGGATGCTCACAGAACCTGGAGGAAACAGAGATAGCCGAGTGCGGAGTCTGAGTGCCATTTGGATGGGTTCAGATGGCCCCAGTTCCTAATTAGATGCAGGAAGAAGGCAGATGTTGTAGGCAGAGTGGCCCCTGCTATTGGGAGGTAACTGTTGTGACAGGTGGTCACTATCACCCTGCGTGTGAGAGAGGCAGAGGAAGGGGCGTCCGCTTTCACCTCCAGAGGAAGAGCTAGGCGCTGAGATCAAGGAGAGCGTGGACGGGGGCAGAGGTGGAAGATGGAGGCAAAGGTGCAGAGAGGAGCACAGAACATAAATAAAAGGCCTTTAACCACCTTCCTACAGCTCACAGACAGTTCAGCTGTCAAAGCCATTTGACACGAGGATCATCTGAGAGCACTTCCTTCAACGTCTCTCACTAGGATCCTAATGAGCAGCATATTTACATGTTACCTTTTAAAACTGTTCCAAAAATACCACCCACTTTGGACCACTTTTCTCCCTCCCCATCCAGCTGCCTTTCCCACATTGCGTGAGCTGTTTTCCTCCAAGTAAGCAAATGCTGGCGACATGACCTTGATTGTCTGGCTGGCCCAGAGGACAGGAGACCAGAGGACGGATGTGAAGACAATACAGGCCTCCCTGCCTGTGGGAGACTAGAGCTTAGCCGGGGGAAGGAGGCAATTAGAACAACTGCGGGTGCTGAAGTGGAAGGAGTCCTCTGAGGGTTGGGTGGGAGGGCTGCTCAAGGAAGAGCTGCTCTTGCTGCAGAGTCTGGAATGTTCTAGAAGTTCCAAGGGACCTCATGTGCCCATATGTTTTGCTGTGGGAGGGAAGATTTACTGTTGGTGTGGTTAGGGGGCTGCCTGGAGTCACCTTGATGGTTTAAACCAAAAGGGCCCCAGTCTGAGCTGTTCTGCTGTGGGCAGAAGCCGAGGAAGAGGCATGAAGTCAAAGAAAAAGCCAGTGTCCATTATAGCTGAGCGTGGGTCTTGAAGAATTAAGTTACAAAAGGCACATGTGATTGGCTTGTACTCAATCTGGGCCTAGAGAGCTCTGCACTCAGGATAAAAGAAAGGAAGAGGGAGAGGGAGGAGGAAGAAAGAAAGGAAGCAGGGTGGGGAGGGGAGGCACAGTGAGTAGTACTTGCTGTCTTGTTTTCAAAAGAGCTCTTTTCAAAGACATCTCCAAGGAGCATTTTAAAGAGAAGTCACTTACCTTTCAAGCCAGCCATGATGCTGTCACTGAGATGCACACCTGTTAGTAGCTGGGCTGTGGGGTACTGTCAGGGTGCTGATGGAACAGCCCACTTGACAGAGAGAGGCTCTCAGAGGAGCCCCAGGCCCCACTTTAAGACAGAGAAATTCCTACTGCCACCCAGACTTCCAGATCCTGGCATGGGATTGGCCAGGGGTAAGGCCGAGAGCCCCTGGATGGGTTTTCACAGGGTCCAAGGGAACTGAGCCCCAAATGTTCCTACTCAGAGCTGGAGATGACAGCAGTAGAGGGGTTGTTGGGGGGCCAGGAACATTCCCACCCAAAGGTATTCCTCCCACCCTGCTCCATGGCATCTCACTTACACCACTGCCACTGGGCTTCTCAGCTAAAGCAACTAGATTATCCACAAACATTAGACTCACTTCAGTCCATTTCAATAACTTCTTATAGGTAGAGGTGGGAAGGGCTCTCATTTTCCTCCCCGACAGCCTGGCTACCTGGTTGTAAATTACAGTGAAAGGAAGCCTCGTACCACGTGTGGCCTCACACTCTTAGTTTCGTTAGCAAGCACGTGTTATACATTAGCAAGCAGGCCCACTTGCTAACTTCCTGCTCTGAAACTTCACAAAGCCTCAGGTCTCCATCTTGTTGCACATTCCTTGCATGAAAGATTGACCCAAGGCAGAGTTAACAGTATTCTAGTGCTGAATTCAGCTGAGATTCTAGAGGCAGACAGCGATGGAATTCTCCACCGATGGGCCATGCACAAGAGCAGGTGGATGTTCTGAACCTAGGGCATTGCTGTAGGCTGCAGGACCCACTGGATTCTGAGACTCTGTTCCTGCAGAGTGAAGGTGCCTGGGTTGTTTCTCCAGCCAATCCATACATTGCCTGACACTTTTGTACTCACCAATGAGAAGCCATTCCGCATCCGTTATGCAAATGAGCACCCCCTCTGATGCCAACTGAGAATAAAGACAACTAAAAGGCTTGTAATGGTCCCTGTGAACAGTGGGCTTCTGATTAGTTTTCCAAATGCTACCAACCCATCCTGGGACCATAAACTCCTGTTTGCTTTAACGGACTATTCAAGAGTATTGATTACAAGTAACAACAACGATATGTCACATTGTCTACCTGAAACATTTTGCAGTACATATAGGCAACTAACTTAATGCTGTTTAAAGGAAAGAGTGACACACACAAAGCCTGTGGCTTTGGAAGCGAGTTCCAGGAGCCAAGATGTACCCTCCACCTAAGGAAAGTACATATGCATTATGTGTAATTTAAAGAAAATGCCTTCAGGACTTTGAACTATGACTTTGAAACCAGACTTTATGCTTGTTCATTTAACTTTTGTGGTGATTTCACCAGTAGTTGTTGTGCACAGAAAAGACTGTGCAGAAAGTTTTCTTGGAGTTTAACTAGAGTTCAATTTATTAAACTGACAAATTCTTAACCCTAGTTCTCTCTTAAGCTTTTAAGTCTGCTTATAAATCTTTTTCTGTTTATATTGAGCAGACTTTAGCAACCATTTTTAAGAAGTCTTTGAATGATATGTGGTCCCATTTACAAATGTAAGTAATTAATTAAACATGCCTCAAACAATTCATACCCTATGTATAAATGTAATGTTTTGAGTGAGTGGTTTGTCTTGGGGTGTGGGGTGAGGGCTGGGATACTTCTGAAGGTTCCAGCAATGTTTGATTTCTTAATCTGATTCTGGCTTACTATGTGATCTGGATACTTTTCTGAGTGTATGGTATATCTCAAAAAAAATTATTAACATCATTTGTTAGATTTTCTTTTTAATTAATTTGCCTGTTGTTCACAAAATCTCTCTGGGTACTTAACATTCCTTTACACTTAGTAAATTAAATCTGTATATGTGGTGAACCTACAATTCTCTTAAATATTCTACTATCAAGCAGAGCTTAGTAAGATTTCAAATTAAACTCACACATCAAAGTTGATTACTCAATTACATTTTAAATTAGAATGATTAGACTCGAACTTTAATAGGCCTGAATTTCTTAGCATTATAAGTAAGTACATAACAGAAAAGTAAAATACTATGGTTGATTCCCATGTAACAGTTGATATAAGTGGAGCCATTTCAAAAGGAATTTGGAGCCACCATACCAGAGGAACTGCCTTCCGTGTCTTATTCCTTGCAACTTTGGGATGTTTGAACTGGGTAAAATAACCTTTGGACTGGGCCAAACCACCTCTGTTTTACAAACAGTTATTTGTAAAGCTAACAGGAAAGCAGACATCCTGACCACAAGGACTGATATTATAAACTCTCTTTCTAAAGATAGAATCAGTAACCAGCCTTGTACAGCTAAAGAGTAACTCAGCTTGTTGGCTCTGATAGGAATCTCCTTCTTCCACCCACATAATTACTCTTTCTTTTCTCTTAAAAACCCCTTGCTCTTGCCCCGAAATTGGGACACTATTTGGGTTTCTGCTTGAATCTGTGCTCCCCAAATTAAAATTTTAATCATAAATAACTACTTACTGCCTCCCATTTTGGCTTATTCTTTTTAGGTTGACACTCATAGGTCTGTCTAAATATAACCCCACATTGTTCTGGAGTTCAAAAATGTACACCCACTAGGGAGAACCACCATCCCAGTTAACTGGGGTTGCCTGCCCCCAAGGGGCAGTTACGAGTCTAATTAGCTAAGGTTGCTTAGGGTGGAAAATTTCTCCTGGGGTATTGATTGGGTTCTTTTTGATGCCACAGAGGGTCTCCCTGCACAGTTTCCAGGTTTGCTGTCATGGGCTTTAAAAAAAAAAAAGGAAGAAAAATGGTTTGTCCACCTATCTCTCTACCAGTCTCTGGATTCTGGTAATACACGTCCTCCTGAATTCATCTGTCGATGCCTTACATTTACATGTTCCAATTCTGACCATATGTACATGTTTATACCCTTTCAAGTAAAGATTTTTAAAGTAGCTTTTTAAAAAAAATCTTTCTTTTGCACTTCTAGGATGCAGTAACACTTAAAGACATGTAAAATGCTATCAGATTGAATTTTCTCTTCTGCTTGATCATGATAAGATCACTTTTGGAGGGGGAATGAGAAGAGGGAGGAAGAGAGGAGGTGGCGGGAGAAGAATTTTAACCTCCCAGGGCTAAGATCAGTTTGCTCAGACCCTCTCTCAGTTTCTACTCTTCCTCTCTACACTGGCCAGAATCCTATGCCAAGCTCAAGCCCTGCTCCCTCTGAGCACCTCCCCTGCTGAACCCAGTCTCCCCACAGCTCACAGGATGCACCCCTGCAGCCCTGGGCCCTTGTGTCAGGAAGACCGGCCGCTCGGTGAGTGTCAGTGAGCAGCTAGCTCACTCCGTGACAACCTGTAGGCGCACCCCAGCTGACGACAGCCAGACAGGCTCTCCTTGGACACCTCATCTCTCGTGTTTCCACAGCCACTTCTGTTTTGACCACGCACTCACATGGATCCTCCTCATTCACTCCTACCATTTCCAGCGTGACTGGTCCATGCCAGGAGACAGCTGTGAAAGCTAAGAAAATAGAAGGCATTAAATAGCCCACGTGGCTTTAACCTGAGAACAGCAACATGCTGAGTGCTTAGTATATGATAAGTATTTTATACACATTGGCTCATTTCATCTTTATGAGAGCCCTATGACGTCAGTTTGTTAGTCGTTTTTATGGCAGGTGAAGCTGAAGCACAGAGAGGCTAAGGAATTTGTCCCAGATCACACAGCCTCTGAATAGCAAACCAGAATAGGCACACAAGTCTCTGTTTGTAAGCCCTGGACATGTAACTCCTAAACTATACGCCATCCTATTAGGGGAGGGACCAGGCTTAGCCCAAGACCTGCTTTGAAGAAAGGTCTAGCTAAACACTAGGCAAAATGGAGGTTTCCCATCGTCTCTAGGAGCAACCATGGCAGAGAAGGAGAAAGATGAGAAAAGGTTCAGGGGAGGATGTTAAAGAGAGGAATCAGAGGAAAGAGCTGCATCTTCCAACAACCAGGGGAGCTTAGCACCCATCCGGCACTACCTGGGCCCCGTTATCCTGGTATTCCTCAACTTTCTCACCTCAAGCAGTCTTTCACAGACGCGAACTCCTCAAAAGTAAATACACAATTAACAGTGAGTAAAAGCCAAAGGGGGAAGCAGCACTTTGTTTGTGAGCAGCTCATCCCCCACCACATCCCTGAGTGTCCATCCAGGAGGCCCTTCCTCAGCCAGCATCCTCCTCCCAGGGATGCTAGAGATATGCCCATTCTGCAGAGGGGGATGCGGATGTGTAAAGGATGGATGTCTGTGACCCAAATCACAGGGTTTCTAACCATTACCTTCGACTGTCTGTCCAGGTGATGGCAGACCTCCAGCAGAAAATCTACTCAGATGACCAAGAAGCCACATCCTTTGCTCAGTGTCAGGCAAATATGGTTCAAGTCTGTCATTTTCTAGGGCATTTATATGGGGGAGAGCATGAGAGGGAGGAAGATTGAGACTCAGAGAAGGTAAGCAACTCACCCAAAGCCACACAACAAGTCCATGGTGGCCTCAGGACTAGAACTCAGGCCCTGCTCACTCCTGTCTCTTTCATGCCCCTCCATCCCAGCACATAGCCCTCACTCCTGAGATGCCCAGCCTGGGGCCTGCTCAAGAAGCGCATGCCAACTGTATCAAGATGAGTGTGTTTCGCTTTGCCTGGCATGTTGCTCAGTGATTGTTCTAAACCCATGTGTGGGCTTCTCCACTCCCCCAGTCTTCTATTTCTTTCTACACCCCCAAACAGTCTCCCAGCCCCCACCCGCCCCCTCCAGCACCCAGCACAGCAACCATACTCAGCAGGAATTTAACAAATGCTTGCCGAGACCGAATGAGGCATCAGACCATCTGCAGGGGCCAGAGTGGGTGTCAGACTCCCCCACCCCCACCCCAGTGCCAGCTCCAGGTCCCAGCATGGGTGTTCCTCTGCAGGTGAGCACAATGGCTCCATGCTGGGGATGAATGGAAAAGGCTGGGATTCTATAAGGAAGGGGCTCAGAGGACTAGCTGTGTCCAGAGAGACAGAGGCGTGTTCTGGGCCAGGAACCCCCCATCCCAGTCTGTGGCAGGGCCCTCCGATGCCGTCCTTCTCCTCCTGCCAGGCTCTGAGGAACGGGAGCCCAGACCCCTTCTGAGCAGGCAGCAGCATCGTGAGGCACAGTGCCCAGGGAAGGGGAGTTGATACATAGCTACAACTGCCCCCATTTTGAATTTAGAAACTGCGGGGAACGTGTGAGCAGTGTAGGAAGCTGGGGAGAAAGGAGAGGAGGCTCAGGGCTGGGCTTGGACAAACTGACTCTCTGGTATCCCTCAGGGAGTGTAGCGACAGGCGTAGAGAGTACAAAGGGTTCCTGGACTAAGGGCTTCCCTGCCTCTGTTGTCCCCTTAACCCTGAAGTTCTCTGGCTTAAGGGTAAAGGATTTGCCTGGGGAGCTGGCTAACACACAGATATGCAGGCCTCCGGCCCCGAGTGCAATCCAGCAGGTCTAGAGTAAGGACCAAGAATTTACAATTTTAACAAACATCCTCTGCTTCCACCACCAAAGGCATGCTGGTGCAGATGGAGTTTGAACCACACCTTCAAAGCATTTCTTCAGGTTTTTTCCCCAAGGGCTGAAAGCACCTGTGCTTACCTGGAAGCTGTTCTGGTTGCCAAAAGCCCTCTCCTCTTGCCTGAGGCCCCTCAGACTCAGGTAACCCGGTTTCAGAGTGTCTCTGAAGGCCCCTGGAGTGGGCTCACCCAGGCTCTGAGCTGGCCTCCCGGCCGCTCTCCTCAAGGGCCAGCTGAGGGGCCATGCATTTTTCCTGAGATGCGCCAGACCACAGGCTGGAGCTGGAGCTCCTGAGAAGGGGCAGAGAAAGAAAAAGCCAGGACAGCATGGGGAGGGGGCCTGCAGTGGAGATCTGAGATACACTGGGCCCCAGGAGTGAGAGGTCTTGCCAGAGAGAAGGGGTACTGCCTGTCCCCCGTCCTCAGTGCTGAGTCCCCTATGGGTGATACTCACAGCTAGCAGAGCTGGGAAGGCCTGGAGATCAGGCAGCCCCTTCACAGATGAACTAGGTCTTCACACTGGGCCTTTGCACGTGCTGATCATGAGCAATCATGGGCTTCTTCCGTAAGCACATTCCCATAACTGCTGTGATGCAGCAAGCTCTGGCCTCAGATTCAGGAAGCAGTGAACTTCAGCTCCGCTGTGTCACTGAGACCCTAGGCAGGGACTTCTCTGTCACCTGGGCTCACTTTTCCAATCTATAGTGAGGAGATTGGGTTAAGTCAGGTAGAGCAACAACTGCTAGACAGTGGCTGCCTCAAGCATTGTGTGTGGGGGGCGGGGGGGGGTCTTGGAAAAACAATCAGACCCTCACAGAGTGTGCGGCTGGTCCTGTTCTAAGCACTTTACCGCTTATTAGTTCATTCACTCCTACACAACAGTACTAAGAAGCAGGCATTCTTATTTCTACTTTACAGATGAGGAAACTGAGGCACAGAAAGGTGAAGGACCTTGCCCCAGGATCCAGTTAGTATGTGGCAGAGCTGGAATTCGAACCTATGTAGTTTGGCTCTAGAGTCTGTGATTTCATCCACCACATGGTGCTTCTTAAAAAACACCACCAGCAAAGCTCATCATGATGAGTTAATGACCAGTGCCTGCTGTGGGCACAGTGTGGCAGGGATGTGAGAGCTCGCACAAGTGTCATTTGTCTCTGCTGCCACATTTTCAGTCTGTGGTTCTCTTACCCATGCACAAACCCACAGAGATGGGATGTGAATGGAGCAAGGCCACACAACATGTCACGAAGACCGGAGCCCAGGGCTGGCACTAGGTCCTCGCGCTGGAGTTTGCTATGCCACTTCATACTTCCCTAGACTGGCCAGTGTTTGGGTTTAACATCAATGGGTGTTGCTTACTACTCATTGAAAAATACCTGCCCATTCCTGCCTCTGGGCCTTTGCACATGCTGATCTCTTCAGACTGCATATCAAATATCACCTCCTCCATGAGGTTCTCCTAGATTCTGCACTTCTTCTGTCAGGGCCTGAATCACATCCTTGCTCCAACGTCTCACCATGGGCCAGAGCTTGCCCGCTCTGCACGTGCAGATGAAGCCTGGTGCTTCACGGGTGCTCCATAAGGAACAGAGGCACTAAATGAAATTGAAAGCCTTCAGAATTCTGGCTCAGTCACCATCTCATTTATTCTATCAAGATTTTTTCTTAAAAAAAAAAAAAAGGAAAAAATGAATCTAGGCCTGCCTATGAATACAGATTTAAAATCACATTAGTCTCAAGAGTCCAATCTTTTCTCTCCCAGAGTCTGGTCTGCTGACCAGCTTCCTTTGTCAAACAAATTGGGTGTTTTTTTTTTTTTTTGGTTCACACGTGGCTATAGAATTTGCAAGTCAGTCTAGCCACATAGGTCTGAAACTCCTGTCACACAGCCCTGTGGGTTGGGTAAGAAAGAGACTGAAAATGTTCCTCTGTCCTCTAAAAATGCCAGGATGACACAGGCTGGGCACTCACGAATAAGTTGGCACCTGCGCACCCACCTGCATACCCACCTATACACTCCAGAGGCAGAGGGTCGTGTGGCTGCAAAGGGGAAGTGCCAGGAGCCTTCTCCACTTTCTCATTGCTGCTTTTCTCCTCCATTCTCCTTAGTGATAATAAAACTCTTCTCCTCAGGGCCTTGCTGGGAGAGTGGACAGAGGAAGTGGGCAGGGAGACAGCAAAGGTGGGGATTTCAGCATGCTCGGCTGAGCTGGCACCTGGAGGACAGGAGCGAGCCTCCACATCAGGGAGCCCCACCAGGGCAGAGATCCACAGCAGCCTCAGCCTGTCTGGATGCCCAGAAAAGCCACCAGGCAGGACAATTGTCCCAGGGCTCAGTGGGGATGGCACCTCCTCTGTGAAGCCTGCTCTGTGCCCCCCCCCCCGCCCCACTGCTTTAGGGGCCCCTCCTTAGCACTCCCACATCCCTTGGGGCCCTCTGTCGCAATGCTGATTGCACATTTCTGTGACCATTTATCATATGCCATCCCCTTCTCCCCACCCCCCAAGAAAGAAATTGGGCACTACTAGGGGGAGGAGATGTGTCAGATCCTGTGCAACCAGCAGAGGACCCAGCAGAGTCGGCATCGGTGCATCAGTGAGAGAAGGAAAGAATGAGAGGAGTTGACGATGGGAATGAAATTTGATGGGTATTTTGATCTCCGCCTGGAACACCTGTGCATTCTTGCTCTTTGCACTTGGCATTTGACAGTCACAAGTTCTGTCTTCTCTTCTCCCTTCTACTTCATCTTCCATCCTCGTACGCAACACTACACCTACACACACACAGGCACACACCTCCACACAAACCACAGACACATACACAGTTAAACACATGCAGACTTACGCAAAGACTCTAGAGATATAACACACACAGTAATATCGGTACACTACACACAGTAATATACATGCACACACAAACAACACCTACATCCTTACACAGCTGCACACACAATGCCACAAATGACACTCAGGTACACATATGCAGACACGTATGCACTGCCATGCAGGCAAACATACCCCTCCCACCTTAAGGACACATACTCTGGATGCCATGCCCATCTTCTCTTCCATCCAGGGATTTTCTTCTTTTTCGTTCCACTCCCATAAATCTTGTTTTATGATGAATAAAGTGCTTTCTCGTGTCACCCACCAGCCAATCCTTGTTGAGGACCTCCTCTGTGCTATTCAAGAAAGATGAATAGAGCTCAGACCTGCCCTCAGGAGGTTCCCGGTCCAGTGGAGGAAACATACACTAAAAATGACAAACAGAAGCTTGTGTGATTGATGGTTCAATTCAAGAACTATTTCTTGCGTACTTACTGTGTTGTTGGTTCGTGCTGGGCTTTGGGGATACAGAAATAAGTCTAGTTTCCCTGGTCTCGAGGAAGTTTCAGACTAGAGGGGGAAGAAATAGGCAAAGATATCAGTATAGTGTCTTGCTATGATGTACACCAAACAGTGGCAGCCCAGAGAAGGGAGTGTTTAACTCTGCTGAGAATCAGGGAGAGCTTCACAGAGAAGGTAGCATTGGGCTTTGCAGCATGAAGACGAGTTCACTGTGAAAACGAGCCAGCTGGGAGCAGATTGGCATTTGATGCAGAACAAAGGCAGAGACCTCAGAGGGGTCAACCAGCAGTTTCTGTGGGTCTGGACTGTGATGCTGAGTGTGTATATTTGGGACTGGGGTGAAGGGATCGGGGAGGTCTGATGTAGAAGATGAGGCCGAAAAGGTAAACAGAGGCAGAGAACAACATCTTCATCTTACTGTTGAGGAACCTGAGACTCAAGGAGGTAAAAGTGGCTGCCCTTAACCTCTGTGGACTCTTTCCTATCTTAGGGCCAGTGGCAAAGCCCACCACCCATTCTCTCCAAGTGAGACAAGGCTACCTTACTGGTGGCTAAACAGTTCAAAGCTCAGAGCAGGTGGGAGGCATTATTGTTGATTGCAATGATTACATGATTATTCTCTAAGGTCCAGCTTCGCAGATAATCAGCACCTCAGCAGGCCCCTGGCTGGAGTGATTTGGGCCTTCGAAGATTAAGCTGCCCCCAGCCTTGGCCCAGGCCCCTGGCCAGCAGCTGGCTGGTGGCTGTGGGCCTTAGCCAGCTGCGACCAGAAGCTGGAGCACCTCCCCTTGGGGATGCTTCGTTCTCACCCTATTGGTTCCTACCATGCTGCTTCCACCCGCAGCCTCCCTCTCATTAAGCTGAGTCTCTCCCACCACCAATTATTCCTCATCAGGCAATTAGCAGCTCCCTACTCCTAGGTTTCTCCTCCCCTCAGTCCTTGGTGATGAAAGGGGCTGAGTCATTTTCCTGAAAGGACTATTGCCTGAGAAAGGAGCCTGCCCCCCCATCTTCTTCTTCCACCTTCCTCCCCCATCCCCCATAGCTGTATGATCTCAGGCAAGCCGCTTCCCTTCCCTGTGACTCAGTTTCCTCATCTGCACATGGGGGTGTTAACCCCGCTGGACTATGAGTGCGAGGGGCTCGCACTTGGACGTGTTTCTTGCCCAGTCTGGGCCTCAGTCCCCACCTGTAAAATGTGAAGGAGGGGTGAAGTCAGAGATTGAAAACTAGTGAAGCCTGAGGGACAAATCCAGTCAGCTATTCCTTTTGACCACCATCTTGCTTTCAAACAATTACAATTTGAAGGCACACTCGAGGTTGGCCCAGACCCTTGAGTTTTTATGACATGGGTTACAGGCAGGTCAGGGAGAGACAGCTGGGTTGGCACAAGAGGCCAAATGCCCCAGGCCGGCTGGCCCAGGGCAGAACCCTGCACAGCCAGCTTTCCTTCCCCAGTCCAGGCCCTCCTCCTCCCACCTGCACTTTGCCCTACAGCCTCCTCTCCCTCCCCCAGGCTTTGCCTCAGGCCCCAGCCCCTGTTCCTATCTGGGCTGTGTCAGTGCAGTGTCTCTGAAAAAAACTCAGACTCGATTGTGCTCTTCTTTTACTGAGTATCACCACCGATTTGCCCCAACTCCTTGTCTGGCAGTCAAGGCTCCCCCACAGTCCAGACCTTCCCAGCCTCATCTCCCTGTTTCCTGCACCCCGTCTCCATGCCTTCTCCCCTCGAGGAGGCCTGCTCTGGGAAGCTGTCCCTGACTGCCCCCAGGTGGAGGCAGCGACTTCCTCCTCTGGGCACCCCTCAGCCACAGCAAAGGCCGGGTGCAGATGGTCGTGTCAGCTGCTTCTCCTTCTTATAATATATTCAGTACATATTAAACATTCACTGATGGCCTAATATATGGGGCAGGCCTTGAGCAGGGGGGCGGCAGCACAGCCTGGTGGTGCCTTCTATCTTCAGAGCCCCGAAAGGAGGCTGGATGCAGTTAGTAGGTGATCGGTGAATGTTTGTCACAGGATAAAACAGCAAATGAGTGCGCTAAGCATCGCCCTCTCCCACCTTCCTTTCAAATGCAAGAGACAGGAAGATGAACACGAATGAAGCCCGAAGCCCGGCACCTCAGAATAATGACTTCTCCTCCCTTCCCCCTATTCGTAGAGACCTTACCATTTACAAAGCACTCTGACATCCGTGCCAACAGTCTCCTGCAGAGAGTGGGACTCTGTGATCTATCATCCCTGTGCTGCAATTAGGCCCCGAGAAGTAGGACGCCCGCTAGAGACCTCAGCGCACGGAGCCCCCAGACTCCCTGGAGACTCTGCTGCCCTCCGCTGTCTGGCTACTGGCCGCCTCCCTCTTAGGACTCGGTGGCTGCCTGTCTCTTTCTTTGTCGTTCAATATGAATATAAATCCATCTGTTCGCCTCTCTGTCTCTCTTCCTCTTCCTGTGTTTCTCTTTCTCTTACCCCAATTATTTATTTCTGTCTTTGTTCCTCTGGGCTCCCACTCTTCTTCTGTATTGCTGACCCTGTCTCTCTCTCTCTCTGTATCCGTCCCTCTGTCTGTCTTTCTGTCTATCTCTTGTTTCCCTCCCTTTTTCCTTCCCCTGAGCTGTTTCAGTCTGCCTTTCTCTCCAGAGCCTCACTTCTGGCTGTTACTCTCAGGCCCCATGGCAGGTGGGGGTGGGCAGCAGGACAAGGAGGAAAAGATCTTTCCAGCATGCAGAAAATGGGCCAATTAAAGCCACAAGGCTGCTCAGGCAGCTGAACAAGGAAGAAGCAAAAATAGCCCCAGGCAGGGCTAGCTGAAAAGATAAATAGAGAAGAAGGAAGAAAGGGCAAAACAAATGCAGAGTCCCAAGTCAAGGTGTTTCCTGGCCAGACTAGGAATGGGTGGTTCCTTCCTGCCCAGACTAGGGGGTGGACTCTGGCTGTGCTTAGCCAGTGTCCCTGCCTCATCTTCTACCCTTGTCAGGTACTTCCTCCCACCTGGAGGCAGCCTCTGAGACTACCAGACCTCCCAGGTGCAACTGTCCCACCTCACACCTTCAAGCCGTGATGGCCGCTGCTTCTTATCACCACATGATCCCCTCCAGCCTGTGGGGACGCAAGGGGCTGGGAGTAGGGAGGTGGAGGCACCCCAATCCACCTCATCTATGGTCTGCTTTCATCTGCTCTTTCCTCCCCAGGAATCCAGGGAGGACAGAAGCGGCTGGAGGGAGGTAGAGAGGCAGGTAGAGGTACTGTAGCCCATCAGGGAAGAGGCAACAAGCAGGCTGTAAAGAGGCAATGTAAGTGCTAAAACAACACCTATTAACTGGATGAGGTGATCTGTCACTCCCACCTGGCCCCCAGTCTATGGTGTGATCTGGCCCACGCCCTCTCCCTAACTTTCCCTCCCACTCCTCTTCCCCATCCCTCCCCTACAGCCAGATTCCCTGGACCTGCCTGGATTTATCCCACCTCTGTGCCTTAACTCATTTGATTGTTTCCTTCTAGAATGCTGTCCCTTCCTTCTCACATATTTAAATCGTCCCCTCCTCCATGCAGTCTTCCCCGCTTCTCTCACATTATCTGGGCCTTTCTTACAGCCACTTTGTACCTTCCGTTTCATTCTTTGTGCCTGCCTTAGTATCCCCTATAAACTCAGCATCTTCAGGGCTGAAATCTGGGTCTGATTCAACAGTCCTTGGGACAGGGCCTGACCCAGAGCAGAGAGAAGTCTTTGAGAAGGCTTGGTGGAGGAAGGAGGGAGGAAGAAAGGGATGAAAGGAGGTGAGAGTTAACATTTATGGGCTCACCATACCTGTATGAGTAGCGGGTAGGGAGAGTGAGCGAACCTGGCAGAGGGAAGAATGTATGCAAAGGGCCAGGAGGGGAGAGCACAGGGCGGATTTTGTTTGGGAAATGAGAGAAAGTCAATTGGACTGAAACAGAGTTCTGGGGGCAGCAGATGAACAAAGGACAAAGACGAGAGCCAGATCTGGAAGGGCCGTGGGCTCCAGGAGCGCGTGCAGACGCTGTCCTACGAGCAGGGGACCCCTGGGAAGTTTTCAGGTTGGGAGAGACGTGACCGCGGACGCAGGAAAACGATTAATTGAATAATGTCTTTCGAAATTCCTTTTGTTAATGCAGAAAGCTTATTTTCATCTGATGTTTTCCTGTAAATAACATTGTGCTGAATCTACAAATCATCTGAGAAATTAAAAAGCAGGAAATTGTGTACTGCTTTTCTTGGCAATGAAAAAAATTTAAAAAAATGAAAACAGAATTAACCTCCTACCCCCAAATTTAAAGTTTCTCATTGACCAAGCTTTCTATTTCAGTTCTATTTTAAAAGCACTCCATCTTGTATTTCTAGCCCCGAACGTGAACAATTCAGAAATCAAAGCTTATGTCCATTAAAATAATACTGTTTCATCGAAGGAAAATAACTTGAATGCCAAAGCTTATTCTTTTGGTTAAACAATACACCTGTCTGGCTTGGATGCGCTTCACAAATCGTTCTCAAGTGTTCACAATAGCTGTGACTAACCTAATGAAGGGAGTATAGTTCACGGGCTAGATAAAGGACCGCTTCAACGCGCTTAGGTAAATGCACGTGGATAGTGCCATTTGATTTTCTGATGTAGGTATGACCTTCTGAAGACATCGCACGCGCACGCCTGTGGGACGGAAGGCCCCACGCGGCTATGCTGCAGTCAGCACCGTTCTGTCCTTCAGCGGGTCAGGGTGGGGCCTGGGACCGGGGCCTCCTTTAGGCAGCCGTGGGTAGGGAAAGCTTTGATCAGGAAGGAGATGGATTTTAGAACCTGAAGAATGAGAAGGTGTGTGTCATTAGAAACGCCAGAGAAAGGGTGGTCTGGGCAGCGAGACTCGCAGGCGCCTAGGCCCAGGGGCAGGAAAAGACTTAATGGAGATAAAATCTGTTGAGCAGGTTGGGATCCCCACGATGTCACTGGCATGTGAGGCGAATACCTGCTGCTCATGGGCTCCCCCATGCGCTCCATGTCCCCTGTTCGTGCCTTGTCTCTTCCTTCCTGAAGCGGGGGCAGAGGGGTCCCAAGGCCGTTCGGGACCAGCCTCCTCCATTGTCTGGCTCAGCCGTCCTCCCCCATCTCCTCTCCAGCCTGTTGTGCAGCCGCTGTGGCCCTGGCTATTGAGGAGGTGAAGTTAGCAGCAGGCACATGCATTTTTTAAAACCCCAGCCATGTAAGGACATGACGTCTCTAAACAAACACTCAAAAGGTCACTCTCTTCTCTCCAAGTGGGGTGGTGCCCGAGCCCGGTCAGGGCTTCCGGGTAGGTGGGGAGGGGTGAGCTGGAGGGCAGTTTGCCGGTCTATACCCTCTCCCTCCAGGGTGTCCTGGCCCCAGGCCCTGAGAACCAGCTGTGGCTGCCCAGGGCTGGGAGGCTGGTCTCAGTCCAGCTGGTGCCTCGAATAAGTCCAGAGTCATTCCTTGGGCATTCAGCAGAGAACTGGCTTCTGTTTCTCCTTACATGTTAGCTTTTTAATTTGTACTTTTTACTGTGAAACATATTACATGCATCTAATAATATATATAACATATCCACTTAAAAATAATTTATTCATAAAAAAATAAACAAAGTAAGTCCTGACACTCACTTCCCGCCCTTTGTGCACCCCCCACTCCTCTCACCCCAGTTAACCTCCAGGCTGAGCTGTTGCAGCGACCCCCCAAGAACTAGAACACACTCATAGTAGGAAAATGTTAGGTTTCTTAAGCCTGTAGCTGCAAGGGAGCATGCAAACCGTGGAAAACTCGGCGATGCCCCAGTGAGGGCATCAGAGAAAGCCTCTTCGGGCTCTGGGCTTGTGCTGGAAGATTCCAAGGAGGGCTAGGGAAGTGAGTCCAGCTCTGGACTGAGCACTGTCCAGAGACTGGGTGTGTGGGTATTTTGACCAAGGAGGCCAAGGGCGAAAGCAGGGCTGCAGTTGTCACTGGTAAGAGAGATGCTCTCACTGAGAAGAGCGGTGAGGAAGAGGGAGCCACAGCGTCCGCCAAGGCTCAGACCGTTCTGATCTACATCTTATGATGAGCACAGTTTATGGCTTTTTGGAAACGTTGTCTGTTTGTCAGCCACAGAGTCTCATTACTCAACATTAATCATGTCGAATGAAAAATAATGTTGACTAGGTGTTTCATCACCCAAAAGGAATTATTTGGGAAAAAAGGAAAGGGTTGCAACCATGCAGACGTGGCAAGCCATGCGCATGCACACCCTGGCCTGTGAGCCAGGATGGAGGGGATTTGCGGAAGGGAAAAGGAAGTTAACGAAAGGGGAAGTTAGAACCGTAGAGCTTTATTATAAACAGAGTGCTTCCCGGAGGGCTCTTATGTGTAGGGTTCTCACAGAGTGCGAGAACTTCCACAGGCCCTAGCTCTTCCCATAGACCCTCTCGACTGATTTGTTTGCCTAAAGTTCCAGTTCATCTTCATCAACCATGTCCTGGCTTTCCTTTGTGGTAGGTATGTAACGTAGGCACATTATATATTTCTGTATGACTAAACAGTATGTCGTATATCACCACCACCTTCAGCACCTCCACTGTAACCACCCCACCATCACCACCACCACCACCACCACCACCACCACCACCATCACCACCACCATCATCATCATCACCACCATCACCACCATCACCACCACCTTCACTATTATGTACACACTCTCCCACCTACACAGGCAGCCTGAGTGGGAGGTCACATCTGTTCTGGATGTTTCATGTGTGGGGGTGTGCATCTTATTTATGACAGGTTGTTGTAGAAGGAGAGGGGAGAGGAGGCTATTTAAAGTTTGAGATTGAGCAGACACGAGGAGCCAAGATTGGCCGTAAAGGTCTGGGCCCTCCTGCTGTGTTTCTCCCCTCATCCCTCAGTCTTTGTGGAGGTGAAGGGGCTGGGCTGCTCGACGACCATTGGCGACTGATATTCAGACCAGGACTGGGGCTGGCTGGGGCTCGGCTCCACCTTATGCTGGCTCCCAGAAGTTTCCTGGGTGGCTTTAGCAACTCTGCCTATGTGAGCCTCAGTTCCTCATCTATAAAATGAGAATAATTATACCCTGTGGTGAGGATTAAGTAAATTTAACTGCCGTGCATGTAGCTAGCATATACTTGGAGCTCAATGGGCATGAGTCCCTTTCTGCATCTGGAAAAGGGCTAGAGCCACGAGTCGGCAGGTAGCCATGTCCTCTCCTGACCCCCAATGCTGGACGGGCAACAGGAAGCTTCTGAGACGGCCTGGAGCAGGTGCAACCTTCCACCCAGGCTGCTCCTGAATGCCCTCCGACCCAGCCCTGCCTCCAGCAAGGAGGGCCCTCTGAGGGTGGGGCATGGACACCAAAGGGGTAGAGAAGAACCAGGGGGAAGGAGAGGGAAGGAGTCCTGACAGGAAAGAAGGAAAAGAGACAGGAGGAAAAAAAATGTGGGAAGAAGAAGGGGAAAGAAGAGTGCAGGGGAGGAAGGAGGAGAGGCGAGGAAAGACAGACACTGAGGAAGAGGGGTAATGACGGAGAGAGGAGAGGGGAGGTTGAGAGGAGGAAATGACAGAGAGAGGAGGAAAGAACTGGAAGCAAGGAGAATGGGAAAGGGAAAATGAGCAAGAGGCACTTGGTGCTCAGTGTCCAGAGGAGAAAAAGTCCCCGGCAGGGACCACAGGACAGTCCTGCTCACACTCTATCTAGCCACCAGCACAGGCGTCGGGGAGGGGCAGGCTGAGCAGGCTGGCCTTGCCAGCTGCCTAACCTCCCGCCTCCTCCCCACCTGCTGCCACAGCGGGATCCTACCAACCTGCCACTCTGTCCACTGGGAATAATGGGGGCTGTCAGGAGCCGTGTCACCAGCTGCCTCCCCAAAAGGAGGTGACGGCAATGTCTTCCAGTCCTGGGCTTCAGGGCCAACTGCCAGCCCAGAGAAAGCAATGGGGGGCAGGAGGCAGCTGGGCCCTCCCTTGGTGCTCCTCCTTTTCTCTCTGCAACCTCCAGGCCACTCTCCCCAGGAGCTCCCCTACATTTGGGTGCTATTTGCTCATCATGGTTGGGGGCAGGCAAGAGGAAGGGGCAGTGCAGAGGGTACTAGGGAGTCGGGACACATGGGTTTCAGTCTCAACTTTTTCATTGTGGACAGCTGTCTCTCATTATCTGTTCTCCCTTATGTCCTAATGAATGGCATCCCTAAATTTAGGCTGGGCACATAGCTGTCCTGAGCAAAGACTACATCTCCCAGCCTCCTCTGCAGTTAGATATAGCCATGTGGTTAAGTTCTGTCCAGTGCAATATAACTGTAACAGCTGGGCCACATCCTTTTTGGAAAGGCATGCTCTTTTCCAGCTCTTATACTTTTCCACTTTGGACTGCAGACATGATGGCTGCAGCTGGGGCAGCCATATTGGGTTGTGAGGCAGAAGTGTCATGTTAAGGATGCCAGAGCAAATTAGGAGCATTCTGGGTGCCTGATGATCATGGAGCTTTCATACCAGTCCAAGATGCTTACCTCTCTTCATTTACTGGAGAGAGAAATAAACTTGTTTAAACCACTGATTTGAGGGGGTTTCTGTCTCTTGCAGAAGTCTATAATTCTAACTGGTAGGGTGTCTAACTTGTGATCTGCCCTTAGGTAAGTCACTTCTGCCTCCGGGCCTCAGTTGATCCATTTGAACAAAATGAGAGTTTTGGACTGGTACAGCATCGCTAAGGACACTTCTTGTTCTGATATTTTAAGGTCGAAACCCAGGGTGGGGGTTCACTGCTGAGGTTAAAGGCCTTGCCTCGTGAACTGACTTTACAACCTAACAAGAGACTCTGGAAAATAGAGAAATTACCAAGAGCTGAAGGTGCATCAGGACTAGTAGGAGGTAATATAGATAAGTTTCTCACCAGGGAGCGTGAGGCCTTAGCTGACTGGGGCCCTGCTCACCTCTCCTACCACATGCCTGTGACGCCCTCTCTTACTGCCTATACTCCAGCCACAGTGGTGTCCTTCCCAGGGCACCAAGCTAATGCTGACCTCAGTACCTTTGCACTGCTATTTCCTCTGCCTAGAATGCTCGTCCCTCCAGCTCTGTGTTCAGGCTTCTGCTCATTGGCATCTCAGAAAGGCCCACCCCGCCTCTGCTGTCTAATGTTTCCACCTTTTACTCTCTATTACAATAGAGTTGAACATTCTTTAAAGCTAACATTTTTTTGTTTATTATTCACTTCTTTTTTTCTGACTTCTCCGGTAAAATATAAAAAACTTTATGAGAGCAGGCACCCACCATGCTGACTGCCAGATCGGCAGGACTTAGAATAGCACTTGGCAGGGAGTAAGTAAGTGCCATATAAATGCTTGATGAAAAAGTAAAGGTGAGAATGGAAAGACGAGAATTGATGAGACAAGCACGTTTTTATCAGACATCTGTCAGGCACCTACTATATGCCAAGCACCATGCTGGATGCATTATGTGAATCATCTTATTCACCCTTCCTAAAACTCTCAGGTAGAAGTTGTTACTCTCATTTTTCAAATCTGGAAACTGATCCTAAGTGACTCCATCTCAACCACCAGAGCTGTAAGCAGTGGGACTGGTATGTGAGACCAGGTGCTCTGGATGGAGTCCACTTAGCTTTCATTATTTTAGCCAGACCTGGATGCACTTTTTCAGGGAATAAAAGTCATCCTTCGATGTCCATAAAGCCTCTGTTCAGCCTTTCCTCTCATCCCTCTTGCTAAGCAACTCACCATCACCCCCCACACACACACACTCCACCATCAGCAGCCACTTCACTGGCTTGGATTTTCAGCATCTTTCCCGTTGTCATCTGAAGAGACTGTGCTCCACGGCTGCGGAATCACAGAGGAGCTGGGTGGCATGAACAGATAGGCTTCTTCCCACTTTGAAATGTGAGGACTGTTTCCTTCAGGAGGAAAAAGAGAACACTGTCACTTCCAAGCGCTTCCTGTGCCAGGCCCGCTCCGAGAACTCCTGCCTGCTCATCGCATGTGATCTTCACACCAGCCCCAGCTGGGAGGCAGCTGTGTGCCCTGGTGCTGGTCTTTTCGCCTCTCTGAGCCTCAGTTTACTTATCTGGAAAATGGGGATAATGACAATACTAATCCTTGCGGGATGGCTGAGAGATAAATGGGATGAAGGTGGAGCAAGGGAATTTGGTGGGGCAAGGTTTAAATCAAGAACATTCCCTGCAGCTAAATAGAAAGCACCATGACCTATACCCTGTGGGCCATTCTCCTATCTCTGACTACGAGGTCTTCCTGTCATAACATACCAATAGCTCATGAATTTGAAGATTCCCCTCCATCCTGAGTTTTCTCCCTTCCTGGCCATGTGCCCTTAAACAATCCCTTCACCTGGCTGAGCCTCAGTTTCTTGGTATGTAAATGGAAGGAGTTGGACTAGTGTCTCTTCCAGCACCAAAATTCTAAGGCTTCTTAATGAAAGGACAGTTGTGCTCCAGCCTCTTTCATCCAGGTCTCTGGGTGATGCATCCAAGTCTGGAGATGCCTGCAGTGGTGGGAGAGGATGGTGGGGAACATGACAGTTCTCCGAAAAAATTGGAAGGCAGGGAAAAGAGCCGTGCAGGCAACATCACGTCATTGGCAAAGGTGCCAGGGATTTGTCAGAACGAAATGTGCTGGCTGAGATCTGGAAATGAAAATTCATTCCTGGCTGCCCTGAAGCAAATTCCTCCACTTCCCTACATTCATCTCAGGCAGAGGAATTAGTCACTTGGCCGTTCTCTTCAGCACCGTGGACAGTACCCTGAATTCAGCCTCCAGGTTCCCATCCAAGCTTCAGCGTATCAGGCACAGTGACTGGCACCAGGACCAACAAAAGGAACGGCCTTGCTCCCCTCATACCTGGGAACTTACTATCTGGTTCAAGGAGAAGACTGACATGCAAGGAAAACTCACTCGTACAGTGTTGGGTATTCATTCATGCTGCAGAAGGACCCTCCCAGCCAATGTTGAACTTGACTTCCATTCATGCATTTGGCTGTAATTGAGCAGCTGCTGTGTGCCTGGTTCTTCACCAGATACCAGAGAGGAAGAATACAGATAAATGAAGACTAGGCCTGCCCTTAAAAAGCTTAGGGTTAGTGGGGCAGGGGGGAGACTGGAAACCAATAATTACAAGACATATAAGCAAAAAAACTTGCCCCAAATGGGTGCTTATGATGCTCCAGGCACTAGGAGCTTGACACGTGCTAATGTAAATGAGCTAAATGCTGCTTTTAGTCCCATTTTACAGGTGAAGAAAACAGGTCAGTTGACTTGCCCGAGGTCACTCAGAGATGAAGAGGTAGAGCTGGGATTTGTACCCAGGCGATCAGGTTCCAGAATCCACGATTTAAACCATTACCACAGACCATGAGATTGTGAGGAAGGCACTGCCATAGAATGCCTACTTTAAAGACCATGAACTTGGCTCTTCAGGACACAGTTACTCTTACTTTCCTTACAATTCTGACAGTGTTGGCAGTCTCCTAAATCCACAGCAGATTAGGAGTAGAAAGTTTTATAGGGAGGGAGAAGAACTGTTAAGAGGCAGATCCCCTGATAGCAGTGAGGAAGGATGGCTGACATGAAGAAACCAAAACTTTCCTTTAAAGCACAATAAAGTGATATCGTGTGGTAGATTTCAAAAGCATCAATGCAACTTACATCAAAAGATACTCTACTTAATAAAGTAGGGAAATAGGTCATATTTTCAAAACCATTTCC
This sequence comes from Macroglossus sobrinus, assembly GCA_004027375.1. Taxonomy (NCBI): domain Eukaryota; kingdom Metazoa; phylum Chordata; class Mammalia; order Chiroptera; family Pteropodidae; genus Macroglossus; species Macroglossus sobrinus. The sequence continues at coordinate 189,981 of PVKZ01001561.1, read as the reverse complement.
ATACAAATGCTAAAATGAAATAGAAAGTTTGAGTAAGCAAAAGAGCAAGCCTCCAGGTGCACGGATTAGCAATTTGCCCCTAGGATCCAGAGGACTGAGACCTTTTTGTGCCTTGCATTTTCAGAATCTTGCAGAATCCTGTTCTATCTATCAGCTTGCCTGATCCTCACACCCACCCCATTAGGAACATAGGCAGAGGGACCAGCCCCACTGCACAGATGAAAAAACGCACATTGGCTTTGCACAGTCTACTTCAACAGCTCATCTTTGGGGTCAAGCTTAGCCCAGGTCTCCTGACTGGCACCCCTTTCCTCCTTCTCCTTCCTGGATGGAGGCACACACCAATCCACGGGTGCCCAACACCTGCTGCTGCTGATTGGCTGGTGAGATGGTCCTAAGCAGCATCCCTCACCTCCATGGGTCTCAGTGCGGTGACATCACAGAGGCTATTTGCATATCTGTCAGCCAATCAACACTCAGACCTCCAGCAGATTGTTCCTCTCTGTGTGGGACAAGCCCTCTCCCAGGGACTGAGTCCAGACACTTCCTGTCGCCAGGCCTGTGCTATGGATTTTGCATGTGCTATGATTGTGCATGTTCCCTTAGTGAATGTGCAAAACAACTGGCTGAGTTGAGAAATGGTTTTATTCCCATTTCTCAGATGAAGAAGTTCCGAAGCTGAAGGAGTTAGCTTAAGTTCTTGCAGATGATAAGTGGTAGAGAAGGAATTAGAACACAAGAGCATCTGACTCCAGATGCTGGGTTCTTCACAGCTCTCGTGTCCTCCAACAAGGGAACAAGTGGACATTTGCTAGGGCTTGGATGGGGCCTCTGAGGATTTCACCTGGGAAAGCAGCTTCTCCAGACCCTTCCCCTGGGCCCCCCACACACTTGCTGGCTGAGGGGGGTCCCTGGTGAGTGTGCTCCATCAGAGTTGGGGACTGGCAAGAAACTCCTACCCGGGGAGGGGGTGTGCCCAAGACCTTAGACTTAAGCTAACTTCTGTAGGTCTCCTGGGGAGCCCTGAGCTGGGAGACAAGACCAGGATGGAGCTGGGGCTTGGTGCCCAGGTGCTGTGTCCTGGGCTATTGTGTGATTAATAAGCCCTGATGGCTCTTCTTGACCTGCCTTCTGTGAGGCTGACTTTCCAGGGACTGTAGGTGGCAGATGCCAGCTGGACGTGGATGAAGGAAGACACAAGCCCAGCCTCTCAGCACTCCCTCTGGGCTGGCACAGGGGGAGCACCCCAGTGGGGGCCCAGGCATGCCCATTGACCTCAATAATCCAACCATTCGCAACAGGGACCCAGGACCACTAACAGCCTGGGCGTGGGTCTCCCTCTCACTGAGTCACCGCACAGGGAACAGCCAAGATAATCAATTTAATGACTACACAACCAGGGAAGCCTTCCTGGGAGTGGCGGCAATTGAGTTGGGCTTCTTACGCTGGCGGACTGAATGAGCCAACTGTGGAGGGAAGAACATGCTGGGTGAAAGGAATAACAAAAGCAGAGAGACTGAGGTGGGACCGAGTTTGCCTTGTAGATGGAGATGACCGCCCACGGAAGTCAGTCTGGTAGTTGACTCAGAGAGTATGTGCCAGAGGTAACTCTAGAACTCAGGTTTCTTTGCTCCAGCCGGGGATTCATCTCAGTCTGAACTCCAGCCTGCACTTCTGTCATCTTGTATGTCTGGGTGTCTGTGGTTCTGGCACAGGGTAGGGTAACCTCTGCAGTGTCTGCTGGGCAGGACCCGGGATGACTTTCCACCAGCGACTTTCCCCTGCCCCTCCCTCTAAAGCTGGGAAACTGACCCCTGGAGGGCCCACCTCCTTTAAGGTCCTAAGACCTTCCTCTGTTCTGCGGTTGGTCCTTTGGCTCCCTCTGGTGGTAAATCTATAAAATGACAACAGTGGACCTTAACAGGCTGGGGCTGGGGAATGATGGTGGAGAAAGAGGAGGAAAGTGAGAGGAGGGTTGAGAAGAGGAAGAAGAAATAACTGTTTTATGACCTCTATGTATTGCCATGTGCTTTTGTGAGAGACAGACTAATTTTAGTGTAACTTCCTAGCAGCTATGAGCAGTCTTCCCTAAGCCTGTTTACTCATCTGTCAAATGGATATAAATAACACCCCCCCTCACACACACAGTATTATCTTTGGTAGAGTATTGACCAAGAAGCTTGAGGGAGTTTTCAAGGGTGACGGTGACAGCTGTTGTCACCGAGTATTTTCAAATACAGTTATGCCTTCGGTTTTCCAATAATCCTGTAAGTTGACTGACATTGTATAGCTGAAAAATGGAGGCTTGGCAAAAAAAGGGCTCCAGATTATCTAATTTCATGACCTATACCTTTTTTTCCTGTACCTTGACTTCAAGCCAGCATGGGCTGAGCAGGGCGCAGGTCCTCAGAGCTGGTTGGGCAGGCCTGGGGCCACTGTGCCCAGCAAAGCACCAGGTCAAGGTGTTGATCATGGGAGTGTGGGGCGGGGGAAAGAATGGGGCAGAGCTGGGCTGAAGTCCAGGCTCTGCCTGGTGCCTGGGGACAAGGCCCTTCTCATTCATGAGCAACAGTTTTCTCATTTGTGAAATGGGGGTGGAGACGGGTGCCCTCCTGCAACTTGGGGTTGGCATGAGAGCTGAGTGACATTGTGGAAGTGAAGACACTTCGGTCCTCTTGACCCTGAAGGACAAGCAAGATCTGTCCATTTTACAGATGAAGAAGCTGAGGCTTAAATGCTGCAGACCCTCCCAAGCTCCCACCTTAGAGTTCAGCCCCAAGTTGCCCCAAGGTATAAATACAGCCTATGAAACAAAGAAATAAAAGCAAACATCTGGGAGTGAGGGGTCCTAAGGCCAGACCAGAAACCTTGGGTCATGGATTAAATATGAAGATGTATTCTGCCAAAAGGGACAGGTGGGCAAAGCACCCTGGAACAGGTGACAGCCTTTGGGTTAATTCAGATCGGGGTTCACAGCCATGCCCTTCACAGCTGCAGCTGATCCAGTGGCTCTCCTCCCAGCCATGGTGACACCAGAGCCCTTGGCGGAAACTGGGTCTCCCAGTCCCAGGTCTCCTGGAGGATGGCCTGTCCCAACAGCCCAGCATGGCCCTGGTATGCCACCTAGTGGCCACTGTATGAATTGCCAGGACAAGGCGCCAGTCTCCAGTTCTGCCTTCCACTCCCTCAGGGCCCTGCGGGCCTCTGCTTGAAGCCTTCCTCTGTGGTGGGCAGCATCTCTGAGCCCTCTCTCTACAAGGTGCCTGTATCTAAGCCCCCGGTCTACAGCGTGAAGGGGACAAAGATCTCTTCTGGGCCAGGGTCAGGCATCTCTGACACCACGAAGTCAGATTGGCTCTGGACAGAATGTTCTAACCTGATTTCTTTGGGTGACACAGAGCCCATGGCATTGAGCAGGAAGGATCTTGCTCCCCTTACTCAGATGTGCAAGAAATCACCCACTTCAAATTTTCTTACAAATTTTCTTTTGAGTTTCTCCTCCTCCTGGGCTTACTCACGAATGAACGTCCCCCACCTAGAATCGCACAGAGCAGAGAAGAAGGTTTCTGCAGCCTCAGAGAGGGGAAAGGGCCTTTGGAGAGGCCACCGCAGACCCAGTGAGCCTAGTCTAAGGAGGCAGGAGGTCTCGTGCTCTGGGCCAGCCTGGGCTCACGGGTTCTGCCCTGGCTGGCAGCCCCAGCCCAGGTCCGGCCTCCCTCCATATGCCGTGAAGTCACTCCCCTTGGAGGCCCTGGCAGCTCTTGGGGTGACCAGGGTGCAGGGAATGGCTTTCAGCTCCTTTCTAATCCTGTTGCCTCCGGCCCCTTAGCAGCCTGGGGCAAGTTTCTCTTTTCTTTGTTGTTTCTGTCACTATCTACCTGTTTCAGTCGGCATTGCTGGTTACTCATCAACTCCAAACTGGGTACCTAAGACAGCCGTTTAATTATGATCATGGCTTCTGTGGGTCAGAAATTTGGGCAGAGCATGCTGGAGACAGGTTGTCTGTGCTCCACTCTGCCGGGAAGCCTCGGATGGGGACTCGAGGCTGGGGGTGACTTGATGGTGGGGACGGGAATCATCTGGAGGTGTCTTCACTCACAGATTCAGCGGCTGACACTGGCTGTTGGCTAGGACACTGGGTATTCGTTCTATGAGGCCTTTCTGCATATGTCACTTTGGGCTCCCCCACTGCATGACGGCTGGATTCCAAGAGTAATTGTCCCGAGAGAGTGAGGCGGAAGTGCTTGGCTTTTTTCAGATCCAGCCGTGGAAGTCACACAGCATCTTGCACCATCCTCTACTGGCTGAGGCAGGCACAAAGGTCTGCCCAGGACAAAGGGAGGGGACAGAGGCCACACCACTCGATGGCAGTGGTGTCAGGGTCATACTGTAAGAAGAAGGTGTGGATGGGAGATGCCGTCTTTGGAAAGTCGATCTGCCACATGCCTCCCGGCCTGGAGGTGACCCTTTCAGAGAACAATGACCAGACAGTGCTTTCTCACGTGCAACCCTGGACTGCCAGGAGCAAGGCAGCCCAGAGCTGGAACCCTGCGTGTGTGTGGCGGGGAAAACGCCACAGTGAGAGATGGGAGACTGAGCTCTGCGTGGAAAAGCTTCACCACAAGCAGGAAGCCTGTGCAGGGCAGAGTCTGGCTCTGGGGATGAGGCTCCAAGGGGGACGTGGAGCAGGTCTGTCCAAGCCAGGAGAAAACTGTTTCTGACCCAGACCAGGAGAGCAGGGTCTCCGAGCGTGGTGGTCGGCTGGCAGTCCCTGTGCTCGTCCGATGGGTAAGTGCTGGGTCCAGCATGGGCACCAGCGACCAGGGGCGCCAGCTGAGCATGTGACATAGAAACGTAAGTACCAAATCAGAGTCGTGGCACTCTGTCTGGTCCGTACCAGGGTCGCCAGGTCCGAATGTGTCAGGACACAAACGACCATCTCAGGAAGGATGGAGCTCAAAGTCCAGGCACTGCAGAGGTGGCCAGGCACGAGGTCATGGGGTCAGACGTGCCTGGCTTGACCCTGGTCTCCCCAATCTGTGTGACCTTGGGCAGATGACATCTCCAAGTTCCACTTTCTCACCTGCAAAGTGGGGATAATTATAGTTCATAGAGTCACAGCGTATTTTCAGGCAAGTTCTAAATCAGTATGGCAAAGATCGAGCACAAACAAAACTACCTTTGAAGCCCTTTCATGCCCCCCGCCCCTGCCCCTGCCCCCAACATGCAGTATATGCTTTCATGGGGACAGCCGTGAGGAGCGATTCTAATGAAAACTGAATTTGGAGCACCGACGAGCTCGAATAGAGATGGGCCAAAAGGAAGTCAGGAGCAGAAGGCTGGACTCTCACACCATCTGCCTTTAAAAAAATATCCGGTGCTTAGCTGAGGGGGGAAGCGGGGTGCGGGATAGAGGCGTCAGATTTGCCAACTGGCTTCTCCCTCTTCTGTTTCCATATTAATCCCCTTATGAACCTTGAATATCCATGAAGACTGCCAGTATAGTTCTCGGCACATAATAGGTGCTCAATCAATGTGGCTGAATCTGAGTCTTGTCTTACTTGATCAGACCCACATACAAGCCTCGTTTTCAGCCAGGGCAGCTGTCTCGTTTGTTAAGACATCAAAACATGTCCATACCTGTTGGTAAAGAGTGTCATCCCAATTCCTCCTGAGTGTACTGTGACCCTAGTTGTCTCAGCCTTTTACTTGGGATCTCCAAATCTCCCCATGATCTAGCACTCTGAGGGGTGACCCTGGTCCAGCAGGTCCCCCCAGGACCCTGCTCAAGTACCAGGCTGCAGTCCATGGCGATTGGTTGATCCCAGGAACTTCTAGGGGATCACACTGTCCACATGCCTGCTGTCCCATGCAGAGCTACGAGAAGGAGCCGGCACCTGCCTCCTGAACTTCCCAGTCGGCACGTCCTGCTGCAGCCCCAGCCCCCTCGTTGGCCTAGGCTCTGGCTCCTGCCTTGGAGCTGGGTTCCAGAGGCAGGTTTGTCCTCCCCGGGGGTTTGGCTCACCCAGGAGTGAGGACAAGCTGATGCCAGGCGAGAGCATAGGGCCGCGCACAGCCAGGGCCCGTCGGAGGCAGCTGTCCTTGACACCCTTGGACCCATCTTCACATCGACCTGCCCTGCAGCTGCATGAAGACCCAGGCTGGCCCAGTGCCCCTCAGCTGTGAGGCCCAGGGCCTCAATCCAGCACTTCCTCAACTACCCCCCGCAATGTCTGCTAATGCGAGAATGGGCACGTTCACCTCGTTCACCTCGCAGGCCAGGCAGCCAGCCCAAAGCAGCTGACACGAGTGTGAAATTTCTTTGAAGTCTTGGGTTTTGTCTCCAAAATTACATACACATTCGGCATTCTGCTCCACGATGTTTCCGTTTTTGTTTAAATCTAAAAATAGCGCTTTAAATTACTTCCATGGAAGAAAATCGACTCTACAGGAAGATGAGAAGCTCACCCTGTGTCTTCGTGGAAACCCCAGCCATGAGCCTCTGGGTGCTCAAGCTGGACATGTGAAAACGCTGGCCCTCACCCCCGGGATAGACCAGATTTCTCATCTTCCACTTCCCACCTGAGCACAAACACCCTCCTTCAACTGTGGTCCCTCTGACACTGTGGCCAGTGACTTGGGGGCCACCAGGAGAGACGACCTCTTTCCTTGCAGATAGGATGGATGCTTCACAGTGCCAGGAACCCACATGCCTGGGGGTAAAAGCAGCACAGCCAAGTAGAAAGGGAGCCCGGAGACAGAGCGGAACCCCGATGACACCCCGGCTCTCCTGGGCTCCCCACACCTTGGCTATCCTATAAACCCCTCTTGTTTTGCCAAAGCAGCTAGTAAGAGCTGAGCGTTATTATTTGCACCTGAAAGAGTCCTAATTAATCAGCGTTCCCTGGAGAGGAGACCACTGGGGTGGGGTGGGTTGGGGTGGGGGGACCCGCAAGCTCTTGGAGGCCATCATGGGAAGAACAGAGCATGGGCCAGAACCGAGAAGGAGACGTAGGAGACGTAGGAGACAGAATGAGGCAGATTAAGAATGGGAGATGAAAGAAGGGCTTTCTGAGTCAGATCTTTCTGAAAACCGTAGGCCCTGCTTCAGCAGATAGTGAGCTCCCTGTTTGTGGGGCATGTAAGTGTAAGCTGATGACTTTTTGGTAGGGAAAGAGTAGAGGGATTAAGGCCCTAGATGGGGAGGGAGTAGACTATTTGTCTCATAAAGTTGCTTCCCTTTCTGAGTCTCTGATGCCACGATACTCTCCAAGCCCTAGTCACCTCCCGGCTCCAGTGACTAGGCCTGCCTAAAGTCACCACTCCTGTGTCAGCCAGAAGCACTGTGGGGGCAGCAGGTGGGCGCGTGGGCCTTGGGAGACCTGCTCTCAGCAGTGGTGTGCTAGTTGGCCGTATGCTTATCAGGGTTCTAGCAAATGGAAAACTCAATGACCTGAAGTGACCCATGTCTGAATCTCTCTATTACTGCCATGTTTTACGCTCTTTGCATGCAGACAGCCCTGGCAGGGGCTGTACATAAAATCTTAGCAACGCTGAGCTTAGGTCATCCCCTTTCCAGTGGGCAACTTCTCCCCTAGTAATGACGAGTGCTTCTAAGGCACAAGTCAAAAAGCGGAGGCCAAAGGTGGGCGTGGGAAAGTGTGGGTCTGAGTAAAAGGTCCCTGTGGAGAGCTGGTTTCCCCACATCCCACCCCAGCCCAAATTCACCAAGGAAATGTACAGTGTGGGGGTGGGGATGGAGGTGAAGTGGGGATTGCAGGAGCATTCGAGTAAGGAAAAGGGTCGAGTGAACGCTATAGATTCTCAGGAATTTCTTCTAAATGTGTTATAGACGAGGCCATGCTGGAGAACGGCCTTGAAAGCCACATGCAGCCTGACTTCCAAGCATCTGGCATTCTGGTACAGCCAAGGGGCTCCTCTCTAATCTGTGGGTGACAGAGCCCAGGGGGAGGACAGGCCACTCTTCGCTGGCCACCCGGACACAATGACCTCACCTAACAGCTTGAAGATAGAGGGCCCCTTCAACGTGCCCCAGACTGGTGGCTGTCTGGCAGCTGGGTCACGACTTCATAACCCAGTGCACTGTATAACCCAAGGGACAACTTCCCATCAGTCACTCCATGTTTGTAGTGGTATTACTGCAGTCTTCCAGCAGAGGGCGGTAAAGCGCTTCAAGGAAGAGGCGCCTGATTTGCTCAGAAACCGTTATGCTCCGCAGGCAGCAGGAATCTTGGAAATGACAATCAGCTCTCCAGGCTCCAAGAGTAAGTTTCTTTTTTCTATTTATGTAACTTTAATTTTAATCAAAATAATACAGCACTTTTTAGAAATAGATGGAATGGTTCTCCAAGACACTACAGAACCCAGCCGTCCTCTTTCAGGCCGCCCTCGTTTGCTCCCCACGTGCAACCACTTAAACTGCTTTGGGTGTTTCTTCCGCTGTTTCATTTCCATCTTTCCAAATAACCTGCTCGTAGTTCTATTTCCTGACTTCTTCATTTTAGACATCATCTTTGACTTACTATAGAAGGTGAGGATTTATCTTTCTTATAATGTACTCCATCTCCTTCTCCTCCAAACATATACTCACACACTTTCTATCCCTTCTCAGTGTAATCATCTCACTGGTTTTGGTTCAATCGATATTCTGGACATTTACTTACCTTTTTGGCCTGCAGTATTTCCGTCATCTCTAGACTGACGGTACCTTATTTGCCATTATAATTTTCCACCTCTTGTTGCTTCTGACCAAGATACTCATTTCAGTGGACTTGGACCCACTGAAATCACTAGTCTTACCACTCCATCATTCAGCAGGAGGTGGCCTAATTGGAAGTGGAATGGCCTTTGGAAGACTCGGTTAAATGCTCCTTGAGAGACAGCATCTTGACATTGAAGTTCCGTCTTATAGGGTGTAGAATGTGCTTTCATTCAGCAACCAGTATAAGGCATTATTCCTCTCATATCCACAGTAAGTGGGCCAGAAAACATGGAGGGGAAGTGGCCTCTCTCACTATTATAGCTAATAACCACTTCCAGGTTTTTTTGCTTCTTGTTCCCATGACTTCGAACTCCACTAATTTGGATCTCTTTGTTCCCAAGCTAGAAACACTTCCACCGTGTAATACAGTTCAGCTAGCTGATGACCTGGGAATCTGGGTTCCCCTGCCATGAACCAACAGGCGCAAGAGGAGGTTCATCTGCTGTCTGGTGCGCTCGATCCTGATGATCAAATCAGGCTGCTGCTCTGTGATGGGTGGACTATGTCTGGAACCCAGAGGGCCATCTGGGGGGTACCTCTTATTCTTCCATGTCCAATACTAAAAGTCGACGTTAAGCTACAGCAATCAAGAAAAAAACCCAGACCACTGATCTATCAGACTCTTAGAGAATGAGGATTTGAGTCACCACAACCAACCTAGGTTTTGGCTGAAGGAAAAGGAATGAGGCAGGAGCAGGAGAAGGGAGTCGTAAAGCTCGGCCAAGGCCTGGTGATCAGTGATGGAAGCAAAGACTGTTACAACAACGTATATTTCCTTCTTGCTTATGTGTATATGTGCTTTGTATTTGCACATCTTACTAATTTCTTTTTCATTATCTCTTCCTTTACCCTGATGATTTTATTAAAGGATTGTTAATGATGGTTAATTTTACAATTTAGTCTTTAGGTTACAAAATATTTAGATGAGACCGTGATTCAACTTGAGGAGTAATTAGTATCACCCACAGATGAACATTGTGACTGTTTCCCCAAGCTGGAAGCAATGTTAGGACGATGTGTCTCCTCATTTGAGACAGTTCCATGCCCACTCCTCTCTGCCCTGCTCTGTGATACTGGGCTCAGTCTGAAAATTTCACTTCTCAGCCAGCTCTCTGCCATTTGAGGGCGACTAGCAGCAGACAAAAAGGCAAGAAAAGGGAGAAGGGACTCGATCCTTCTTGCTTATGTCCATTTCTGTCAGTGTAACCCCAGCAATGGCTCTTGACCTTGGCAGTGGCAGTGGGTTCCAGTGGTTGTGGCTACTTTTTCCAGTTTCTTTCAGCAGTTCCAGAAACAGCCTCATTACATCCCTCGGAAGTGCTAGTACCAACTGGGTAACGCCCCTTCCTTAGGGGTCAGAGTCCCAGCTTCATGAGACTCTCTTCTGAGATCCTGAGGTGCCATTAGCAGATGAACAGCACCCTCTCGCCCAGAAGTCTAAGTGACAGCTATACTGAGCCCCATCCTTGAGCTCTGGAGTTACTAGCCCTGGTCAGGAAACACCCCCTCCAAAGAGGTCTGCATTCCAGCCCGATCTTCAGTGTTTGATGTCCACCTGTGTGCCTTGCTTTCTGAGGGTAGTGAGCCTTAGGCGAGCTTTACTCCAGCTGCACAGGACAAAGGCTGGTAGAAAAGCTCCCCTACAGGGTGCCTGGGCCAGGACAGCAGATTGGCGGCCTGCAGGAGAACAAAACAGAGCTTCTTTATTGCATTAAGAAGTTAATGTGGAAAAATAGGTGCTGGTTCTGCAAGATACCAAAACAGGCACTGATAAAATTCAATTTTTATGCCTAATATAACCTCCTACTAAAAATAGGAATAGGAAGACATTTCTGAAATATTAGAAAGAGATGGTCAGAAACCTATAGCAAATATCATAAAAATAAATAAAAAGTTGGCATCGCCAAGAAAACAAAGATGCCTGCTGTCTCCACTCTTAATCACCATTGTTTTGGGGCTTCTAACTAATGCAATAATAAAGGGCAATTAAGTAAGATTCATAAATATTTAAAAGGAATGGCAACATTACTTGCATGAGATATTCTTATCTATCAAAAAAGTTCAAGAGAATCAACTCAGGACTATTACAAACAGTGTGTGAATTTGGTAAGATAGCTAGTCAGACTATACATTTATAAAAGTCAATAAATAGCAAGGACTATTTAGAAGAAAAAAAAAACAATGTAATTGAAAAAGATCCTACTCCCAGTAGCAGCAAAAGCTATAAAAATACCTCGAAAGAAACCCAACAACAAATCTGTTAGGTATATAAGAAGGAAACGATAAAGCTTCACTGAAGATCATAAAAGAAGACTTGACTGTAATGCAGAAATACACCACGTCCCTAAAGGAAAACTTGATATTGTGGACATGTCAATTCTCCTCAAATTATCCCATAAATTTAATGACATTCCATCAAAATCCCTATAACTTTCTCCCCTCATCCCTAAACCCATAATCCCGGTCCACCTATGAGAAAAGCATCAGATATACTGCAATAGAGGAGCCTTCCACAAAACACCTGACCAATACGCCTCAAAACCGAGGCCATCGAAGAGAAGGGAAGCCTGAGAAACTGTCGCAGCCGAGAGGAGCCCAAGGAGACAGGCTGGCTGAATGTGATGGAATCCTAACAGAAAACGACTTTAGGTGAAAAACTAAGGAGATCTGAACACGGTATGGACTTGAGTTAATAGTAACGTATCCATATTGGTTCATTAATTGTGGCCGATGTGCTGTGTTGATAACAGGGGAAAGTGGGGGAGGAGTACATGGGAACTCTCTGTAGTATGTTCTCAGTTTTTCTATAGATCTAAAACTGTTTTAAAAAAAATAAAGTCTTAAGAAAATCCCAATGGGATGTTTTTGAGGGGGGCAGTGGAAAGAAGGGGACACTTTTGACTCGGTTCTATATTTCACGCGGAATAATAACTGGATGACAGGACACAGTTTTCTTTTTAAGATGAACAGGTGCCTGCTAAGTTGTGGTGAAAAGCCCTCTACCTCTTCCCATCCTAAAGATCAACCTCAAACAAGGAGAAGAAAAAACGCAAAACAAAACCCACCCGGATGAAAGGAGGAGGTGTGAAAACCTCAGACCACAGTGTGAGAGGGAAGGCACTGGAGGAGGAACGCCTTAGCAGAGAAGCAAGAGTCAAGTCTGAGTACCCAGTGGGGGCCATGGGGAAGGACAGACAGTTGCCCACCCAGGCCACAGGAAAAACTCAGCAATAGGAGGGGCCAGGCCCCTTAGAATGTTGAGGTGAAGCCTGTGGTTGACAATATAGGGACCCCTTTCAAAACCTTATACAGGAAGCAGTGAGACCCCCAGATTACCCATCCCTACGCCACCCATGGCAGTCAAGAGGCGATCCTTCTCCTGTCCTTGCCGCCCACTAGAGATGCCTTTCCGAGAGAAGTGGACACACGGAGTGACCTAGCGTGGCTTTACCAGGTGCCGAGAAGGTTGAGAAAGTGTTAAATGGAAACTGTGAGTAAGGAGAAGTCCAGCTTCTTCTCCATTCAAGTCCAAAATTAGAGGTCTCTCTGATCGGGCATCACTCCGAACGAAGCCAGCCCAGGATTAGACTTATTAGCCCCAACTCCCACCTGGTCCCACCCCTCACACACACCCACTGGTGGGAGAGTGAGGTTGGTTCTTTGTAGGAGAAGGGAAGTCACACACACGCCCAGGGGTTTGGCCAGCCTCAGCCTCTAGTGAGCCCCGTCTTCAGATCCCGCCCACTCAGGCCCACATACGGCCTATTTAGTGCCTCACCTCAAAAACTAAAAAGGCAGCCAAGGATCACTGGACATTTGAAGAAAACCCCACCGTGAAAGAGAACATAATAAATCGGGAGAAAAAAATTGGAGGAGCAGATAAAACAAAGAATGGAGAAAAAAGATATTCTTGGAGAAAACATTGCATCCATTAAAAATAAAGAAAACTATAATAAACCAAAAATAAGAAGTCTTGTTTCTTGATGGAAATTTAAAGTAAGAGAGCTTTTTAGTTTTTTAAGTTTAAATGTTCAAAGATAAGGTCATGGAATTCTCCCAGAAAGTACAATAAAAAAGCAGAAACTGTGGTATATCAATGGAATGGAATGCTACTCAGTACTAAAAATGGACAAACGGCTGGTTCAAGCAATGACATAAATAGAATTCAAAACATGCTGAGCAGAGTGTGGTAAAAAAAAAAAAAGATACCCAAACCCCAAAACCAAGATTATGTAACAGACCATAGGTAGCCAAAAAGCCTATTCTATTCACTATCTGGCTCTTCTCAGAAAGTTTGCTGATCCCTGCTATAGGAAAAACAAGTCTCTAGGTAAAAACAAACGGTTCTGATACATAATCTAACAGGTTTGAGAATGTTGAAAATTGTAGTGAACAGCGTTCCACAGTGTTGGAAGGCATGCAAAATCTTAGATGTTAACAAAAGAGTTGAGCAAATGAAAAAAGATGAGTCCATTATGAATTCTAAGGAAAAAAAAACCTGGAATAGAGAGGAAATTTAATTACAGGGTGTCTTTGGCTCAGCGGATCACAGTATCCACATGGCCATTATAATGGAAACACTGAGTAGAGACACAACCCAGTTTGAAACCCAACGGGATTGAGCCTAGGGTGGTGGTAAGTGAGGAGCATCGGGGAGAACGAAACATAAATGGATGAGGGACTCTCATCTTCCATGTCAGAAGATCAATAGAAAATGTCTTACATGGATTAACCAAGAGCTAGAAATATAAGCATACAACTTAAAAATACGGAGGTGAATACCAGCTAAGAATTAAAATTCCACCTTTATGGATTAGACCAAGTTAATTTAAATAAAAGATAAGGGAATGTGGGGGCTATGTCCTAACTAATATTAGAATGTACTGTAAAGCTACAGGAATTTAAACAGGTTGAAACTGTACAAACAGACTAATGATCAATAGTACTTAACAGAAAGTTAAGAAATAGGCATATGATGAAATGAAAATGTATCACATGACATACAAATGGCACTGTAAAACAATGAGAAATAGATAAATTATTCTATAAGTGTGTTGGGACAACTAGCTATCCATTAAGGAAAAAAAATAAAGTCAGATCTCTACATTATGTTCTGCACCAAAATAATTTCCAGGTGGATCCAATATTTAAACAAAAGAAAATTAGAAAAAGTCTAGAAGAATGTTTTAATAATTTTCTTAAGGTCTTTCTATAACCACAAAATCATGAAGAAAAAACAGAAGACATTTAAATTTCCATATAGCACAAAGCATCATAAATAAATTTGCAAAAAATGTCTGAATTGAAAAAATACATTGCATTATATATTACAAAGGCTTTTGTTATTCTCAATATGTAAACTACATTTACAAATCAATGAAATGCACAAGGTCCCTAACTTAATAAGGACTAAAGATATGCTCAGGTAATTCACAAGAGAAACACAAAAGATTAATAAATGTGTGAAAATATGCTCATCTTGCTAATAATACCTGTGATTTAAAACAACAGTGAGCTATATATCACGTGCACATCACATTACCGAAGATTAAGCAGATGGGTGATATATATTGTACGAGTGCGGAGAGACAAGCATGCTCGTACAAAGTCAATGCAAATTAATGCTGGTGCTATCTTTCTGGAGGGTGAGTTGGCAAAATGTTTCAGGACATAAGCTGGGCATACGCTCTGATCCTGAGCTTCCACCTCTGGAACATATTCCAAGGGAATAATAATAAGAGATGCACACAAAATACACATCCAAGTACATCTAATTCAGCAGTTTGATGATAGAAAAATATGAAGTGACCTAAATATCCATTTGTTTACATGTCTTTATGTTGGTCTTCCCTGGGAACCGTGAGCTTCACGTGGGCGGTGGCTCCAGCATCTGGTGTATAGTAGATCTTCAATATATGTTTCAGGAATGGATGGTGGATGATGAGTGAGTTGACGAAAGAAAGGAGGGAGAGAGGGGGAAACAACGTTGGAAGTTATTTGTAATCACTTGATCTAGTGAGTCCCATATTTTTAATTTCATGTGCATTCCAAAATAATTGAGGGAACTATTATACATTTGTTAACTTTTTATTTTGTCACGGAAGGTCACAAAACTACCTCCATCTTTTACATATCAATTCGTAAGAGGACTTTTAAACCCTAAAATGATAGGGAACACACCATCTCAGGATAAAAGATGGTCCTGTATATTGAATAGGTTTCGCTTTATGAAAAAGATCTGTATTGCTTTACAGTTTCCGTTTTCCCGAGGACCAGGGAAAAATTCTCTGACAGAGGTGGCTTCATGGACTGGCATGTGGAAATTGGTGTGTTGTTTTACAGATGGTGAGACTAAGGCTCTGAGCAGGTGTGAGACCTGACTGTAGTTTCCCAGCAGCCAAACAACAGTGTGTTGCAGGGCGGGGACCAGAACCCACATCGCTTGACTCCAGGCCAGAGCTCTGTCTTCGCAACAGTGCCCACAGCTTAGCATTATTCCCAGGATGAAGAATATTCACCAATGATGGGGACTCTGGAGCTCATCAAACTTAACATCTGATCTGGGCATGAATTACCTCCGGAAGAGCCCTACCCCTGGCTTGCATACCCCCAGTAACAGGAAGCTCACCATTTGCAGTGGCCGTCCCTTTTGCTGGGGGGCAGGAGGAGCGGGCTCAGTTTCTTAGGCAGTCCTTTTTCTTTCCTGAAGCTGAAATCTGTCTCTATATGGTTACACACAGTAATTCTGACTCTCGCCCCCTCCCCGACCCCACCACCAACTACAGGGGGTCCCGCAGGTTTCAGAATGTGTGGTATTTGGGAGTCTTATCTTAGAGTGTCCTGGGATTGAATAGCAGTCTCTCCCTCTTGCCTCAATCTCCATCCATCCCTCCTTTTCTCTAATGGACAAGAAGAAAAGAACAAAACCAAGAACACATTTTATCTTCTGAATGATGATTGGATCCAACATTCTCAACCCAATTTCCAGGTGAGGAGACTGAGACTTAGAGAGAGATGTAGAAGCCATCAGTTCCAACACCCTACATAACCGAAGTACCCCGAACTGGAAGGCATCGCTCAGACTCTCAGGTGTGGAAGCTGTGCTCCACAACTAGCACTCAGAACAATATGTCCAACTCCTCTGACTTCGCCAGCCTGCCAAGGCCCTGTCTGT
This sequence comes from Macroglossus sobrinus, assembly GCA_004027375.1. Lineage (NCBI taxonomy): Eukaryota > Metazoa > Chordata > Mammalia > Chiroptera > Pteropodidae > Macroglossus > Macroglossus sobrinus. The sequence continues at coordinate 174,025 of PVKZ01001561.1, read as the reverse complement.
GACCAAGGGTAGTTTGCAAGGCCAGCTCTACAGCCAATACTCACCTGAGAGCTGAGGGTTTCTTTTGCCTGCTTCCCTGGCTATCTCTATTATTAAACATTCTGGAGAACAGCTGTGCAATCCTCTATAGGTTATATAATTTCTTAGGTCTTAATGCTACAAGCAACAGAAATTGCACTGGCTGATTTGGGTCCCCAGCCTCCAAGATGACCCCCAGTGATCCCTCTTAGTATTCACTCCTTCCTATAGTGCCCCCACACTGTACCAGGTTTGGGCTGTGGGGCCAGTGGAAATGATAGAAGGGATGGAACATCACTCTGAGATTAAGTTATAAAAGACTGCAGCTTGCCCGCCTCCCTGTCCCATTCATTCTGGAAGAGGCCAGCTGCCATGTCACAAGCAGCCCCATTGAGACACCCACAGCGAGGATCTGAGGCCTCCTGCCAACATGAACAGGGCAACCAACTGCCCCAGAGTTGCCTGGGACCAGCCTAGCTTTAAAGCTGAAAGTCCCTTGTCCTGGGAACCCTCCTCATACCCGAGCAAACCTGGATGGTTGGTTATCTTACATGTGAGGGAGTCTGGGAGTAGATTCTCCAGCCTCAGGCAAACCTTCAGAGGACTGCAGCCCCGGCTGACAGAATCTCATGAGAGATTCTGAGCCAGCAACTTTCAGCTAAGCTGCTCCCAGAATTCCTGGCTCTCAGAAACTGTTTGTTGTCTTCAGCTGCTAAGTTTGGGGATCATCTGTTATGCAGCAATAGATAACTAGTACATCGATTTAAGCAAATGAGGAACATATTGGAAAGATCTCAGGTAGCTCAGGACCCTCTGAAAGGCTGTAGAACTAGGAGTGGAGTGCACAGAGCCAAAGCCACAGCCAAGATCATGCCACAGAGTAAGTGCAGTGAGGACGCTGCCCACCACTGACCAGCAGGTACTATGACTGGCACTAGCAGTCCACCAGCTCTGCTGGATTCAGCCACTGGCACCCCTGCCCCTGAAAACTGACTATATTGCTGCCCCATTCTCACCAGAAAGAACTGTTTATAGTCCATGCCTCTGTGTGTCATTAGTTTCCAATTCAAGGTCAGGATAATGCATCTGATTGGCTGATTCTTGATCACATACTGTGCCTTACCTTCAGGGAGGCTGGGTTCCTTAGTCCTTCGTGCTGCTTATAAACAACAGAAAATTACTTCTCCCAGTTCTGGAGGCTGGAAATCCAAGATCAAAGCATTGGCAGAGTCGGTGTCTAGTGAGAACTTTCTAGTTCATAAACAGCCGGCTTTTCTCTGTGTCCTCATACGGCGGTTAGTGTGAGAGTACCCTCTGGAGTCACTTTTATAAGGCATCAATCCCATTCATGAGGATGCCGGACAGCCAGAAAAAAGGGGCGTGTCCACATCAACTTCATCTCTAATGTGGGGACAATGAAATAAGATGGTTTGTTAACATGCCTACTTACTCACCTGGCACTCGGGAAACGTCAGAAGCTACATGGTAGCCGAGGTGATTGTGTGAAAACATAAATCGGGTCCTGCATCTCCCCAGCTGTAAAGTTGCCAGTGGCTTCCATTGCACTTCAGATAAACCCAAACCGTAGAAAAGCATGGCTCAGATCCTATGCACGTGTCCCCTTCGTCTCCGTCCCTGTCTCTCCTTCTACACTGCACTCCAGGTGCACTGGTCTCTGCCGCCTCATACAACAAGCCCAGCTAGGTCCTGTTTCAGGGCCTTTGCATGGGCTGCGTGCCCTGCGAGGAACTCTTTGCTCAGCTCTTGTGGGGCTGGCTCCTTCGCATCTGTCAGGATTCCCACTGAAATGCCACCTCCTCCAAGAAGCCTTCCTTGTCCTCATGATCTAAAGTGGCTCCTTCACCCCCACCCTCTATCCTCTGCCTCCACTCCAATCATGTGCTGGGCACATGTCAAGTGGTCTGTAAGTGACAATAGCTTATGCAGAAAAAAGAAATCTGTTCCCTGCCATGCGTCAATAAGAGGGTCTAATGGGGCATCCCCTCGGGAGGATGGGCAGGGGACAGTGTTTTGTGCTTCCTGGGGAGCTGGCAGGAGAGAGGCAAACAGCTTGTCATAAGAGCAGAAAATAGCAATGATGATCTGCCCAGGGCATTTGATCTTAGCTGTCATCGGCAGCTGGGTGAGGAATCCCTTGGTCTTAAGCCAGACCCTCCTTCCTTCCAAGAGAGGGATCCCTCAGCTGCTAGATCAGACCAGACCAGAACAGAACAGAACTGTGCCTGGCTTAACACAAGACCCATGGAATCCATTTCCTTTCAACAACTCTTTCAAATGTGAATTTATTATAAACATTTATTTTTTTTCCCGCAATTAAAAAGCGGGACATCTTTAATAAAAGGTAGAGAAAATAAGGCTAAGTGAGTAGGATTAGAAGTGGGAAGGGAGGAATGAGGAGGAAGCAACTGCCAAAGTTATGGGGAATGGGGCTGGAATTTGGCTCTGAGCTTCCTGGCAGCCTGTGCAAAAAGGAAAAACTGATCAGTTACAGAGCTCTTCTTATTAGCAAGAGAGATGTTTGCCAGTTCCTCGAGAGAAATGCAGTTGGTTGTCAGTGTTAGTTTTTTCCAGGCACTAAATTCTGAATAAAATTTTTCTAGTGAGGCTTTATGAGGGTCATTAATTAATGCAATAAACATCATCCTTGTTTTACAGCAAATGGGGAAGTGAATCTCCAGTGATAGAGGCATTTAACTTGAAGCTCATTGGATGTATATTCTGCTTGTGTATCATTATTAGTAGGTAAAAAAAAAAAGGCCACATATTAGCTTTTCCTTCCAAAGAGCTAAATTTCATTCCTGAGAGCATCTCAGTGTCCTCACAGGGACCTGGAGGTGACTGGATTGTTAGCACAGCTTTTACAGGGGGAAGTCATTACAGTTTTTGCAGGGAGAGGTCATTACAACTTTTAGTCGGTTCCTTTTGCATGATATGCCCAAAGGAGAAATTAGGAAAGTATTTTGTCAACCATTAGGTTGAAAGGCTGCATATGGGAAAGGACAATGAACCAGAAATGTTCAAGAGTAGAAGACTGTGAACAACAGAGTCAGGCAGACCTGGGTTTGAGTCTTATCCTACCTCTAGCTGTGTAGCCTCAGGCAAGTTTCTTAACTTTTCTGAGCATGGTTTCCCTGTCTGTAAAAACAATTATAATATCTGCTTTGGATTACTTAGTCAAAAAGTAGTGTCCCTAAAAGTGTGTATCATGTGCTCTATTCATCCAGTCCTCCCTCCCTCTCCCCTACTCGTTCTCAGGGAATTTGAGTGGAGCTCCCACCCCACACCTACTTCTATGTTTCATTTAAAACTCCCTCACAGAGGGAAGCCCACAGAGGGAAGCACAGCCTCGCAAGACCTACCAGGTCCAGACCACTTGTCTGGTGACTCCATTCAGGCCCCAGAACTACTTTCTGCCCACCCCGACCCGAAGCACCTGTGTCAACCTTGAGTCTCCTTGGGCTTCCCTTCTGGGATGGTTCCAGCAACACTCCCAGCCTTGTACAGGATCCCTCCTTGTGCCTTGGTCTTCATTACATGCCTATGGTAAAGCCTCTTAAGGGCAGAATGTAGGACCTTTGGGACAAACTCCTTGTGTCATGCAGAAGGAAAGTGGAGCCCAGACAGAAAAAGTCATGTGCCACAGTTTACAGTGTGGAGTGGCAGGTCCTGAGACCTGGGTCCCTGAATCAGGGACCTGCAATACAACAACAGCTTACAGGAGAAATACCCTCCTGGCCTCGCTTACCAGCTCATTCTCTTAGAGACCTTTTTGCTTTTTGGAGGCTGTGACCACACTCTCTCTTTACGCATTTGGCTTTCTGGCTTCATTTCCTATTGCTCTGCCCCACCCACTCTCTACTACAGTCACAGCTGACCACCTGTCAAACACCTGGGCACTTGGACGCCTCTGGGTTTTTGCTCATGCTGTTCACTGTTCTGGAATGCCATCTACCACTGGTGGAAATTCTAGAGCTCCTCTCGAGGCCAACCTCTGATACCATTTCCTTGGTGATTCCTACTCTTCAAAAGAAACAAATAGCTCCATCCTCAGTGTCCTTCCCCCTGCCCAAGCACTTGCATCTCTGTAATGTTTACCGAAGGTGGGTGTGCATTAATTACTGAATTAATTTGAGTTAGCTGTGAGTGCCTCCATCTCCTGGCCAGACCAAGGCCTCCCTGAAGGACATTGTCTGACTAATCCTGGTACTCCAATACTCTGCCCGGAAAGAGCAGATATACACTTACAGTCGGAAAACTTACAGTTGTATTGAAAGTCATACCATTATGCTGTTAATTACTGTTTCTCAGCATCTACTGTGAGTAGCCAGGTGCTAGGCCCTTTAAATATGTTCTCATGGTTCCTCACACAGGGCCAACAATGTGGGTTATTAGTGCACCCCACTTTATAGATAGGGAAACTGCGGCTCAGAGAGGGTAAGTTACGTACTTAAGATCACACAGCAAGTAACAGACATAGAATTCCAAGAAGCTATGTCCTAGGGCCAGGCACCTAGCCTGTAGTGAGGTTTATAGGGTGTGCCATCCTCTTGGGAGGAGTCCTCCCAGGGGGTACCTGAGGCCACCTGTGCTAGCTGTTGCAGGGCTTGGATGGATGTTTTCGTGAGGTCTGCCAGCCCCTCTCTGTGCAATTCCAGGCACCTTCCTGGGATGGAATCCCTTCCAGCAACCTCCCATGGGGAGGTATGGGCCCTGTCTATGGGCCAGCCCAGCCCAGCCTTCCTTGGCCGAGGGCAGTTCTGCCACTAGTATCTTGCAGACCAACACCAAGAGAAAGAAGTTATTTCGGGAATGGTTGCCCTGGTTACATCATCCCGCGGTGTCCTCTGCCCCATCATGGCCCGTCGATTTTCCAGGCGCCAAAGGAAGACTTTTAGTCTTTCAAGCGCTTTGTCTTTATGAAAATTCCCCGTCTTTTCCTCGCTTTCAGTCTCTCTGTGATGTTGAATCCCATTTCACAGATGGAGAAACTGAGGAACCGAGCAAGGTTACACTGCTGAAACATCTGTTCCAAGCCAGCCAGAGACCAGCCCGTCCGGTTCTCAAAACCTCAACACCTGTAACAAATTTCGAGTTGAAGCGCTCCGGCCAGTTCGCGACTTTAAAACCGCGGCCCCACGTAAATGGTTAACATTTCAAACGCACTCCCAAGCCCCTTACCCTCAGCTTTCAGCGGGACGCCCCTGTTCTACAACTTTAGTTCGCGTCTCCAAACAGATGGGCATTCAAAGGGTTAAACGGGACCAGAAGCGCGCCCGCTGCGGAGCCTCGAAAGGGTTAAAAATAAAAACGTTTTTACCCCCTGACCATTTGGTTCAGATTGGGCAGCGACGGGACCCAGAGATCCAGGGAGTCCCCCCCCCACCCCTACAGAATGACTTTTAAATTCCAGAACTTTTAATTCCGATCAAAAAAAAAGTGTCCCAGTTCGAAAGTTCTTTTAACCTTTTCTTTTTCCATTTATTTATTTTTTTCTCGATTTCTCTAGCGGGCTGGGTTATAAAACTCGCCCTCTCCTTTTGGGTTCGAGGAGCTGGGTTTCCCCCCGTGGGCCGCGTGCGGGGCGGGGGCGGAGGGGGGCCCCGGGAGTTTTCTCCGGGGCCGGGTTGGGACGCGGCTGCTGAGTCCCGGCTCCGGCCCCTGAATTGGGGGGTCCGCGTCTGCCCCAAACGCCGCTTTCTTCCGTTTTCCATGTCATTTCCTGTACTAATAAGATGGTGGTCAAAGCAGGGGAGGAGAGCAGCAGCGAGTCGCCGCCGCCGCCGCCGCGCCGAGGCTGGCGCTGAAACTTTGCCCCGCCGGGGACCAGCGCGTCCGCAGCGCGGCCGCTCCCGCAGCGGGGGCCGCCGGCCGGGGCCGCGCCGCCTCCGCCGAGCCGCCCGCCTGGCCGCCTGCGCCGCCCGGGCCCCGCGGCTGCCGCAGCATTCCCGGGAAGGTGAGTCAGCCCCGGTAGCCAATGTGGCCATTGAAAATGGCTTCGGAAAGCGCTCGGCAGTTGGCCAGCGAGCGCGGGGGGCTCCGGGTGCAGGGGATGCGCGCGGCTGCGGGGGGCGCGGGCGGCCGGGGGCCGGCGCGAACGGGCCGGGGGGCCCCGCGCAGCGCGCGCCAGGGAGGGCTGGCTCGCCGCGGCCCCGCGGTGGGTTAACCCTCGGCAGGTAGCTGCCGCCGCCGCCGCCGCCGCCGCCGCCGCTGCTGCGGGATTCGGGGGCCGCCCCTCCGCCTCCTTCCTCCCCGCCAGCTCTCTCCGCTCGCTCGCCTTGTTACAATGTAGCCTTTTCTCTGCGCCGCCGTTCTGCCGGCTGACGGACGTGGCCGCCGACCAATGGGAGCGCGGCACGGGCCGAGCGTTCGGAATGAGTCCGCCGTGACACGCGCGCGGCGGGGCGGGGCGCCGAAGGCTGGAGGTTGCGCCACGGCCGCTGGCCTAGTTCACCCGAGCACTTTCGCTGGGCGTCTGGGGCTGATGCGGAGGGCACTGGTCTTTTGGAAGATGCGGACGGCGCCTCTTCCATCGCGCTCCACGATTTCCCGCTAAACGCGATCGAACCGGACGGCGTTGCTTTAATATATTTTAAATCTTAGTTGCGGTGCAGACTCTTTGGGAAATCTCCGGAGTGTAGTCTCCATCCCTCCCACTTGCAGTCCCCAAGGTGCTCTTGTATGCAGAAACTGCGGAAACTTCGCTGCCAATGACCTTTCTGCGGTCAAAGCCAGCGTGCCTTAGGCAAGTTGCTTCAAGGAGAATACTAATGTCTTGGGTGCTGGGCGATGCTGGATGAAAAGTTGCCTGTACCTTGAACCAGGTTGGGCTCGAGAGACTTAGGCTTCCCCAGGATGGGCCCGGACTTGGGAGAGAAACATGTTAAACCTCTCTTCCTTCTTGGGCGGTTTGCTTTATGTGGAGAAAGGCTATGGTATATAATTTAGAGTGACTGAAAGGAAACACACCCAGTTCTTTGTGCTCGGGGAAAGGAGACAGTAATGAGAAATTGCTCTTGATGCCTGGAAACGCTATAAACTTTACGGGTTTTGTCTGTTCTGAGGCAAAAGAATTTTCCATGGAGCATCCTGCCTGCGGCACCCAAGCTTGTCTTTGCCCACATTCCCCTTGAGAGGAAGGAAGGTGTTGGGAGTGGGGGTGGGGTCTTCGAGCCAGAAATAACAGGCTGTGTGTGGTCTTCCCTGGGGAGTGGGGCATGGTCTTTGCCCACCAACTCTGAGAGGTGGGCAAGCAGAGTGTTCCTTGAGCACGTGTCTGAAAACTTCCCTTCTGGGAATACAGCCCTGGCCCTTGGAGTGGATGTAATGGAAGGGGGCTTCTCCATCAGAATCCTTCCTCTGCCTAATAACTGTGTGACTATGGACTTGCCACTGTTACCTGGACCTCTTTGAACCTTGCTTCCCTACCCCTAAAATGAGGCCAACAAAGCCTGTCTGGCAAGGCAGTTTTGAGATCAAATGAAATGGCAGAGATAAAATGCCTCACCCACAGCTGATGTATGATTTAAGAAGGATTCTCTCTCCCTGAGATTAGTACACATACTATACTGGGAATATCAGAAATGCCTGACAGGCCCCACCCACGTCTATCCTGTCCCAAACTGACAGAACCTCCAAGGAGCAGCTGAGACAGGGCCTAGTTTCCTCCCCTAATGACATTCTCAAAGATGTGAGGCTCCCCTTCCTTGTCCTAGAAACCTTGATCAGCCATCGTGACCATCACTTATATTCTATTTTGACCTAGAGGACACTTCTGTCCTCTAGACCCCTTAGATTAATGAATTTCATAAATTTGTTCTCCATAGTGTCAAGTTAAGACTTTGTCATCTGAATCTTTCCTCACTTGGACTTACAGTTGGGCAGGGTAGTGGGGAAGGTTTCCCTGGTTCTAGGTTATTGGCAAGTATAAAGGAAGTAAAGACCACTGGACCAGGAGTCAGGAGTCATCGCTGTTGATTCAGTTGCCTCCTTCACCTGCCCTCTTGGCTGTCTCATAGTCATAAGCACCATATGGAGTCCAAGGCTGTCCCATAATCTTCCTCCCTACACCTCCTCCAAGGCTCTGATCTTGGCTGAGGCTGCCACTATCCTGCTAGTCTTTAAGGTGGAAAGCTTGGTGCCTCTGTTCCCTCACCCCAATCTATTCTAGCTCCAGAGCTAGGGATCTGCAGCCTATTCAACGAATCCGTCCACTTCTCTTCCTCTCTTCCTCTCCAGCATTTTAGTCAAGCCACTGCCGTCTCTCCCCAGGACAATAGCAAGAGCCTCCTAACTGTCCATCGGCGACCTCCCTTCCATGCCAGTCTCAGCACTGCAGTCGGAGTGATCTATTCCAAAGATTACATCAGGCCTTCCATTTCTTGCCTGAAGTTTTCCCAGTGCTTTTGGGATCAAGAATCAAATTGACCTAAAAGCCTCTGAGTGACCTAGCCCCGTCCTTTCCTTGGCCTCATCTCTCACCCTCCCCTGGATCTCTCTGCACTTAGTGTCTTGTTCATGCTGGTCCCTCCTTCTGGAATACTGAAACAGTTGCTGTCTAATGAATGAGTTAAGGTTGGCGGAGGGCAAGATGGTATGGGAAAGTGTCTGATGATCCTTAATGCTCTCCCTTAAATATTTCCAGTTCATCCCGGCACATGGCAGGGCTGAATGTAGGTCCCTGCGTGCTGGGGTAGAGCAGTGTGAGTGGCCGGTGAGTTGTGCACTACAGTGATACATGTGACTTCTGGACCAAAGCATTTAGTTGCTGATATGGACTCTATAGAGTGCTCTTTTCCTGTGGCGTGGCAGCTGGCATTAGGTGGGATGGTGGTTGCTCCTGCTGGCCTGGGTCCCTGTATCACATGAGTGGAGCCCCTTGATGTCCCACGGTAGACGTGCAGCATGAGTGATAACCAAACCTTTGTTGTTTTAAACCACTGGGATTCTAGGATTATTTGTTACTGCCGCATAGCCTAGTTTGTCCTGACTGAGACTAGAGGAATGTTCCAGGCAGAGACAAGTATAGTTGACCCTTGAACAATGTGGATTAGGGATGCCGACTCCTCTGCCCCTTGCGTGGTCAGAAACTTCTTATAAGTTTTGACTCCACAAAAACGTAATTAGAGTCAGCCGTCCACATCCATGAATTCCCAACTGTGGGTTCAAAAAATTGGCCTTTGAACAACACGGATTTGACTCGCATGGGTTTACTTACATGCAGATTTTTAAACTTAAGTTGTTCAAGGGTCAACTGTACACACACAGAGACTTGGGGAAGGCTCATCCTCAGCAGCCAGGGTGACCTTTTGGATAAACAGATCTGAGTCTATTAACCCCTGCCTGAAAAACCTTTAGGGATTCCATCTGCTGCTAGGAGAAATCCTTAAGTGGCCCTCCAGACCCTATGGGGACACAATCATGCATCCCTCTACTTGCTGTGTTATGCCTAACATGGTGCTTTCCTCATGTTATCCCTTCTGCTCTGACCATGCATTCCACTTCTCCTCCTTAGACCTCCTCATCCTTCATCTTTCAGCTTCAGCATCACCTCTTCAGGGAAGTCCCCCCTGATTACGGCCTCTCATGGCCCCATGTACCTCTCCTTTGCAGCAGTCATCTTAGTAGCAAGTTTACACTTATTGGTGGAATTATTGATTATAGTCTGTCTTTTTTTTTTTTTTTTTTCACCAGACCATAAGCTCTGAGAGGGTAGGACCTGGGTCAGCTTGTGCATGCCCTGGTATGTCCAGTGTCTGCACACGAGAACTGCTAGAGAAACACTTTTCGATGAGTGCCTGAGCATAGACTGGGCCTCCCTGTGTGCTGGGGACTAAGGACAGGATTAACGGACGTTTCTTCTCTGGGATGTGGGCAGGTGGATCCAACTGGAAGGCTGTGTCAGGCATGGCAGGCAAAGTGATTGGCCTAGAGAGTACAAACTCCACACTCCCCGAACTCACAGATGTCCCTGCCCCAGGAGGACCATGTTTCTGAGATGTATGGGAGGAAATTCCAGGAGGGCAAGTGTGAGATTGAACAGACCCTTGAGGTCTCTGCTGATCTGGAGAGTATGTGATTCAGTGACAGGCCACAGATAGGAGACCCGGGGATGATGAAGACCAAGGTAACGACAATGAAGGCAGCTAATGTTTATGAAGGGGTCATTGTGTGCCGGGTACGGTACTAAGCATGTCACATCCCTGTGCAGAAAACAGCTCCACAGGGTAGGGATTGTTATTTCCATTGCACAGATGTGGAAACTGAAGCCCCACGAGGTGAAGTAAGGAATCCAGGGCTGCATAATGGTACGGCCAGGATTAGAACTCTGGCAATCTGATGCCACCTCCTTAGGGATTGAGGGCTGAGGGCAGGGCCCACTAAGTAGGAGCCCCTTTGGAAATGTCATGTGAGGTTAGAAAGCCCTCATTGGAGAACAAGTTTTAGGTCATAGGGTTTTGAGCAAAGGGGTTTTCCGGCCCAGAGGTGTCTAGTGGCTTTGGTGCCAGGGCTGGTCTAGGACCAGTTGGTTTATTTCTACTCCTGCTGAGGCTCAGGAGTTCTTGGGGGTCCCAGAGCCCTTGTTCCTAGAGTGGGGCCTGGGAGGGGCTTCCCTGCAGCTGGCCCCGGGGCTGCACCGGAAAAATTAGCCATGCAGAAAGAAGGAAAACAATGAGGAAAAAAGAAAAATGTGCTGTTATTTTTTAAAAGCCTGTTTCCTATTGCAGATTTATATCTGTGTTGGAAAGGCCGGTGTTCCCCAGTGCAGCCACACTCGTGCTGGTGTCTCTGGGCTAATGGTCTACAAGAGGGACTCAAGTCCAGGGCGTCCTTCAGTCCTTCATTCATTCAGCAGGTAGTCAGTGTACACGGGCTTAACCTGCGCCAGGCACTGTGCTGAGCCTGGGGATGTGTGTGGAACCTAGCCCTCACCCCTACAGAACTCACAGACCAGCATGGGGGGAGGGCAGTTAACCACGCAGTTACACGTCATAGCAGAAGGGTGCAAGGGAGCTGGCTGTCAACACTAAGTCAAGGAGAACTTCTCTGAGGAGGAGGCTTTGCAGCTGGGTTTTGAAGGATGAGTAGGATCTGGAGAGCAAATAAGGGACAGGCATTCCAGCATAGGGTGTGGCTGACAAAGGCATGGCACATAGAAGGGTTTGGAGAGGCTCCTGTCGTCCATTTGGCTGGATAGTGTGTGTCAGCGGGGAGGTGGAGGGAGATGAGGCTGGAAAAAGAGAATAACAGTGATATGACTAACACGCCAGTCCTGGTTGTATGAGGAGAAAGTCCACATGGAGATCAGACTCGTGTCCCAGAGATTGGCAGCAGCAGCAGCAGCAGCAGCAGCAGCAGCAGCAGCTTGGGTGTGAGGCTGGAGGAAGGGAGGCTGGTTAGGAGGCTGTTGCAGTAATCAAGGTAAGAGAGGGCGAGGAGGTGGACGAGGGCTCGGTGGTGGCCACTGCAAAAGGGAAGGTGGGGGCACTGGGGCTTGCCCCTCCACACTGGGGCTCAGAGTGGGTAGATTAGGGTACAGTTCCAGGGGCCACAGGTTCCCTAGTGTACCTGGCTTCTGTTTCTGAGTAGCCAAGGTGCCCCCAGATAAGACGTGGCAAAGTGCCTTGGACTGGCCTCTTGGCAGGGAGAGGGGAAGTGAGAGGGAGCTGGGTGAGCGGGGCTGGGGTGGGGGCAGTGCTGTGGCTTGGAGAGGGGTGTGGGCCTTCGGGTCACTTCTGTCCTGCCACTTTGGCAGCCGGGAGACCTGGGCAAGAGGCTGCCCCTCTTGGGGTTGCCTGTTTCTTCATCTACAAAGCAGGAGTGATGATAGTGCCAGCCTCATGTAGGCCCCAGAGGAAGAAGCCCCCAGTAGCCACGTGTGGCATGGGCCAGCTCTGGGGCCACCTGCTTGGGTGTGAGGTCATGACCAGAGGGGAGGCACACCTCAGGGCACTGAAATAATAAGCTCTTGCTGGGTACACGACATAAGAGCATGTCACAGAGGTCTCTCTGCTTAAAGGTAACCTGACCACACTTTGAGACCCTAACATGCCCCCTCCCACGGGCTTGTGTTCAGGGCCAAACATGTCTGGGCCTCAGTTTTCATTTCTGCGAATGGAGACAATATTGTCAGTCCTGTACTACGTTCTGTGGAAGAAAACTTTTTCCTTCGCGTTTTCCAAACCAAAGTTTAAGAGGAACGTGGATGAACACAGGGCACTTGACGGTGATCCCATGAGCCTGCTTCCACATCTATTTATGGACAAGGAAACTCAGATTCAGAGAGGTTAAGTGACTAGTTCCACATCACACAGCCATAATCTCATCTTTCCAATCACCGTGAGAACCCCACATTTATAAAGGAAGCCTTGGGGGTCGCCTGCTCGTGTTAACAGTTCCCAACAAGTACTCTGAACACGGGGTCTGATTTATAAGCTCTTGGCTTCACACACTAGTTTCAGGCCCCTCTCTCTCTTCCATCCCAGGAACCTCCTGGGTCAGGACTGGCAAGCACGTCTGGACAGACCGAGAGCCTCCATTGCAATGATACTGGCTGAGTGGGCAAAGCTGGAGAGGTGCAGAGGCTGCTGGCCGTCCTGCTCCCTAGCATCAGCCTGAAATTGGGAGTGGGTGCTGAGGGGTGGGAACCCTGTTTGCAAACTGAGTAATGGCTTCTGGAGCCTTCAGTGCCTTCTAGAGTTTTCCCTTCTACCCCTCTCTCTTCCCCATCCCACCTGATCCATATGGGCAACCCAGGACACTCTCCCCAACTTCACTGTCTCTCAAACCCCTTAGCGTTAGTCCATGAGGCAGGCAGGCCAGTTCATTCTCATGACCTCCATTGTACCACTGAGAGAACTGGAAAACAGAGGGAAAGTGACTTGTTTAAGGTCGTACAATTTAGAGAGTGACCAAGCTAAAATTCTAACTCCATATCTAGTATCCCTTCCTCAGCACCCCGGGCCTCCTCCTGGAATCGGAGCAGAATGGGGACCTCTGAGAGCGTTTGTCCCAGTCTCCATGCCCTGCCCTCCAAGACAAGAGGCTGTCTGGCCACTGGGTGGATATCTACAGTGGCAGGGGCTCACTCAGACCTGGGGGACAGAGGCAGCATGACCCGGGGAATGTACATAAAAGAACATGGAGTGAGGAGAGGGTAGTGACCAGTGGGCTGCTTCTCCCAGGCTCATGGTGGATTTGGAGGCAAGTTGATCTTCCAGCAGACAGGAAGATCAGCTTCATTTGAGCACTGAGCTGGGCTGGTGTGGACATCACCAAGCAAGTACATATGGGACCACGCCCACGATGCCAGCTGTCCCGCAGTGGCTTCTCCCACTGTCTGGTACTTTTCCCCCAAGGACCGGGAAGGGATCCTGCTGCTCGATGTCTAGGGGACGGAGATGGCCAGCTTGGGGTGGCTGAGGACCTAGAAAGCAACTTAATGGACCCATGGCCCCAGCAGGAAGTGAGTCTCTCGTGGGGGCAGCTGACTGTGACCTAAGTGGGGTGGGTCAGCATTGTCATGGCCCAAGGCACAGGGAGGATAGGCTCTGGGTGTGTGTGTAGGTGGGTGAGTGGGTGGGTAGAGAGGAGGGTGTGGATTGGGGTCATCCCTGACCTCGCAGCCTGGCCCTTCACTGCCCTAACCGAGACAGGGTGGCATTTTTCAGGGTGGTACAAGACCCCTTCTCAGACCAGCGTGTTATAGAGAGAAAGCCAGATTGGCCGGAAAGGGCTGGTGTTTGGGGAAAAGTGAAGAGGACCAGAGGTTTAAGGTGTCCCAGGGAGGGGGAAGGTGGGAAAGGAGAAGCTTCTTAGCGTGGAATAGGGGAGGACAGGAAGGTGAAATCTTCAAAGGAAACTTAGCAGCCAGGGAAGAATTTCCCCCACAGAGAAGATGTTGGGTCTTGGCGGGAGGATGAGCAGAAAGGGAGGGTCCAGGGCAGAGTTCCAGGCTGGGTGATCCCCAGCCTTTTATAGATATCAACAACAGCCAAATAAGCCTCATAGGTGTGTGTGGGCCCAGCCTGAAGCAGCGTGTTGCTCCATATGATGCGGGTCTTATCAGCCTAAGTTCACAGAGGAGAAATTGAGGCCCAGAGAAGTGAAATGATTTATCCAAGGCCACACAACTATGACAGGCTGAACCAGGATTTGAACCCAGGTCTGTCTGATTCTGGAGTCTGCGTGGGGCTGCCTCACTGCTCCGGTGCCCGGCGGAGCCCGCGCTGGTTAGGGAGGCTGGACTGGAGGACTTGCAGGTTCCACACGTCTGCCCCGGGAAGCTGGGTAGGATGGAGGAAGCACAGCATTGGCCCACTCTAGCATCAGGTCAGCGACCCTCTGTGTGCTTCCATGAGAAATGGGGATGCCTCGGGCGGGTACTGCCTGTGTGACAGGATTGTTGGGACCTTCCCATCCAATATTAAGGCCAGCAGATTTTCACGGAGTGCCTCCTTGGGCTCTGGGCATCCGAACATAACCACGTGATTTGATGGGCCCTTCTGGGAACCCCAGGTGCAACCCCGACAGTGTCACAGAGCAGGTGGGCTGCAGACCCCTGCCCAGCTGTGATCTCTGTGCTACCGGTCTGTAGCAAGATAGGTACAGACATGGAGAATACACATGGAGAAACTCATATCGCAGCTTGACATCGCCATGTCACTTTCTATTGTAATTTATAAAAGCATCGTTTGGCAGCAGATTGGAAAACTTAAAAAAAAAAAAAAAAACTCTCTTTACCACAAACAGTTTGAGCATCTCTGGCCCAGATCCTAATTGTGATTGAAGGTAGGAAGTGCCCTACTTGCTCAGGGATGTGGTGGGGAGGGGGGCAAGTCATTTGGGGGGGGTGGCGGGGGAGGAAGAGCACTGGTCAGGCTTCCCAGAAGCGATGTTGACCTGGACCGTGGAGCGGGAGATGCTTGCCAAGTGAGGAAAAGGGAAGGACGTTCCAGGCACAGGGAACAGTATGTGCAAAGGCAGGCAAAGCGAGGATCCTGTGGTTCGGGGGAAGGCAAGCGCTTCGGGCGTTTGGAGAAAAGTTGGTGGAGACCGCCCTGGAGAGGCAGGTCAGGGCCAGACTGGGAGGGAGCGCCTTGAATTCCAGGCTAAGGAGCTGAGACTTAAAAGACTATCCCAAAGGCAGTGGAAATGGGGCGGGTGATATGATCACAGCTAAGTGGGTGCTTTGAAGGACTGAAGGGGCCATGTGGGTGTGAGTTCCCTTGTCTTCAGCCTTCATGAAGGTGTTTTCTTGGTGCCCAGTGGAGTAAGCTGCTGTGAACAGGCCTTCTGAAGCAGCCGGCACCATAGTTAGCACGGCTGCCCTGTGAGTTAGTCCTGGCTGGACAGGCAGGCCGGTCTCTGGTATGAGTGGCAGGCCTGCCCAGGCTGTCCCGGTTGGCATCTAGTGTGACTGACTGGCCCCGGTGAGATCCTCTTGTCACCACTGCCCTAAGCATGAGTCACACTCAGGAGTGTGACCGGGACGAGGGAGGCTGAGGTTGGGAGGTTGTCTAGACACTGGGCACCTTGTGTGTGATGATGTGGGGTCTGTTTAGGAGGTGAGCAGTGGACAGTGGCCTAAAGCTGCCTCCTGCATGAGTCCTCTGAGGGGCCAGGGCTGAGGCTTGCATTTGTGGCCTGAGTAGTGAACACTAGTTTGAGGCTGTGAAGGACAGTCAACGTCCCAGCCTGTGCCAACTCAAGGGAGCAGACAGCTCATTGTCGGGGAGTTGCTGCCGTGGTCCTTGGCTCGGGCACAACCTTCTGTCCTGAGAAGAGCCGACCTGCCCTGTCCTGGGCCTGCATGTGGCCACAAGTCCACGCAGAGTGCCAGCTGCCAGGGAGGGAGCTGTGTGAAGTGCTTCTCCCACCAGCCCCACCCACGCCCTTCTCCTCTGGGGCCCCTGTTCAGGGTGGCCCAGCCTCCTGCTCCCTCCCTGCAGCTCCCTGTCAGCTGGGCCCCACACAGCAGGCCCGGCTGTCTGGCTGCCTTTCAGCAGGCAGTCCAGCTGCCTGAGATCCATGGGATGGGGCTGGGCAGGCATTCACAGCCTGTCCAGGCACAGGCTTTAGGGCCAAGTGTCACTGAGGTGCTTTGGTGTTGAAAGTGGCCTTGGTCACGCTCGGAGGCTCTAGGCTCCTCAGACCTCTCTGGCTCTCTGCCTGGGGCTGGTCCTGCTCTGGACTCAGGACTTGCCGAGAGTCTCCCTGAGGTGGGGCAGCTGAACCCACCTCAGGCTTGTCCGCGGCTGTGGTGTCCCAGTGCTGGTGCTTTCACTGTCGGTACCAGGTGGGACCTCCATGCTTCTCGGTGGCCCCTCTTCTCCCAGGACCCCCTGAGCCTGTTCTGCGTGGCCCAGGCCTCCTTACCTCCCAGATCCAGTCACCCAAGGTCGTGCCCTTTGTTCTTCGCAGCCTGTTGGCTTTTCTTGGTAACAGCTTTGCTCTTCTTTTCCTTGTAGTTCCGTTGCTTGTCCCTTCCCTAATTCCATGGGCTACCCATGAGGCAAGGACTCCCTGGCCTGGCTCCCAGGGTCCCCACTCCCCTCAACCCCCAGGTAGAAACTAGACTCATTCCTTGGCACCTGCCAGTGTCTCCCTGCCCTCCATGAGCACCCTGGCCTTCGGCCTAGCACGGCGGCCAAGAAAGGCTCCACTGCCCTTTGAGACTCACTCCTGTCTCCTGCGCCCTTGTCTCTGCCTAGACAATCCCTCCGCCTTCTTCCTTCCTGGTCCCTGCCTGGGGCCAGTGATGGGCTCCTATCTGGCCGCACCCGGGCCCTCAGACTTGCAGCAAGTCTGGCTGCTTTGGGAGCTCAGTCATTGCCACCTCCTTTTCTTAGTGCCCAGCGTCCATGGTGTGGATGGGGCTTCGCATTTTGTGGGAATCTGGACGGTTCTCACAGAGGCTACGTGGATGCTCTCATTTCATCTGCACAGATGGCTGGGGAGATGGGTACTTTGAGTGCATTCTGCAGACGAGGAAGTTGAGGCTCTAGCGGGTTTGGTGACTTTGTCAAGGTCTTATAGGAAGTCAGGGGCAGAGATGGGACGCAGACTCACATCTCTTAGTACTTCTCTTTAACCCCATTACCTGTCTTGAAGGTAAGAACGTCATTGACCTTTGCTTGTTATATTGTCAGGGTCCAGTGCCTGACTAGGGCCTACATGGGCTGGGCTCAGCCTGTTGGGGCTTAGGGCTCAGCTGTTGCCCAGGCTCAGTGTCACACACAGTCAGGGGCAGTCAGCCCTGTGAGCTTTTCACACCCACTTTCTCCTCCCTCTTCCTTCCTGAACTTTCACCTGCAATGTGAGTTCCTTCCAGAGACACAGCCTGAGAATCAGGCTGCTGCAGAGCATGCTGGCCAGGGGCTGGGGGCAGCTGGGACAGGGCTTGGCCAGGAATCACTGGGGAAGGGTCTAGGGAGAGTCTGGGCGGTGGGAGCCGGCCTCTCAGTAGCTGGCCTGTGTGCCACTGAGTCACAGTGAGGGCTCACAGCTCCTGCCTTTCCCTCCTCCAGGGTCTGATGCTCTGTGCTTCCTTAAAGCCACTCTTGCTGTGGGGAGGTCGAGGGCCTTGCTCTTCCCCTGATGAGGTTTTGGGGTTCAGAAGGGCCAGTAACCAACCTCTCCTGTGGTATTCAAAATCTCTCTCTAATGCTCCGACCCAGCTAATAATCTCCCCACCCCAATGTAGACACTTGCACACCTCAAGGCTCCAGGGACCAGTAGCTCACTGGTTCCCAAGGCAGCTCATTGTGTCCTTTCTCTGTTGTTTTAATAAGTTTTAGTTATGTACAGAATATACAAATATATTTTTACTGTAAAAAAAAATCAAATATTATTTAAAAAGCTAAATATTATTTTCCTTGCTAGCACAGCATTTCAGCTTTCTCTGTGGTTAGTCATCACAGTTATTACTTTGTTATATATCCTTCTAGATCTAGATCTTTCTATACATTGATACACTATAGGAATATGTATCATTATTGCACAGTGTATGTGTATTTAAACAAATGGTTTCATGTAGTATATGTAGATCGTTCTGCAAATTGCTTTACTCACTTAACTTTGGATGTAGAAAATCTAGTCATGGTTTTACATAGTCATGGTTTTACATAATTTTTTTTCTTCTCTCTCTCTCTCAGCTGATAAACAGTGGTTTTAGAGAGAACCATCATTTATTTAGCCATTTTCTTGCTGCTGGGCATTTAGGTTCATTCTGATTTTATTCTTGTGCCTCCCTGGGCATATCTAGAGTAGCTACTGCTGGCTTATGGGAGCCTGCTGCATTTTTAAAATTTTTACTGCACAATATTTAAAATCTGTCCTCTGAGATTTTGCACAGAACAAAATGTTTCCCTGTGCGTCTCTCCGCTATTCCTGGGTCTCGATAGCCAGAGAGAATGTCTGCTTCCCTGTCCCCACCAGTCCCCAGAGATCTGGGAACAGTGGTGGCGGCCCCTGGAGCCTTCCTCCTTCACAGTAGGGTTTTTCTGCCTTTTCTCAAAAGGCTCATTTGAGTGACCCTGCTCTTGCACGGCTGTGAGTGAGTGGACTCTGGAGTCTGCATGCCTTGGTGCAAATCCTGACCTTTCTGGGGATACTATTTAACCTCTCTGTGCCTCAGTTTCATCCTCGTCAACTAGGGATGACAATAGCATCTATGTCATTGAGCTGCTGTGAGGACCAAGTGAGCTAACATGTGTCAAGGGCAAAACACCGTGCCAGGCACATAGCAAAATTCCAATGACGTTATTATCTCCTGCGTTAGCTCCAGCCCCCACTCGGTGGGCAGAGGGCCTGTGTTCCCGGTGGGCAGCCTGGGTGGCTCCAGCCTTTGCCCTGGCATCAGCCCACTGCCCACTGATTTCCCAGTGGAGGCTGCTGCCTGGGAACGTAGTAGGCATCAGGTTTCTGCTCAGATTCTGGACTGAGGCCTACGGAGAGGGAAGGAGGTCAGCCTGACCCAGTGGCCAGGAGCCGGTAACGTAACCCCACACCCAGGGCAGATTTACCAGTCCTCAATGAGGCCTGTTGTGGCTGGGGATTTGATATCCCTTGGCCCGCGTAGTGGGCAGGAGAAGAAAGCAGCTCAGGGCCAGCCTGTCCCATGAGAGGCCTGAGGCCTCTCTGGGCCACACTGGCTGGTCCAGGCATGGGTTTGCCTTTCAGCCCTTGGGGCAAATCATGGCAGGTGATTATATATTTAGTGCTGAAAAGAATGGCCTTCTAGCTCCTTTCCTCGTGCCCCCCTCCCCTTTCAGGTTTTAAATCACATTTATGCCACCGTCTAACCAGCTCCTCTCAGCCACCTCCGAAACAGGCAGGCCGGCCAAGGCCGTTTGACAGATATGAACACTGAGGCTAGGGGAGGTTAAGTGACTCCCAAAACCACACGGTCAGCCCTTGGCAGGGCTGGGAATATACCCAGGCCATCTGGCTCCTCGTTCAGTTCTTTTTCACAAGGCCACCCAATGTGGTAGTCTTGGCAGAAGGTGTCCAGCAGGGTGGCCCTGCTTGACCTCTTGCCCTCTGGGCAGTGGCATGTGTGGTCAGTGAGCACAGAGGGTTGGGCTTATTTCCTGAGAGGCGAGAAGCACCGTGGCAGGCCCAGGGCCCAGCCCTTCTCCAGCGTCTGCCGCAAACCCTCCTAGGAGCCAGAGGTGGCAGGGGACATAGTGTGGCTCTTCAGCTGAGGTCATCTGCCCTGCTGGGGAGAGGACTTGCCCTCTCAGCCTGTCCCATGGTGTGGCAGAGGCGGCAGCAACCCTGGGGGCTCTGAGCACTTCTCCCAGACAGGGAGGAGAGCAGCCAGCGTTGGGCCCTTGTCAAGATTGGAGAAAGCAAGGCTCACGCCCCGGGCCTGGTCTGAGCTGGTGGATGGCAGAGGGAAACTCAGACCCACCTTTTGCTAGACACAGACCCTCCGCAGTCCTGCTGCTGACCGACCTCACCAAAGGCAGTGACCTGGCCTAGCTTTGAGTGAGGAGCATGGTCGTTGGTATCAGAGGCATGTAGGCTCGGGTCCTGGCTCCATAAGAAATGTTCATATTTATTGAGCACTTGCTACATGCTATTCTAAGTCTTGACCTCTAATTTAATTGCACTTAATCATCAAAAAATTCTCATGCAGTAGATACCATTATTCTCCATTTATAGCTGAGGAAACCGAGGCACGGCGAGGCTTGGGGACTTCCCAAGGTCATGTGGGGGTGAAACTGGGGTTAAGTGACTCCCAAAACCACACGGTCAGCCCTTGGCAGGGCTGGGAATATACCCAGGCCCCTGCAGTGCCTCTGACAGCTGGGAGGGCCCCAGGGCCGCAGTGCGCCTGCCTTACTTCTGACGTGATGCCTGACACATGGCTGGCAGTATATGTTCGTCAGATTAATTGCATGAATGAATGTGAGGCTTTGGACAAGCGACCCAGCCTCTCTGAATGTCAGTTTTCTCGCCGTAAAGCGAGTGAGGACCGAGCCACCTTTCCTCCAGCATTGATGGGAAGGGTCCAGTGTGGTGATATTGGAAAGTGCGAAGCTCAGGGCTTGGGCCGTGGCAGCTGTGGTCACTCTGGGGCGACAGTGCCACCCAGCTGCTCTGAACCGTGTCCTAGGAGTGGGTGGTGCTCTGAGCTGCTGCCCTGGCACTCAGCCGCCTGCCCCCAGGGGCCAGAGGCAAGTTCTCTCTGCATGGGTGGCTGTGGTGTGTCACCTGTGGCTGGCCTTGCGCTTCCTCTGGGCACAGCCAGGGGCCAGAGGGGCTGAGCGTGAGCACCGTGATGGCTCATTTGAGACTCTTGCATCCCTGTGGGACACTCACAGTCTGGGGGGTTGTTGGAACACATATTTTCTCATCAACTTCCGAGCTCTTCTTTCACTTAGGCTCAGGGAGGGGAGGCGACTTGCCCGGATTCCTACCAATGTGGAGCGGAATTCCGGTCTGCCTCACTTACTGCCTTCTGAGGAGCCCTCCCCAGGTGCTCACGTGTGCCTTGTGGGCAGAACCGGATCAGGGGGCCCCTGGAGGTCTCGGGGGTGGCCCCCACCTCAGCTGCCCCTGTGTGGAGGGGCCCATCTCCCACTCATAGTTGCTCTGTTTTGGAAATGGCTGTGATAGCGGGCTCTCTGCAGGGCTCAGGAGATGCAGTTCCATCCTTGGACTACACCACGGGGTTGCTGTGTGTCCTTGGGTTAAGTTCTTTCTCCTCTCTGGGCCCTGTAAAATGAGTCCGTGGGGGTCACTGATACCTGCTTTTCTATCCCCCCTTTAAGGGGGCTGATGTAGGCTTCAGGGCCTAGACTGGCATTATCTCAGCCCCTTTTTAAGATACTAGGATATTGGGGACCCTCCACCTTGCCAGTTGGGACAGCTGGGCTTGGAGTTGAGGACCAGTTTTGGGTATTGAATAGGCTGACAAGCACATGTCAGAGTGTGATGGGGCTCGCCAGGGAATCTCTGCTGGGTTCACTTCCCTCACCCCACTCCGATACCTCAAGGTTTGGCAGACAACACCCAGCCTTGGGGCTGGGGGAGGCACTGCTTTTAGAGTTTTCGAGATCTGGGTTTGAATTCTGGCTCTGCCACTTACCTCTGGCTACCAGCTTTCTTCACCTATGCAATAGGGGCGGTGAAACTTTCCTCCTAAGGTTGAGGTGAGGATGAAATAAACGCGTACATTTCTCCCCAGCAACCTGCTGACGCTAACAGGTCCCCAGTGGCGTGCATGGGTCTGTTGACTGTGGAGGGGCGGGGGTCAGAGTCAGCTCCATAAGCCTTGCCAACAGCCCTGGGGTCTGAGTCCAGAAATAGAAGACCCCAGAGACAGAGGCTCGTGGTGGCCAGCCTGGGAGGCCACAGTGAGCTGGCAGCTCGGGGCTCCCCGCCCTCCCGAGGCTGTTGGCTGCATAACTTACTCGGCAGCCTTTGGGCTAATTTTACCTCCTTGGTTTTCATGAATCATTTCCCATCTGGGGGCATGTGAGAGAAAGGGAAACAGCTCTGCCAGCTGGATGCCCGGGCTCCAGCTGCAGAGACACGCCCATGGTGAGCCCTGCTTGCGTGCTCTCAGAAGCAAGGACAGGACACCCAGGGACCCCAGAAAGGGCCCCTGAGGCCAACCTCTTCCAGCTGTGTCCCTGTGGATAGATTCTCATGATTTGGGGTAAATGAGCCACAGCAGGTCCTGGGGCTGGAACGGGGCTAAATCTAAAGGAATTTGGAATCACATGGTTTTACCATGATGGTCATTCGTGTCTGTTTTGACCTCAGCAGTGGTGTGGTTTAGCAGAGAGCCCCTCGTGACCTGCTGGGGTGCTTCGTTGTGGCACAGGTCCAGAAGTTAACACAGATGCTGGATTTTCATAGTCACAGAATGCCAGAGCTTGCAGGTCCTCACAGAAAATCAAGACCTAACTGCCTCATCATACAGGTGGGTAAACTGAGGCTTAGAGAAGGAAGCAATTTATTCAAGGTCAAGAAATCTGTGGAAGAGGTGATGCTAATATTTATTGGCTGTTTATACCACTTTGCTCACAACAAACCCTATTTGATAGTTACTATCCCCATTTTATGGAGGGGTCACTGAAGGCACAGAAGGTGAAATAACTTCCCCAGCTCATATGGCTGGAAGTGGTGGAGCTGAGATGTGCAGTCTCACTTCAGAGCCCACGTTCCAGCTTCTGCACCAAGCTGCATCTTGCCAGTGGGCTACAGGGTTGCTTTGTCCCCTGTCCTGTCATCCCATGCCCCGGGAGCAGCTTCACAGGGTCACTGCGAAGAAGTCCTGGAAGCTTCTGGCTCACACCCTCTCATTTTCTTCCATTCACCGAGTACAGTCAGCCCTCCCTATCAGCGGGTTCTGCATCCAAGGGTTCCAAGGGATCCGGGATGGAAAATATTTGAAAAAAATAAGTTACGTTGTTGATGACATGATGTACTATGTAGTTAGGCCTACTATGGTTGCATGTACAGACTTTTCCTTGTCAATTTTCCTTAAACAATACAATATAACAACTATTTATGCCATGTTTACATTGTATTAGGTATTGTAAGTAATCTAGAGATGATTTAAAGAACATAAGAGTATATGCCTAAGTGATATGCAAATGCTACACTATTTTATATAAGGCACTTGAACATCTGAAGATGTTAGTACCCACGGGCATCCTGGAACCAATCCCCTACTGTGTGCTAGGAACCGTGCTGGGCATTGGAGATTTGGCAGCGGCCAGAGTGGGCAGAGTCTGGGAGGCCAGCGAGGTCCCACCCCATCTTACCTGTGTCTGGGTTTTTACAGGGCAGTGTCTAGACGGCGTTTTGGTCTCAGCCATGCTGGCTGCAAACTCAGATGCCCGGCCTAGGCAGGGAACATACCCGACTGGCACAGGCCAGCTGGCGATCTGGAGATTAAGTGCCTTGAGCAGGGCCACCACCACCTCGCTCCAAAAAACTGTCGCCATGGGAGACTGCCTGCCTCGTGTTTCTAGTGCTTCTGATTTTCCAGAAAAAGCTGAGCATCCATGTTTTTACACAAAATCTTCTGTTTCTTCAAAGTTGGCAACTAAAGTGAAAATAAGAATTGGAAAAAAAACCCAGCTGCCAGTTAGTAACTTGTGGATCCTTTTTTTCTGCCATCTCCCTACAGCCGTGGTCTCTGGCTGGAGCAGGTTCTCGTTCTAATTATCTCTCAGTGGCCACGTCTCCCAGGAAGTTCCTTCACTCCCTGCCAGAGAATACTTTTCCCCGCCCCCCACGTGCAGTTTGTCACCCCTCGTACTAGACTGCCACTGTGGAGTAGTGGAAAGGGCACGGACTTCGACTTAGACTCCAGACAGCTGCTGTGCAGCCTTGCTCAAGCCACTTAACCTCTCTGAGCTTTCACTTCCTAGCCGAAAAACAAGTAAAGCTGTACTGTACTTACTAGGTTGTTGAAAGAACTATATACGATCAGATGGATACTCAAGTCAAGCAGGATTAGGTAAAAATGGAATCTATGGGCTCGGCAAAGTGAGAAGTCCAAGACCATCACAGCTTCCGGCACAGTTGGGGTGAGGGGCTCACACGGTGCAAGCAGGACATGGTCTGTCCTTCTTACTCTGAGTTCTTCCGTACTGGCTCCATTCATAGACAGGCTGCTGTACATGGAGGCACAGTGGCTGGCTGCGAGCAGATTCATACTTCATGCTCTATTCTTTCACCAGTCTCTCTTTCCAGCAGATGCCTCCAAGCCTCCAAACTGCAGCTCGTGATTGGTTGGGCCCTCTACCCTTCCCTGCACCATTCACCATGCCCTGCACATAGGAACACTGATTGGTTGGTCCTTGATCACTCCCCTTTCCCAGAGAGGAGTGTGTGGAGAAGGGGGCCCCCCAAGGACACCAGGGGACCTAGTGCCAGAAGGGGGAATGGATGACAGCAGGAAAACCTACAGACTTTCTACCCAGACTGGAAGCCTCACGAGGGCGGGGACCTAGTTCACTCCAGGGTCCCTAGCACCTAGGACAGTGCCTGGCACTCCAGAGCATGCAAACGCATTGCAAGTGAATGAGTGGGTATCTCCTAGCATGCTTGGGCAGCACCTGCACAGAGCTTGGCACCAGCCACATCCGGGGCCCTCCTGCCTCCATCCTGGAGGACTGGGATGGAGGTCTTCCATCCTGGCCAGGTTCACCTCCCTCGTGGAATGTCACAGTCCCACAGTGCCTCCATAACATGGAGCTTGTCAGCTTGGCCTGAGAAGCCCCAGAACACCTGTTTGCTTGGGCAAGCTTGGGAGACAGTAATTACGATCATTAGCGATCACACCAGCTTGTACTCGTTTTCAGAAACCATCCCACTCTTTGTTTACTTCTTTATTGCCTGTGTCCGGCTAATTTCTTTAATACTTTTTTTGAGACTGAGCTGCAGGTAGAGCTTCTGTTTCATCAAATGTGAAAAAGGAGTATAAATGTGGAGAGGATTAAGTAAGACAATAAAAACGTATAACACCTGGCACAAGGCCTGGCACAAAGCGGGGTCTCAGTTCAGGCCAGACTCCCTTTGCATCCCTTCAAATCAAAGTCTTAGTGTGAGCCCACAGGCACGAGCCTTTTCATGAGTACACGGGAAGATATTCATTAATTCTTAATAAATGGCCACTAACAGCATACACACTGACACCTCTTTGCACACACATATAATCAGGGAAAAACCCTCATCTTATGGCATAGGTGCTAAATGTGGCTAAGACTCCATGGATCAGCAAGAGTTTATTACTCCCAACAGAGCAAATGGCACGTAGCACTGGTTACCCCACCCCCAAGTCCCATGGGTGACACGCTGGACCCAGATGTGACTGTGCAGACCGTGGGTTGCACTGCCCCAGAACTCGGTACCTTTTGCAGCAAACAGTAAACAAGCCAGTTCCCCTTATTTGGGGAGTGAGTTTTTGCACAGTATTCTTGCTGTGGTATCTCTGACCTACTTGATTCTGCCGAAATGGCTCAGGGTCAGAGGATGTTGAGGACTTAAAGGGCCACTCAGAACCCATGGCAGACCACCTCTCATCACACACACACACGTGAGTGTGTACACCTTACTTGTCCAAAGATAGAATGCTGGCCTGGCTTCCTGATTGTGAGTTTCCTTTTAGAGGTGTTAATGCCTGCTTAGTGCTGATAAATATCATGGCTTCGAGCATCTTGCAGTTTAGAATAGTACGTCTCAGACTCTGCTGTGCTTACAAATCACCTGGGCATCTCTTCTATTTGGAGAGACTCTGTTTGAGGGAGTCTGGGATGGAACTAGAAATTCTGCATTTCTAACAAGCTTGGACACTGCTGGTCTGTGGGCCACACTTCGAGAAGCAAGGATTGAGGTGACTTTTGAAATTTCTTTAAATTCTGAGATTCTGGGCAAGACTGCGGAGAAAAAACAGTGAGAAGGGCAGGGGCAGGATGGAGGAGAAGGAGGCTGCAGAAGTGAAGGCTGGTGCTGGTCCCACTGGAGCCCCGGTGGCCCTGCAGCCCCTCACTCCACAGGCCTCCCACCCCCTGCCCCGCCACTGGCCTCATGGTGCAGGCAGTGGGACCCCTTTCCTTGAGCCCAGAACACCACATGGTGTTTCGCCAGGGTCTTAGCTCGTTAAAGAGAGGCTCCAGCTCGGTGGCTTAGGAGGATTGTAGGTGTGAGAACGTGCAGAACATCACAAAGCGGGGGCCCAGAGCAGAGGCAGGGTGAGGGGTTCTGAGCACAGACTGGAGGGTCGTGGGTTCCTGTCTCCCACTGCCTTCCCCCAGCAGGCCCTAGCAAGTCTCTTCCCCTCTGGGCCTCAGTTTCCTCGTCTAGGAGGGACTTGGATCAAGAGGCCTGGGCATGTCCTTTCAGCTCTAACCGTGTGTAGGAGGCAGGAAGATGGAAGAGCACACTGTACCCAGCCCTGCCCCGTAAGAGCTGCCAGTGTGCTTGGGGACAGATCGCTTTATCTGCATTAGCGTCATGGTGGCAAGTTGCTGAGGAAGCCAGAGGCTGTGTTTGGTCCCCTGCACGTGCCTGGCATCAGCAAGCAATCTTAACACAGGATGGCTCTGATTACCCTTAAGTGAATCTCCTATCCAGGTCTCTTTCACTCAGGACCTTCCTACCCTCCTGCTTTGTTATCTGTAAGCATGGCCTCCCTGAGCCCCTGGAAGCCACAGCCCAGAGACTCTACACTGCTTTCCTGCTTGACCCTCCACGAGCACATGTCCCCTTCCCCCAAGCCTTATTTGGTTGTGCTCAATTTGGTGCTTGGAATGCTGGAGCCCCATTGGCCTCAGGGAATTTGTTTGGACTTCAAGGTCTCCTTCCAGGGGGACAGCAGGTGGTTGTGGGGAGCCCCTTCTGCCCATTCTCCATCCATCAGCAGAAGCCCTCTCCTCCTTTCCTGCTTCTTTCACAGGCATGCTGAGGGGAGGCATCTGGGCAGCCTGGGACTTCTTTTTTAATCTATTAATAATGAACTGTAATTTTTACTCTTTATTTTGCAAAAAAAAAATAGATAGAAGAGTATAATAAACTTCCACGTACCTATTGCCCAGCCTCAATAATTAATAACTTCTAGGCCTTATTAATCTATTTTTCTAGTCAGATATGAGCACACCTGGTATAAAATTCAGTGAGAAATAAGTCCCTCTCCCCCATAGCCCTCGGTCCCACGAGCAGCAGCTGTCACAGCCCAGTGCTATTCTGCACACACATGAGCACATATAAATGTGTGTGTCCATTTTATTTTATTAAAATGGGGCATGTTTATTTTAGAAAACACAAAATACTTTGTGTGAGTCACCATTCTAGGTAAACTACAAATACAACTCATTTAATCCCTACCAGGTAGGAGCTGTGAACAACCCCAGGCACAGAGAGGTTAGGGAGCTCCCCGACATCACACAGCGGTAAGCGATACAGTTGGGAGCCAAACCCAGGCAGCCCAGCACCAGAGTCCATTCTCTCAACCACCATTTTCTGCTTCCTCTCAAATTATACGCACTGTTCTTTCTCTCAGTTTTGTTTTCGCCACTAATCCATTCAACAAATGAATATCGTGTGCCTGCTTTGCATCGGGCACTGTTGCAGTGGCAGAGGGTACAGCAATAAACAAAACAGATCAACATCTCTGCCTTCCTAGGGTTTACCGTCTAGTTGGAGAGATAAAGAGCATATAAAACTAACAAACACTACCCAAATTGGATGGCAAGTAATGCTCTGCAGGAAAGGAAGGAAGGAAGGGTAGAAAGTGTAAGGAGGTGGGCGGGTGTTGCAGTTTTATATAGGTGGCCAGAGAATGTGATATTGAGTAAAGGCCTGAAGGAAGTGACAGCCAGCCTTGTGGGTATCTGGGGGAAGGGCATACCAGGCAGAGGGAACAGCCAGTGCAAAGCCTCAAGACAAGAAAGTGCTATGTTGCAGGCTGAGCAAGGCAGCTCCTGTGGCTGTGGTGGGAGTGAGAGGGGACTGGCAGATGAGGTCTCAGGGGAAATGGGGCAGACCATGTCTGCTGGCATTTGTCTTTCTCTAAAGAGCTTTGCACTTTGCTGTGTGTGAGCTGGGACGCTGTAGTGGGTTTTGAGCAGGGGGCCCTGTGATCTGTCTTAGATTGTGACAGGTTCACCCTAACTGCATTGGAGAATGGACAGGAGGGGCAGAGTGGAAGAAGAGAGACGGTTCACGCTGCCCCTGCAGCCCTTCAGGCCAAAGGGAGAGGTGTCCCGGACCAGGGTGGTGACTGTGGAGGAGGGGGCGCCGGTTGTTCCATTGCTTTCTTCTTTCAAACAGCTTCCTGTTGTGTGTGGATTTGCTATCATTTATTTAACCTCTGGATGGGCACATTGGTTGTTTCCAGTCATTTATTATTCCAGACGGGGCTGTAATGAAAACTCTTACACATGTGTCTCTGAAAAATTTCTAGAAGTGAAATTGCAGAATTGAAAGTTCTATACATTTCGGGTCAGGACTCGGGGCTTAGGGGAGATGAGTGGCTGGGGGTGAGGTGCTGTAGGTCCAGCTGATTTGCCCCTCTGTAGGCCAAAGCTCCATGGAGGTGGACACTTCACAGAGGCACAGCCAGAATCCTGGACCCAGCCAGAGTGGAACCATGGAGAGGTGGGGCCTAACCCTTTGGCAGGACAGAAAGGGTGGCTATGGCTGCACCTAATAGAAACCCTGTCCTAGAGGGCCTTGGGGAACAAAGAGGTGAAACAAAAAGTGTAGAAGTAGGGCAGAGTCCAGGACCAGTTGATTCAGCATCTTAACTCTGTCAGTTAAGTCCCTGCCTCTGAGATGTTTCCCAGCACCAACTGGGTGTTCAGTAATTCAGTTCAATTCTAAAACTAACTGTCTAGAATTGTCACGAGCCCACAGGTTGAGGACTCAGTCCCACAAGACTGTCGCCACTTCAGACTCTAGTCACAAGTCCTGGTGGGACTACCCGTGCTTCCTGAACACCATAAGTATAATGCACCCCTTCAGGTTCTATAATTTGCTAGAATGACTCACAGAACTCAGGAAAGTGCTTTACTTTCTACTACTGGTTTGTTATAAGGGATACACTCAGGATACCACATGCAAGGAAGGTATGGGGATAGGGGCGTGGCTTGTCTAACACCACTCTTCCCGCTCCTGGATGTGTTCACCAACCAGGAAACTCTCTGAATCTTGTTGTTTAAGAATTGATCTACCATAAGATCCAGCAATTCCTCTACTGGGTATTTACCCCAAAGACTTGAAAACCCATATCCGAAAAGATATTTGCACACCGATGTTCATAGCAGCATTATTCACAGTGGCCAGGACATGGAAGCAACTGAAGTGTCCTATGATAGACGATTGGATAAAGAAGCTGTGGTACATATATACAATGGACTATGACTTAGCCATAAGAAGAGATGAAATACTGCCATTTGTGACAATATGGATGGACCTCGAGATAATCATGCTTAGTGAAATGACCCTGGCAGAAAAAATTGAAAATCACATACTATCACTTACATGTGGGATATAAACCTAAAAGCAACAAATGAACAGGACAAACAGAGACTCATGGACATGGATGATGGACTAGTGGTTACCAGATGGTAGGGAGTAGGGGGAGGGAGGAGGTAGATGGGGTAAAGGGGGTCAAATATGTGATGACAGAAATAAATCTAACTATGGGAGGTGAACACACAGTATATATATATACACACACATACATACATACACACACACATATATATACACAGATATATATATATATGTATATATCTGAAACTTATTGGATTTCATTAACCAATCTCACCATTAAAAATTAATTAATTAATTAATTAAAAAATAATTCAGGGGGCAACCCACAGAATGGGAGAAAATGTTTGCAAATCGTATAACTGATAAGGGGTTAATATCCAAAATATATAAAGAACTCTTTCAATTCAATAGCAACAAAAATTAATCTGATTTTTAAAAATGGGCAGAAGATTTAAATAGGCATTTTCCGAAAGAAGACATACAAATGGCCAACAGGTACATGAAAAGATACTCAACATCTCTAATCATCAGAGAAATGCAAATCAGAATGGATGCAGGGCAGGGCAAATTTCCCCAAGTCATGGGTAGACCAAGCTTTGCACTGAAAGAAGGTTCTTTGACTTAGTAAGAAGTCAACACATACACCAAAGTTAGGGTCAAAAGGAACGTTTATTACGGAAGGGGAAAAGCAAAGAATAGAGAAAGCAAAGACAAAAACCCAAGACAAAGAAAAAACTCCCCAATTCGGGGATCCAGTTTATATATCATTCTTTAGTTCCCATGAGTTATAGTTTAAGGGTTTCCTTTGATATGGACATACAGTGAGGAAGGGGAAGAGGAAGAGCCCAAAGGGGTGAAAAGCCTGCTGGCAGTTCCCAGCCTTTAATTCATAGGTTCCCTATGATTTTAGCCATAGAGAATGAACGATTTTATTTGTGTAGGGCGGACACTTAAAGACTGTTTTTCCTGGCCCCTTTTGCAGGTGTGAGGAATGGGTTGTTAGCAATCCCCCCAGAAATCTTCCTTTGTTCTGCAGGCGTCCTCCTGGCCTGGCTGCAGGGCTGATCAGCATAGTGCAGTCTCTCATTTAACTTTTTAATTCTCTTGCCTCCTCCCAACATTAAAAGCACCATGAGATACCATTTCACACCTGTTAGAATGGCTATTATCAAAAAGACAAGAAATAACAAGTGTTGGTGAGGATACTGTTTCATATGGAGGTTCCTCAAAAAATTAATATGATCCTACAGTTTCACTTCTGGGTATTTATCCAAAGAAAACAAAAACTAACTCAAAAAGATATATGCGACTCCATGTTCACTGCAGCATTATTTACAATAGCCAAGACGTGGAAACAACCTAAGTGTCCATCAAGGGATGAATAAATAAAGAAAATGTGGTTTTATATATACGATGTAATATTACTCAGCCATAAAAAAAGAAGGAAATCCTGCTATTTGCCACAACACAGATGGACCTTGAAGGCATTGTGCTAAATGAAATAAGTCAGACAGAGAAAGACAAATACCATATGATCTCACTTACATGTGGAATCTGAAAACAAAACAAACTCATAAATACAGAGAATAGATCTGTAGTTGCCAGAGGCTAGGGGTGGGGGTGAGCGTGGAATGGGGTACTGGGGTAGGTGAAAGGCTTGAAGGGAGACAAAAGGTATAAACGTCCTTTTATAAAATAAATAAGTCCCAGGGTGACTATAGTTAATAAGACTCTATTGCATATTTGAAAGTGGCTAAGAAAGTAGATCTTAAAAGTTCTACTTGTAAGAAAAAAAACTTTTCACAAGATAAAAAAAAATCTGTAACTGTGTATGGTGATGGATGTTAACTTTTGTGGTGATCATTTTGCAATATATACAAATATCAAATCACCATGTCGTGCACCTGAAACTAATATAACGTTATATGTCAATTCACCTCAATTTTTTAAAGAGTTTTTGTAGAACTCACTCTCCAGGCCTCCTCCCCTCCCAAGAGAACAGAGGGCAGGGCTGAAAGTTCTAACTCTAAACACTCAGTCTTTCTGGTGACTAACTCCATCCTGAGGGTAGCTAGGGGCCCCATCCTTAGTCACCTTGTTAGAAACTCAGGTGTGATGGAAAGAGGGTCATTATGAGTAATGAAAGACACTCCAATTACTTGGGAAATCCCAAGAGTTTTAGGAGCTCTATGCCAGGAAGGAACTGGGACAAAGACCAAATATATTTCTTATAACATTACACCTTCCCTCTGCTCTGTTGTTCTAACTTCGTCCTAGCACCTAAAGGTGCTTCCTGCCAAGGTCCTCTACAGGATGTGGCTGCATGCTTTCTCATTCAAGCCATGAAATAAAAGTCCTTCCCTTCCCTTTGATGGGTCCCAGTAGGTCAGGTGTCTGACCTTGGAGGGGAATATCAGGTGCTGATTAATTAAAGGTCAGGTTCATGATCTAATAATTTGGAAGGGGACCGAATGGTATAGCCATAACGGGCTTAGATTAATCTGAGCCCACTCCTGGAGCTGAGGGTAGGCTCAGCTCCTCCAGAATCTCAGTAGGTTCCATGAGGGAGCTGTGGCTTCTGAACAATGTCCAGTTCTGTTAGTGGGGAGGAAAGAATGAATGGGATCCAGGGAAGCTACTGGTAGTGTCCACTGTGAAAAGCAAACACATAAACAATGTGCTACCGTTGACCACCTTCTCCACTTGACTCGAGACCCTTTACACTGCGTTTCCCAACCTCTTTTTATCAAAGTCTTACCAAAAATGGCATCAACCTATTACCTTTAAAAGGTTCGGCAGGAGAGAAAACCTTGTGTTCCACTGCCTCCTGCCAGCACGCTGCTGACGGTCAGTGGGAACCGCTCTGTAAGGCCTGAAACCGGATCTGCCACAGTCCCCCCAGATGCAAAATCTGGGGCTGCACGAGGTCAGATATTCCCCCATGGGAGTTCTTTGCCCTTATGGCCCTTGAGGTATTTTTTGTTTGTTTGTTTGTTTGCTTTTATTAACATATAAATACACATATAAAAATGCACATGTTATATAAGCGTGGAAGCTAAAGAAATTATTAATACTTTCCTCCTACCTTCTGAGTTCTTTTAGCTGGGTTAATAATCAACTTGACAGACAAAGATTAAGAGGAGAAAATAAAACTTTGAATACCTGCATATGAGGAATTCATATAGGCATGAAAACTCCCAAAGACAGTGAGGCAACATTGGGTATATGTGACATTTTTGGACAAGGGAAAAAAGTGGGGGATGGGGATGGGTAATTTACAGGTAGTTGAGAAAGAGCGGGAACATACATGGCAAGAAAATTCTTGCTGGCCACTCAGAAACAATGGGACACAGGGTGTGTCTAGCTAACAGGCTTGGGTGCTCCCTGACTAACTCTAAGGTGATGACTCTTACGGTGACCAGTCCCAGGCTCCCTCCCTAAATAAAGCAGGTTTTTCTGTCTGAATTTCTTGGGCAGGAAAGAGGGGAGGGTCACAGGTTCTTTCTGTCTTTTGTTTTTTAATAAACATCTTAAAAATCAGTATCTCAAAAGACAGCTTTAGAGTGGCAAACCTTTGGTCCCTTTCAAAAACATGGCTCAATATATTTTCACAAACTTAAATTAACATAGCCAGGGACCAGCACCCTAGGGCCCTCTTTCTGCCCCTTTCTAATTGTCCCCACTAACATTTCTATTTCTAACACTCTAGTTTGCCTATTTTTAAACTTTATATAAATTGATTACATGATATGTTCTCTTTGGGATCTTATTTCTTTTCTTGGCATGACTCATCCATACTGTAGCATGTAGTTGTAGTTTGTTTATCCTTGTTTCTGCATAGTATTTTCCACTGAGCTATTTTAAAAACATAAAGAAGCTTAATGAATATTGTATAGTTCCCTATTAATTAATATTAATTAGCAGGACTAGTGAATGAGCAGGACTAGTGAACGAGCATGCCAGAATTCTTTGCTTTTGCATAGAATGATAGAAAGTAAGCAATGTGTTTGCCCTGGTTATCACATAGCCTGTGTGTTAGGAAAAAGGAGGAAAATGAATGAGTTATTATACAATGCATGCGGTCTGTTTAGTAGAGAAAATTTTCAAAATGGGAAGCATAAAGAAAATTAAAAGCAGAGGTGCTTTGTGGTAGAAATACTGGGGCCCTTATTGAGCAATCATTTGATTGATTTATTCATCTATTCATCAAATATGTGTCAAGTGCCACTTATATATCTGGTAAATTGGGTTCCTCCTAATTCCTAACCAATTGGTTGGCTCTCAGCATCTAATGACAAGTGAGTAACAATGGAAGAAAGTTAGATCTCTTCTCTAGCAATTCTAAATTAGTATAAAGAGTTCCTTTAAGAATTTTTAAGCAATTCACAAACAAAACGAAGAAAACAGAAATTCTAACTTTAACACTACCTCCCCCTTAACTAACCACCGGTGATTGATACCTCAGAATGTGGCCTCCCAGAGCTATGCGTGCAAATCTATATGGCTATAAAAATATATTTTAAATGGTATTATCCTGTATCTATCTTTTTATAATTTTCATTAAAAAAATAGACATTTTTAAAGAGCAGTTTTAGGTTTACAGCAAAACTGAGAGGATGGTTCAGTGAGTTCCCAAATGCCCACTGTCTCTCACAGCTCTTCGAATATGGGCATCCCATCAGAGCAGGATGTTCGTTACAACGGAGGAACCTGTATTATTATACCATAATTGCCCGAAGTTTATAATTTATATTAAGGTTCACTCTTGGTGTTATGCATTCCATGGATTTGGATAAACGTGTGATGACATGTAGCCACCATTACAGTCAACCAGAGAATATTCGCTCTCTTCCTAGTCATCCACCCCTACCACCCCCAACCCCTGGCCACCGCTAATCTTTTTACTGTCTGTACAGTTTTGCCTTCTCCAAAGTGTCATGTCATTGAAAGGATACAGTATGTGGCCTTTTCATATTGTCTTCTTTCACTTAATAATAACTTTCATTTCTATTTAATAATATGCTAAGCATGTGTTTCCATGTCAACAGATATTCTCCCAGAGCATTGTGAATTGCTGCCTAGTATTTCATTGTATGCTACATATTAGCTTCTCTCCTGTGTTTGAGGTTTACATTGTATCCTGGGGTTTTTTTTTGCTACTAAAAATAGTGTCCTAGAGAACAGCCTTGTAAGCAAATCTTAGCACACAACTTAATTTTGTCCTTAGAATCCATTCTTATATTAGAGATTGTTCCTTCATAGGGTTTGCTCATTTCAAGGCTTTTGATGTATTGTACCAAATTACCCTCCAGAAAGGATAGGCCAATTTATATTCCAACGAGTGGGGCATGTAGCATATTTCCTCCACACTCTTGCCAACTCTGAACACATATTTTTGAGGTTTTTAATATTTGTCAACTTAATAGAGGAAAAATAATATTTGTTTTAATTTATTTTTATTTGAGTATTAAAGTTTTGCAGATTACTTTAAAGCATATTGGCTATTTGTCTTTTTTCTTTTGCAAATTGCTTTTTCATGCTATTTTATCCCCCCCCGCCCTGATCGAAATGAGCATCTTTATAGTATAAATTTACTAAAAGGGCATTAACTGCTATGAAGGCTCTCTTTTAATGTCAGAAAATTTTCACCAATGTGCCCACTTTTAAAATAATAAATAAAATGAATGATAATAAGAACTAATGTTTATATAGTGCTTATTATATGACAGGCGTTATGCTAGGTAAAACAGCCCTATGAGATACGTTCTGACATCAGTCCCATTGAACAGATGGGGAAAACAATTAACTGTGCAGGGGTGGTTAATCAATTTTCTCAAGGTTTCTTAGCTTGTGAATGGCTGTGCTGGTATCAGCTGATT
Source organism: Macroglossus sobrinus (assembly GCA_004027375.1). Classification (NCBI taxonomy): domain Eukaryota; kingdom Metazoa; phylum Chordata; class Mammalia; order Chiroptera; family Pteropodidae; genus Macroglossus; species Macroglossus sobrinus. The sequence continues at coordinate 138,584 of PVKZ01001561.1, read as the reverse complement.
AACAAAACACATGGTGACATAGAGCTTCTATGAATTCAATAATACTTTTTAATAAATTTATCTTTTTATCACAAAAGTATCTACATATATTTGCAAATCTATCTTACATATAAGTTCAAGGCATATAATTTTTTCTCTCTATAGGCAGTGCTTGCTGGACATATAAATTCAATAAATCCCTGTAATCATGGTTTACTGTCAAGATCCATGTTGGACCTTATATATCCAAGAAGGGACAACTGAGGCTTAGGGCAAGGCAAGACCTTGCTCTAGGTCACCTAAAACATTTATGGCATAGTCTAGACTGAGACCTGGGCCTCAGATAGCCAGCTCAGGTCAGTGTGTGACTTGGGCCAGCTCCCTAATCTCCTGTCCCTCTGTTATCAGAGGGGACAACAGAGGATACTGTGGTGGTACCAGAACAGACCTGCCAGATGTCATGGTGCCAGCCTCTAGGGAAACCAAGTTCTCTGGCCACACTGGCTGCTGGGCATTCCGGGAGGACCTTGGCACACTGCCAAGGGTGAAAACCGAGCTGCAGACTCCTGAGCTCCATTCTGCTCCCTCCTCTTAGTTTGCATCTCATTGCTGGGTTTGCAACATGCCTAATCTCTATGTGTGCAGACTGAGAGGAGCCAGCTGAGAGGGAGCGTTGCCAACAGCTTGGAGTCCTCCGTGAGGCCTGCTGACCCCCTCCCCCAAGCCCCTCACTGGGCAAGCAGGACAAGAGCAGTCTGATGAAATAGTTTCTGGAACTTCACCTGACTCAGTGAAGGACATAAGCCTGTATCCTCCCTTTCTTCCCAAATGGAAGTTCATTTTATCCTGCCATATCCCATTTTTCTCTCCTTGCACCCAGACACAGAAAGGATTTGTAATACACATCAGTCATGTTTGATCCTGGTTCTCCAGGCAACTGGACTCCTCCAAGAATGGAGAGAACTTAATTATACAGACAATCCATAAATAAGTGTCAAATAATGAGTACTCTGTAACCCATCCTGTTTCCCTTTTTGCTTTAGCTGCCAGGAGTCTCAGAAGTATGGTAAGCTAAATCACTAACCATCTTAAAACAGATTCGTGGTATAATTCTTGGCATCACTCTTTCTCCATGAGGTCTCTGGTTGTTCAACGGTCCTATTGAGTATTGAGTTCATGCTATAAACCATCATAATTCTTTTGGGTGATGAAGGTGGGATATAAATGAAAAATAAGACATGAAAGGAAGTGTCCTGTAGACATCGCTACTTTGAGATACAAATGAATGCTTTTCTCAGGAGCAGGTTTCCCCCGGACTACTTAAGGCTTAGAAAAATGTCGTTGTGCCTTTTCTCCTCTGTCTCTCTCTCAGTCTTTCTTTCCTTTCCTACATTCTTTTTCCTTCCCACTTTCCCCTCTTTTTTTTCCCTTTTCCTCTCTGTCTTTTATTGTCTTACTATCTCCTGCTTTCCTTTCCTTCCCTCCTTTTTAGTCTTTCTTCCTTCCGTCCCCTCTCTCTTTTCTCTTCTTCCTCCTCAGCCCCTGGCTTCTGGGCGGCCCGTTCAATGTTAATATTCCTTAAAAACCCAGAGCACCCCGCTCTTTCCAAGGCCTTGCCTCCCTCCCTGCCCCTCTCCGCCTTTACCTCATTTATTCTTCTTGGGGATAATTTGGCGATTATAATTATTTCCATTATACCAGGAAGACACTAAGGGCTGGAGAGTTTAAGTGATGTGCCCATGGTCACACAGCTCATACTTTACAACTTATTATCAGATTCAGGCTCCAGGCCTCACGAGTCTAATTCCATCACACTCTCCACACTCACCACCCTTGCCCTGCAGAGGTCACTGAGAGAACACCACAAATAGAAGAGGATTCGATATAATACCTCCACATACACTCTGTCTTCCCTTTTGAAGTCTTTTTCAGAGTTAAGATTGTCATTGGTGCCAGCAGGACATATTAGAGGCAGGCAGTGAATTATGACATGGGTCATTAATTCATTTGGCAAATGTTTATTGAGAAGATGCTATGGGCTAGGCAAGGCTGAAACCAGGGTAAAGTAAGCAAGTCACCTAGGGGACAAAACTTAAGGAGGCATTCACTTTTAGGTGCTATTCCTGCAAGTAAGTGCATGACCCTAAGAATGGGTGCCTCCTTCAAATTGATGCCCTTAGCTCCTTGATTAACTTTCACTGGTTCTTCCCTGGGGCCAGGTGCTGTTACAAGTGCTGGCAATTCAATGGTGAGCCAAAGGACCTGGCACCCTACCCTTGAGAAGCTTGCAATCTGTTATTGGAAACAGATATCAATCAAATAATCAGGCTAATACGTGTGATAAGTGTGAGCTGGAGAAGGTTATTATGGAAGGGGGACAGTGAAGGCTGCAAGTTGGGTAGGAGCTTCCAGCTGCGTGCAGATGGAAGACAGAGCAAGTTCAAAGGCCCTGTGGCAGGGTGGAACATGGCATAGAGGTGAGGCTAGTGGAGGGCAGAGGAGCCAGAGCAGGGTGGCCCAGTGCGAAATGGTCCCAAGCAGTCTGTTTCTAATATAGTGCCAGTGTGCACTTAAAAAAAAAAATCTAATGCAGTGGAGAGAATTCAAAGCCCACCTGCCTTAATGATGTCCCTCATGCCCACCTTTCTTCAGTGGGTTGTGCACAGATTGTGCCTCCAAACTCATCTTGGTCCATTTAATACAGCAAATATCTCTGACAGAATTTAATATTTGCCACATTTTCCAGATGAAGAAATGGGAGCACAAAAAAGTTAGATAACTTACTGTCTTAGCTCAGCTGCCACAACGAAATGCCACCGACTGGGTGGTTTAAACAACAGATTTTTAGTTCTCACAGTTCTGGAGGCTGCGAAGTCCAAAATAAAGGTACTAGCTAATTCGGTTCCCGGTCAAGCCTCTCTTCCTGGCTTGAGGACTGTTGGGCCTTGCTGCTGTCCTCACCTAGAGAAGAGAGTGGCCTCTGGTGTCTCCTCCTCTTCTTACAAGGGCACCAGCCCTATCGGGGATCAGGACCCCACTCTATGACCTCACTTAACCCTTATCACCTCCTCCGAATGCTGGCACACTGGGCATCAAGATGAGTTGGGGGAAGGGCACGTTCAGTTTATAACACCTGCCTAGGTGTTAACACAGCTCATGAGTGGGACTTGAATGGCAGGCATTGCTGCTCCAGAGCCCAGGCTCCTAACCACTAGACTTAAATGCCTCAGGATGTTTGTGTGTGAATGTTGCCATCCGAGTGAGAAGTGCTTCTCCGGGACAGAGGCTTCGTGACCCCTTCCAAATCCATAGGGATTTTGCCCGCACCTGGCAGTTGGACATGTGGGCTGTCGCCTGAACCTACCCTAGGGTGATCCAGGTGATCCCTCTGGAAGAGGATGGGTCTAAGGGTAGGGCGTGGAGGTGAATCAGACCCGAAACCTTACGCCTGAATTGGGGGTTGTTTTCCAGTTTATCCAGAGGGGGCCCCAGGCTCCAGTACAGACATCACCAGGAATGGACTAGGTGTTCTTGGGCAAGTCACTTGACACCTTCCAGCTCTAGGTTCCTGCCTTGGTGACCTCCAACCCCTACCTTCTCACAGGGGAACTGCGGGCCATCCGCGGGCTATGCTCTGCGGTGGGCCAAGCACCAAACGCGGAGCCCCTATGCGCCACGGCCAGACGCCCCGCCCCCACCCTAGGCCGCGCAGGTGTGGAAGGGGGCGGGCGTGCGAGGCGTGGCCAGCAAGTTGGGTGGCGGTGCCCGCTCCGGGGGCGCCGCAGGCCGCGCTGCAGCGGGGCTGAGTCGGCGGCGGAGGCCGGGAGGGCGCGCGGTGCGCGGCTTGCGCATTTCAGAGACCTGCCTCTTCACCCACCGGGCCGCGGGGCCCAGCCTTCCCCCTGCTATCACCCGCACCAGACGCCCGCCCAGCGCCCCTCGGCCCGCGCGGGGGCCGAGCCCACAGGAGGGGCTGGAATGCCTCCCGGGGGGCCTCCTCCTGCCGTCCCTCCTGGGCGCCCGCTTCCTCCCGCTCCCCGCGCGCCCCCCTCCCGGCCGCCAGCCAACTGCGTGCCCCCGGGGCCGGCAAGAAGCCACATGCCCCCGCAAGGAATGCCGGGGCTGGCGGGCGGGCGGGGGGCGGGCGCTGGGCAGGGCCGGGCCGGGCAGGGAGCGCCCCGCCGGGAAGGTTGGTGAGAGGGAACGAGGCAGCCCGCGCCCGCCCCGGCTCCCCGCGCCGCCCCTCTCCCGGCCCATGCGCCGCCCCGGCCTGATCACTGCCTCTCACACTTTCCCCGCCTGACACGCGGACGGGACGACCCGCGGGCTCCGGGGGCTGGGGGCGCCCCGGAGGGCTGGAGCTGAGCGGCTCGGCCCGGCCCAGGAAGCCCCCGGCCCCCTCTGCGCGCCCCCGTCCCGGCCGGCTTCGAGGAGGGGGCAGGCCGTCATGTTCCCCCACACCCCTCCCCGCTGCCGCCGGCTTTGGGGCCCCGGTGGGGAGCAGGGGGCTGATTAGCCGAGGAGCAGGGGTGTGGCCAGCGGGGCCCCCGGTAGTGAGTCACACACACGCCGCTCGCCCAGTCCCGGGGCGAGCACGGCCCCAGCCTGAGCTGCGCGCTGCCCTGGCCCGAGAGTGCCCTGGGCTTGGCATGCGGACCCCGGGGTGCCGAGGGAGAGGCCGAGGCTCGGCGCGGTGCTGGAGGAGGGCGGTAAGCCGCGACTGGCGAGACTCCCCTAGAGAGCGCGGGGTGGAGCTTGGAGTCCGGGCCGGCCCACGCCGAGCCCCCCAAGCCCCGCCTGTACCTGCTCGGAGCTGGCAAAGCGAGCCTGGCTGCATTCCCTGGCAGCCCCCGGGCCAGGGGCTGTGCAGGCAGGCGCTTAGGGCCCATTTCGTCGGCCCGCCCCTTCTTGGCCCCAGCCGGACTTGAGTCGATCCCTCCCCTGCGCCCCACTGCAGAGTTTTGTGCTGAGGTTCCTGTGGGTTCCTCATACCCTTTGCCTTTTGGTCTTGGGGTCCAGGCTGTGCTATCCAGCCCTGCCTTCTGGCCTGAGCTGCCCCTGGCCCCTGACCCCATGGGGCTGGTGGCTCCAGTCGTCCCCAGGACCAGCCTGGGATAGAAATGGCATTTCCTCTTGGCTGGGCTACAGCTGTTTTTGTTGTCTGTGTTCTCAAGCGCTTCCTCTGGGGATGGTAGGGAGGGTAACCAGACTCCACGGGACCCCCGATTGCCCTCTTCAGCACTCACCCCTCTTCCCCTGTCTCTTTGATCTTCTTCCTGTGCTGGTCCTGCCTCCCCGTCCCCAGGACAGAATGACTGAGAACATGAAGGAGTGCTTGGCGCAGACCAAGGCGACCGTGGGGGACATGATGACCGTGGTGAAGACAGAGGTCTGCTCGCCACTCCGTGACCAGGAGTACGGCCAGCCCTGGTGAGGCCCCTGTGTGGGGACCACAGAGGGAGAAGGGGGACGTCACTGGGCTGGGTTGACGGGAGACCCTGGGGAGAGTTCCCACTCCCTGCCCACCTTCCTTACCCTGCTCTGGGACCAGAGGTGAGGGCAAACTCTAGACAAACCTAAGCAGTGGCCCAAGAATGCCTGAGCCCAGGTCTCAGCGCTCCTTCCTTTCCACGCCCCCCTGCACGGAGCCCGCAGGCTGGCGGGGACTCCCCTCCCTGCCCCACATCCCCGTGGCCTCCTGGCCAGGCCCTTGGCTTCTCTGCTCACCAGCCTCTCCCTCTCTGATGGCTTCTTTGCTTTCTTTACTGGCCCTGTCCTGGCCAGCTCTAGGAGACCAGACCCCTCAGCCATGGAAGTGGAGCCCAAGAAACTGAAAGGAAAGCGTGACCTCCTCATGCCCAAAAGCTTCCAGCAAGTGGACTTCTGGTGTAAGTGGAGCTTGGGGCTGTTTCCTGGGCTGCTCTGCCCTGCCCCCCGACCCCTCACCCCATCTCACTTAGAGAATTTGCAGCAGCAATAATAATGCTAATAACGTTAGGCACTCACCTATTATGTACCAGACACAGGTCCAGGCTGCAGGTAACTTTTCCCATTAGCCACTGAAGTTGCTGTTATTGGTCCCATTTTCCAGGTGAGGAGACTGAGGCTTGATGAGGGTTAAGGATCTTGCCTTAGGTCCCACAGTCCACCAGATGCACAGTTGCAATGTAAACCCAGACCCATCGGACTCCAGAGCGTACTCTTTCTTCTATTTCAGATTTGAAACAAAGGGAGCTACTGACATCCCTAGTGTTGGCAGGCCTGTCCTCGAGCCCCCAGGGAGGGTACTGGGTCATCGTTCCTGAAAACTCAGGAGCCTGTTGCTGGCTGGGATGGAGCCAGGGCTAGGGTTCCAGAGAGCCATGCAGTGTGCTTCCCACTGCCCTATGCTGTCCTCAGGGCAGGCTTCCCATCAGCCCCTCAGCCTCCTCCATGGGGGTCCTACCTCCTGAAACAACTGAGGCTCTCTTTCCTCCTTCCATCCCTCCAGTCTGCGAGTCCTGCCAAGAGTACTTTGTGGATGAGTGCCCGAACCATGGTCCCCCGGTGTTTGTGTCTGACACACCGGTGCCTGTGGGCATCCCAGACCGGGCCGCCCTCACCATCCCACAGGGCATGGAGGTGGTCAAGGACGCCAGTGGGGAGAATGACGTGCGATGCATAAATGAGGTCATCCCCAAGGGCCACATCTTCGGCCCCTATGAGGGGAAGATCTCCACCCAGGACAAATCAGCTGGCTTCTTCTCCTGGCTGGTGAGTGTCCCCCAGGGCTGTGCCCTTGGAGAGGGTGCTGATGAACATGGAAGGGAACCAGCAGGGGGAGCTGTCCGCTGTGGCCATCACTCATGGACACGTGGATGATGGATCTTGCTGTCCCTTTGCCCAGGCTAAGTGACTGCACCCCTTGGTGGCTGAGGGCCATGCTAAGAAGCTCATCTGGCGGTAGTCAGCAGAATCAGTGATGGGGCGATTTCCCCATGAGTCCCCCCATGCGTGTCTAGCAGGCCATTCAGTGGCATTTATGGAGGGTTTACTCAGGCCCTCCTATGGAGCAGGTTACTTGGAGCTGGGGGGATGCAGAGTATGACATTTAGCCAAAAAAGGCAGTACTATCATGTGCTGGGCTAGCTGCTGGAGGTAAAAGCTTCAACAAGACAGACATGGTCCCTGCCCTCAGGGAGTGGACAGTCTGATGGGGAGAGCAGGCATTGAACAAGTATGTGCACATGTGATAATTGCTAATGAAGGGAGAATACCGGATACTCAGGGAACCATGGGAGATGGCAGTGTTCATTGTGTTTGGGAATTTGAGGCCCAGAGCCCAAGTTCGTATGTCAGCCAGCTTTGCTGTTTATTATCTAATGTGACCTTGGATGAGTCATTTAACCTCTGTGCCTGTTCTATAACAGGATAATCATAGCTGATGGTGAAGATTAAATGAGTCAATACTGTAAAGTTCTTGGAGTTGTGCTGGCCCCTTAGTAAGCATGCAGTGAATATCAGCTATTATTATTATTACAATTATTGTTGGCCTTCATGAGGGTTTGGGCAAGATTTCCTTTAGCCCGAGACTTGGAGAATGAGTAGCAATAGTAGAGAGGGAAAGAGAAAATGCTCCGTGCAGACGGAACAGCTGAGAGAGAGGAACTCCAAGCAGTCTGGTATGAGCCTGGGAGGCAGAGTGGCAAGAAACTGGCAGGAGAGGGAGGCAGGGGCCAGATCACACAGTGTCTCATAAACCAGGCTTAGTGCATTTGTCTCCCATGGGCCAGGGGAAGCCCCTGAAGCATTTCGAGCAGAGGTGTGACTCGGTTAGTTTGCAGAATGGAGAATTGGGATTCAGAGGGGAGGCTGAGGTGGGGGTCTGGTAAAGAAAGATGGTGGTTTAAATTCAAGTGCTAGGGCTGGGCACATCTGAGAGTTAGGAGGGAGAATCCCCAAGATTTACTGATGTATGGAATGTGGAGGTGAGGAAGGGGAAGAAGAATTATCAAAGATGATTCTCAGGAGCCAAACTTGAACAGAAATGGGAGGATGTGGGACAGTAGGGAAAGGCAGGCTGCGGGTAGGAAGGTCCTTCATTGTACATTAAGTAAACACTTCTTGAGGGTCTCCTTTGTGCCAGGCACAGGGGCTGGCCCTGGGCTACAATGGTGGGCCTGCCTGATCTCACAGAATTTACTGTGGGGAAGAGGTAATAAATCAAGGAATAAGATAAATAAATAGAAAATTATGACTCTGAAAGATAATAGAGAAAGTGAAGCTAGGAGAAAAGTGAACAGCCAAGGGAATTGGCATGGCCAAGGGGAAGGCTTCCTGATAGTTGAACTGTGGTTGAAAGAAGAGGATGTTGACTAGGTGATTGGTGAGGGACATCCAGATGGATGGAACAGCATGCACAAAGGCCCTGTGGCAGAATGGCATGTGAAAGCATAGGAAGAAGGTCAGTGTGCCTGGAGCACAGCCAACATAAGGGCCAAAAAGAGGAGACGGAGGCTTGGCCATGTAGGAACCAGTAGGCGGGATGGGGACTTCTGTTCTTTATTTTAAGAACGATGAGAAGTTTCACTAATGGTTTGAAAGGGTGACTGGCCGCAGCCTGGAGAACTGATGGTGGGGCAGAGAGGCAGTGGTCAAGGACGGGTGCCCACACCCCAGTTAGAAGGCTGTGGTTATTCTCTGAAGTGGACAAGGATAGTGGCTTGGTTAGGGTGGTTAGTCTTGTATTTCCAAGACTAAAGGAATTTGGTTTAGAAATAGACTAATTGGCCTAAGTAAAGGAGAGGGAAGTGTCAGGAACAACTCCCGTAGTGTTCCTCTCCCAGCAGGTCAGGAATTTCTCTTTCTCTGAGAAATGGGGAATTCCAGAAGAGGGCTGGGTTGAGGGAAAGATCCTGGTTTTGGTTTTGGACTTGTTGAGTTTGGAGTGACGTCAAGATATCCAAGTGGTGATGTCAGCTAGGTGGTTACATATATGGATTTAGAGTTTGGAAGGGAGGTTTGGTGATGTCACTTCATAAGCCACCCATGCAGAGGTTGTGCGAGGAGCCGGGGCTGGGGACGGCAGCCCCCAGGGACAACAAGCTGATCCAGAGCCACGAGGAGAGGGCCTAGGACTCAGTTTTGAGGAACTTCCACCGTTAGTGATTCAAGAGGGGAGTTTGGTCCTACAAGGGAGAGAGAGAAAGAGTAGCCTCAGAGGCAGGAAGGCCGGAATGGCCAACAGTGTCACATTCTGCTGAAAAGACAAGCAAGACAACAGCTTAAAAGTACCTGTTGGATTTAGTGCCAGGGAAGTCAGTGGAGATTTTAGTAGGAGCTGTTACCATAAGCTAGTAGTTCTCAACCTGGAGCGATTCGCTCCCACCCTCCCCTAACCTTGGCTCATTTGGCAGTGTCTGAAGACATTTTTGGCCATCACAACTTGGGATGGGGATGTGCTACCGGCAGCTAGAAAGCAGAGGCCAGGGATGCTGCTCCGCCTTTTATAATGCACAGGACAGCCTCCCTCGACAAAGAATGATTGGGCCTCAAGTTTCCATAGTACTGTGAGATGCTGCAGAAGAGTTGATGAGATGGAAACCTTATTAGAACGGAGGTGATCCGTATAGTCCACGCTGAGAAGTTTGATTAGAGGTGAGAAACAGAGGAGAGAGGTAGGGGATAGGAAGGCTGATGGCTGGAGGAAGACATGGGGTCAAGGGAGTTTGTTAAGGAGAGAAACCTTAACATCCTGAGAAAGCCCAGCGGGAGGAGTCCCGCTGAAGGGATGACTGAATACAGAGTGGAGATAAGGCATGGAATAAGCTTTTATATTACCCGAGGAGGTAGTACAGATGGAGACATGGGATATGGAAAGAAAGCGGGTCAACATTTTTCTGTCACTGGAGGGATATCCAGAAGGCTTGGAGCAGATGGAAGGGGCGAAGTGTAGTAGGCCAAATAATGTCCCGCCCCCCAAAGGATATCCATGTACTGATTCCTGGAACCTGGGACTGTGTTATCTCATATGGCTAAAAGGACTTTGCATCTGTGAGTTTATTTAAGAATCGTAAGATGGAGACATTGTCTTGGATTTTGGGAGCAGGCCCAATTTAATTGCAAGCATGTCTGTGAGAGGGAGGCAGAGGCAGGAGAGGCAGAGGCAGAGAGAAAGATCGGAAGATGCTTTTCTCCTGGCCTTGAAGATGGAGGACGGAGCCAGGAGCCAAGGAAGGCAGGCAGGCAGTCCTCCTCAGAAGCCAGGAAACAGCTTCTTCCCTAGAGCCCAGAAAAAAACCCAGCTCTGCCGACATCTCAGTTTTAGGACTTCTGACCTCCTAAATTGTAAGTTAATAAATTTGTGTCATTTTAAGCTACTGTGTTTGTGGCACTTTGTTTCGGCAGCGATAGGAAATTAACCTAGTAGTAGGCTTATGTGTTTGAGAGGTGGAGAGGTGCAGAGAGGTGGCCTGAGATTGAGGAGAATGGAGAAAGTGAGTGCAGGTTGTGAGGAGTAGAGTTTGAGGTGCCCATGAGATACCCAGGTGGAGCTGCTCAGAGGCTCACTGGTGCGTGTGGGTCTGCAGCCCAGGGCGGAAGCCTGGATGGAGGGGAAAACTAAGCATATACATTTATGCACCCACAGCCCTGGGAAGGGACAGGTGGTGGGGTCAGTGCTGCGGAGGGTGAGACTCTGGAGGACTGAGAGCCGCTTGGCTCAGGTCTCAGTGTCCTGGCAGGGACAGTTGCACAGCGAAAGCCCCTTTGCCATGGACCGGGGTGTGAGTGGGAGCCGAGGAGAGCCAGTGTCGCTGGCTCGTTGTGGAAGTCTGGCTGCTCACTGAGCAGTTGTTTTGTGCTGGGTGCTTCCCGCATTCCTCCTCGCAATCGTCCCACAGCTGGAGGTTGCCGTCCCTCTGGTTCAGGTGAGGGAACCAGGGAACCAGGGATCGAAGAGGTTAAGCGGCCCCGACTCCCGTAGCTGACACGTGGTAGACTTGGGCTCCTTCGGAGATCTTGCCTCTCCATGATGCCAGAGGGCTTTAAGGAGTTCTTTTATGAACAGAGGATATGACTAAAGGTGTGGAGCAGGGAATTTGTGTATGCGTCCACCCTCACAGACACAGCGCCGCTCCGAAGCCACTAACCAGGTCCTAAGCCGGGAGCTCTGGGCGTAACAGAAGAGCATGAGGTTGCAGGAACATGTCGGGGGCTTTGACCTTTGTGATCCACAGGTTCCCTGTCCTTCCGGAGCCTGTGGGACAGCTACAGGCCCAGGTGGGTGGAAGGGGAGGAGGCTTATTCCCAACCAAGTAATAGGGAGGCGGAGTGTTGCTGGTGATCATAATGCTGCCGAAGGCTCTAGGGACAGGGAGAGGGGAATTGGTTTTGGAGATGGGTCTTGAGGATGGGTAAAAGTTCAGTGGAGGAGGGTGATGGCTTCTCAGCCTGTGGGAAAAATCTCAGGGGAGACAATTAGGGCCACGCCCAGGGAAGGGCTGTTAGGATCCCTTCCTCCCCACACCAGAGTCAGAGTCTACACCTGGGGAGAGCCCAGCCCTACAAGCTGGGGTCTGGAAAGCAGGCAGGTTCCCCAGGCTCGCCACCTGGTGTGAGTGGGTCGGGAGTCTGCAGTAAAGGGAAGTTAGAAAGCCCTGGAGTTTGCAGCCAGCTCCCTCCACTGGGGTGGGAACAGTGGCCAGCATGTTGCCCCCCTGAAGCGTCCTTCCTAGGGTTTTAGGGCTGCAACAGGTGGCTGGGTGAGGGGAGGGAGTGGCTGAGGTTGAAGGAACAAGTGGAGGCTTTGACTTTTGTGATCCAAAGAAGTGAGAGGCATTGAAGTCCTGGAGAGAACAGAAGTGCAACATAGTTCAAAGAAAGCAGGGCCTATCTATGTTCGTGCATGCGTGCGTGTGTGTGTCTATCTCTGTCTCAGAGGACAGACAGTTTAGCTGAATGGTGATGGAGTTGGGGAAAAGGTAGGCTGAACCATAACACTGATTTTGGACCAGGATCCGGAAGCCCCACATCCTAAATAAGCTGCATTCATTTGTCAAATCCTGTCCCGAAGCCATATTTGATGTTGTCCTTTCTTGACCTTCTGCCTGCCTTCAGAAGCCCTGGCCCACATCCAGCACGACACACTTCCTCCCACAGCTCCTCAGTGTGGACACTCTCCTCCAGTAGAAGTGATGGTGATGCTTACGGGAAGCACAGCCGCTCGTGTGTGTTGAGCACTGATTCTGGGTCTGGGTTCACCCTCCACACTTGGTGTCATGATCTCATTTGATCCTAATGCTGCCCTTGTGAAGTAGATGTTATTCTAACCACTGCCCAGCCAAGAAAACTGAGGCCTGGAGAGGGTGAGCCATTCCGCAGACAGCTAAGCAGCTAGCGAGTTGCTGCGCTGGGCAGTCCGACACTGGAACCCATGCTCTCAGTCCGTTTGCCGCTCCTCTCCACCTCCCTTACTCCTCCTACTTGTTCCTACCTCCTGGCCTTGGTTGACGCTTATTCTGCTCTCTCTTCCTTCCCAGCACAAGTGCCCTCTCCATCTCCTCTCAACCAGTGGAAAAGCTGGGCCCACTGCATGCAGTGCGGTGTAGGGATACAGCCTGGGTTTAGATGGACAAAATGGCCATTTCCAGTTTGCACCTCTCCCTCAGGGCCTGGCCTCCTTGGAAAGAGTTTTGCACTCACTACTGGCTGTTTAGAAAAGAAAGGCCCTTCCTTCTGCTTTCTCATCTCACTGGCAATTACAGACTCCATTGCCAACGTTGCCAGGCCACCCTCAGACACGGCTCGCCAGAGGTGACGCTGCAGGCACAGGTGCTTGAGGAGGGCCACCCAGCCGTACAGTTTGGTAAAGAAGTAGAGGACAGGAGGCCAGCACAGCGTTTCTGTTAAACTTTTCTCTTAGACCCAGTCTTGTTCCAGAAGGGATTTAGGGCAGCCTAGCAGGATACATAAAATATAACATGATAGCACATTAAAACTGGAGGAGAGAGAGAGAGAAGAAAGAAAAACAAGGGTGGAGGCCCTAAATGGAGCCAGCAATGAGGCTAATAATGTATACCCAAATGACCAATGTGTGCACTTCTAGCTACGTGGGGTCCAAATCTGGCAGCCGCTGGGAAAAGCTGAGCCTGGCCAGCTACCAGTGCATTCTGTCCCTAATGTGAGAAGTCCCAGGTGGCTCCCGAGGAGGTCGGCCCTTCTGGGTACTAACACTGGACAGCAGACTTCCCGGAGGTCCTTATAAGGTGGACACTGTGGTGGGACTGCTCACCCGCTGTCAGTCATCTCCTCCACCCGCCAGACTCCTGCTGTTCTGCGGGAGAAGCAGACGCGAAATGGTACCACAGTGTTTCCCATCTCGGCTTCCATCATAAAATGGGGCTTTATTTTAAAACTTGAAATTGGATGTGCAGAAGTTCGTGGCAGGCCTTCCAGAACAGAGTCAGAAAACCCCTGAGTGACTGGGATAGGCGGGAGTGTGCGTAAGCAGACATTTATAGTGGCACGAGAGGTGAGCACCAACAGGCAGGTTTTACCAAGTGTGGGGAGCTCAGGGAAGGGAAGAATAACGGGTATGTCCAGGAAAAAAGGGCATTTGAGACAGGCCTGGCATGTGTGTGTGCACCAGCATGAGCAAGTGCTTTTCATGCTTGTGTGTTGATTTCTTTATTTTGTACATTTCCAACCCTGTAGAAAGGTTATAAGAATAGTAAATTAAACACTCCCAGACCCTGCATCTAGATTTACCTACCTCTCACTAACATTTTATAAAAGTTGCTTTACATCTCTGTATATACCTGTCATCACATGCACACGCACATTCTTTTCTGTTTATTTTTATTTTTTCACACTGTTTGAGATGCAGTCACATCAGGCTTTACGAGCCATACAGCCTCTGTCGCCACTATTCAGCTCTTGTTGTTAAGACAAAGGGAGCCAGAGACAGACAGTACGTGAATGAATGAGTGTGGCTGTTCCAATAAAACTTTATTTACAAACAGTGAAAATTTTGAATTTCATGTACATTTGAAAATCATAGAAATGAAATTATATGAAAAAAATTTTTTATCCATTAAAACAATACAAAAACCTTGTTTAGCTCACAGGCTGTGTAAACAGATGGGGGCTAGATTTAACCTGCAGGCAGTAGTGTGCCTACCTCTGTCCTGTATAAACACCATGTAATTAGTATACTCGGGAAATTTAACCATTGATACAATATTGTCTCATCTACATCCATGTTCGGATTTTCCCAGATGCTCTGAGTAATGCACTTTTTGGTTCCCCACCCCCACCCCAGGACCATTCAAGCATCCCACATTGCATTCAGTTGTCATGTCTCATTAGTCTCCTTTATTCTAGAACAGTTCTCCCTGCCTTGGTTTTTCTCTTTTATGCTAGTGACACTTTGGAAGGGTTCAGGCCAGTTGTTTGCAGAATGTTCCACAGTTTAGATTTGTCTGATTGTTTCCTCACGATAGACTCAGATTATAGATTTTTGGCACAGGTGATGTTGTATCTTTCTCCCCCGTAGACATCAGGAGGCACGTGATGTCGTTTTGCCTTGTCCTTTACCAAATGGTTTTAGCAACTACTGATGATTCTTGCTTGTATCAATTATTAGTCAGAGCTTAAAATGATTTTTAACCTTTCCCCTACATTTATTACTTGATATTCTCCTGTTAAAAAGACTGCTCAAACTTCTCCTCCACCTATCCCCCATTTAAAAATTATTTTTAGTATCAATATGGACTCGTGAATTCTTTTTCTTCTTCACTGTGTTCTACTCCATTTGTCATTATTCTTTTTGATGTTTAAATTGCCCTAGATTTAGCCAGTGGGAGCTTGTTTAGATTGGCTTCTTGTTCTTATTTTAGCATTTCCTTACTGGTACAAAAAGATGTTCCAGCCATCTCTGGTAGGAAGTCTGATTCAATTTAGTGGAAAATGGTATTTAGAAACCAGAATCTCTGGGCCATAGGTGTGTGCATTGTTATTGGGGTTTCTTTGCTTCTAAGCCTGCACTAGGTTTTGAGGGATGAGTTGCATTGAGTGGCCTACGGAGTCGGGAATTGAGGGAACATATAATCGCAAGCAGTGGGCAGAGCATGTACAAAGGCCCAGGGGCACACATATAATATTGAGGTGGGGAATGGCAATAGAGTAGAGCAGAAGTAGAGTGTGCTTAGAAAGAAAAGTGAAAGATGCTAGCAAAAAGTCACTTTTCTCCTGTTCCAAGATGTTATGAA
This sequence comes from Macroglossus sobrinus, assembly GCA_004027375.1. Taxonomy (NCBI): domain Eukaryota; kingdom Metazoa; phylum Chordata; class Mammalia; order Chiroptera; family Pteropodidae; genus Macroglossus; species Macroglossus sobrinus. Next base: position 123,357 of record PVKZ01001561.1, on the reverse strand, counting down.
ACTTAAGACATTATTAATTCAATATCAGCTTTTTTTAGGAATAAAAATGTGTTCTTTCATCCTAAGCTTTCTCTTAAACAGAAGCATTAAATGTGCTGAGCTTGTCTAACTATTTTATAAATGCTGATTGTTTGGTTATTGGATCACAAACCAAAGCAAAGATTCCCCCCAAAATATAATATGATGGTGAACCAGTCTTGGTTGGAACTGAGTTGATAATTCTCAAAATCTTTATATTGGAACAAAAGTAAAGCATGAAAATCTATTCTGAACTGTTCAATATTGCCATACGAAATCACTTCTAACTTGACCCTCATTCTTTGTCTCCTCAACACCTCTACTGTAATTGTACTTTACACTTGTGTTATGTTCAGGTAACTTTTAATATTCATGGGGTCCCAACATTACATTACTTTTATTCTAATGTTAACTTAAAAAGGTATACGCATAAAGCTAAATAAACACATTTTATATAGCTTTTAAATAACTATAAAATCATGACAGGTCCACAAATACACAATGAGCAAGAACTGCACAAACCAACAGAATTGAAATTACAAAGTCACCTTGATGTGTTGGATGATGTTTTATTGGATAAGTTGCTGTTTATAAGATAAATAGGCTAGTGACAACTGAGACAGAATCTTTGGCCTTAGGCATTCCTGTGCTCTTGTGTGCCCTGTGATATCTTTATTTTCTTTATTTGTCTCTATTTGAAACACTGAGAAATCTTTTGTTAGTGAACTGCCATGATGTCTCTTGGTCTTTTCTTTGCCAGAATGCAAAGATAGATTAGGTTTGTTCTTTTTTCATGGACTCATGTTAGGTCGTAATAACTGGTGTTGTATAGTCAGCTGTTACTGTGTAACAAGCTACCTCCAAATTTAATGACTGTAGAACAGGAGTCAGCAAACTTTTTGTGTAAAGGGCTAGATAGTGAATTTTAGACTTTGCAGACCATATAGTATACTGTCACAACTACTCAATTCTGCCATCGTAGTGTGAGAACAGCCATAAGTATGTCAGGTTCTAGTAAAACTTTATTTATGAATACTGAAATTTGAACTCCATATAATTTTCACATGACAAAATTTTCTTCCTTTGCTTTCTTTGCAACCATTTGGAAATGTACGAACCATTCTTGGCTGATGGGCCATACAAAAACAGGTGGCAGGCTGGATTTAGCCTACAGGCCACAGTTTGCTGACCCCTGGTGTAGAACAACCATGAGTTATCCTTGCCCATGCACGTGCTGGTTGACTCCAGTTTGGCTGATTTAGCTGGGAGTGGCTGGGCTGCTCTGCCTCAAGCTCCAGTCCAGCGAGTGTGGCTCCTCCTGGTGGAGCCACATGTGCTCCATGTGTTTGTTCTGGACCCAGACTGAAGGGACAGGGGCTGCCTTGGAAAGCTCTTCTCCTGGGGAAGGCAGAAGCCCCCGAGGGCAAGCTCTCCTTCACCAGCACATTTCAAGCCTTTGCTTGCATTGTGTGTGTATGAACATCTCATTGGCCAATCAGTCACCTGGCTGAGTCCAAGATCAAGGAGCAAAGAAGTGCTATAGGCCACCTGTAAAACAGGGTCTACTGCAGAGTCATCCAGCCAAAACAATAGGAAGGGGAGAGAACTGGGACCAAGAATTCAGTCTACCACAGTTCCCAACTCACTCACAGCACAAATTTCATGGTGATTCCTTATATTGTTTTTTAAATGAGAACATTGAATGAAAAATTCGTAGAACTTTCAGACCTTAAGACTATATCTAAAGATCCTAGGTTGAGAGACATTAATTTCTAGTAAACTTCCTAGCTTTAATAATAGGGGATTTCAGATTTCCTAGTGTTTGAAAATTTTTCCAGGAGAGGTCTTGTCTGATCTATACCTCTAGATCCTAATTCAGCACCCCTAAACCCCAGAGGTTCCTCAGCAAATGCTAGGGAGGGTTGGTACATCATAACAGTAACACAATAACTTCTGTTTATTGAGCACTAAAGGATTTGTATGTCTTAACTCTTTACATCCTCACAACCATACTATAGGATAGGCATTATTATCGGCCTTTTACAGATAGGAAACTAAGGCTTAAAGGGCCAGGTTACTTATCCAGGGCTTCACAACTAATCGTGGGGCCAGAACATCAAACCAAAGCTCAAGCTCCTAATCTCCAGCCCCGGACATGAATGTCTAAATGAACTTGGTCTTCTCCACGTGTATGGAAACCTCCTGTTTCTCTAGGGAATTCTTTTTAAGCCTATGGTATAAGAAGATTGTTTTTTTGTTTGTTTTTTGTTTTTTTGTTTCGGTTGCTGCTGATGAATATTTGGCAGATTTTATTTTTTAATGGCTTAATTGAGATATGTCCCATACCATACACTTCACCCATTATGTAATTATGTAATTTAACGGTATAGTCATAGATATGTGCAGCCATCACTAGTCAATTTTAGAACCTTTTCATCACCTCAAGAAGAAATTCTGTCCTTTAGCTGTCACCCTACCTCGTCCCCTCCCCTCTCCCTCTCTAAGCCCTAGGCAACCACTAATCTATTTTCTATCTTTATAGACTTCTCTGTGCTGGACATTTCATAGGAATGAGATTATATAGTATGTGACTGGCTTCTATCACTTAGCTTAATGTTTGCAAGGTTCATCCATGTTGTAGCATGCATCGTTTTTTATGGCCGAATAATATTCCATTGCATGGATCTACCTCATTTTGTTTATATATTCAACCATTGATGGACAGTTGGGTTGTTTCACTTTTTAGCTATAACGAATAATGCTGCTATAAATATTTGTGTACAAGTTTCTATGTGGGCATATGTTTCCATTTCTCTTGGGTATATACCAAGGAGTGGAATTTCTGGGTAACTCTTATGTTTAATTGAGGAACTACAGACTGTTTTCCAGAGCAGCTGGACCATTTTACATTCCCACCAATAATATATAAGGGCTCTGATTTCTCCACATCCTTGCCGACATTTGTTATCTGCCTTTTTGATTCTAGCTCTCCTAGTGGGTGTGAATTGGTATTTTCACTTCATCCTCGTGGGTAGAAAGTGGTTTTATGGATCTTTGTTTTTTTCTCTCTGCTCTTTTTTTACCTTGTATTTATTTCACTGGCTACTGAGGGAGAGCCGCCCGTGATGAGTATGCAGGCTGTTTACTGAACAGTAAACTGATATGAGCTGTCAACTGTTTCCCTCTGCCATGTTAATCTGGAAGACGCTTCAAACCTGTAGCGTGATATTGAAAGTTTATATCTTGCTATTTTTCTCTCCAGTCACCAGCCCATTTGAATTTGCATTTTTGCTGCCTCCCAGATGGGCAGACTCTCTCTCCTGGGTATCTCTCTCCTATCCTTGCCCCAACACCCTTCATGAAAAGCATAACTAAGAGACAGGGTTCGTTCTTGCCCCAGGGCCCACTTCACCAGCTTCACCAGCAGCCAGATTCATTACTAAGAAGAATGAGGCCATGTGTGTTCAGAGCAGGGGATGGTTGATCCTGAGACTGGGCTCCTAGTCCTGGCAGAACACGCAGACTTGGGAAGGAAAGAGCTGTCTGAGATGGTTAACTAAGCTCTGGACTCAGACTTTGCTACCATTTGTGGTAAAAGTGTGCCTTTGAGCAAATCACTCATTCTCTCCGAGCTCTGGTTTTTTCATCCATAAAATGGGTTGCCCAATCTACCGGAACATAGAAGGTTATGAAGAGCCTTCATGCTTGTTGCGTATCTGGTGCGTAGCAGGTGCTGAGTAGATCACAGCCAGCGTTATTATCTCGTTAGCTTCACATGAGTTTCAAGAAAGGCTGAGATTTGTGAGTAAAATTACAGAATGTGAAGGCTGGATGTAGAATTTGGGATTGCACGTAAACATGCCTCATTTACCAGGTCTCCAGGGCTTTACTGAAATTTAATAGGAGATAGATTTAAATGATAAAAGGAAGTACCAATTCCATTATCAGTTAAATGGGGGAGGGGAAGAATTCCATAATGGTTTTTGAGCATTTCTGAGTCACCTAGCAAGTTATATATCAGTAGTCACAAAAATGCCGCACACATTTTGAGGAATCCCCTTCCTGTGCTGAATTCTGTCTGTGGACACCAGGTTAGGAAACCAGGCCTGAATCATCTGACACCCCCTTCCAACTTAAGTGTTCTTCACTCTATGTTTCTAGGCATAGCAGAGGCCAGAGTTCAAGTTCACATTCAGGCTGGACTCTTTATCTGTCATTTTCGTTTGCTGGACTGGGAGGTAGCTGGAAAACAGAGGTGATCCTCTGTGCTTCCTGGGGTTCTGTGAGGAGCATCAGAGATGTGGTGTGTGAAAGCACTTTGTCACTTGTGAATGGCTTCATGAATCATTTTTGTTACTGCTTTGCTCTAAGGGGAGGTACGGAGCTGAAAATCAAAATGCTTTATGGATTCGATGGGCTTCTGGAAAGTTACAAGCAAATCAGGTTTTTGAAAAATCCTGTCACCTGGTTATGTCTCCATTTATTTAGGGGAGCCCAACAGTGAATCTTTGATCACGGCAGACATTCTGTCTCAAAGCATAATATTCCTCCCTATTAAATGCCAATCATCACGTAGCACATTTGCTCGAACCAGAGGAAAAGCTGGCCATTCAGAGAGGATGCCAAAACCTTCCTGGCTGATTCTGACAAGATCATCAGAGGGAGTTTGTGGATTAGGTCCCTCACTCTCAGGGTCCTTAAGAGTTTGGGCTGCACTGACAGGGACCTGAGTATGAACTCCAGATGCCCCAGCATTTCCTCTGTGGCCTCAGGAAGTTACCTAACAGCCTTAAAACTCAGTTTCCTAATCTTTAAAATGGGGATAATAATAGCTACTTCATGGAGTTGTGAAAATTTATGAGACGGTATTCCTGAGTACTTGGCTCCCTGACTCTGCTCTATGAAAGGCAATGGTTGATGTCGTATTATTGATGCTTTTATTAATTATTACTGTAGTCAGAAATAGCATTTTGGTGACCCAGGAGGCCAAAACTCATGCATTCATATTATTTTCTGAGGATCTGTCCACAAGGAATCTTACAATCTTAGTTTTAGACAGCCTTTTAGAGGTGATTTAGGACTGGTTTGCAATCAGTGAGGAAATTCTTTCTTCAGCCTCCCTGACAGAGGATCATCCAGCTACCACTTAAGTTCTAATAACAAGAAACTCACCTCACAAGGCTGCTCATTCTATTGTAAGACGGGTCCGCATGTTAGAACATGCATCTTAGGACTGTTCTGCATGCATTTTCCTTGTGTGGCATCCAGGCTTGTGTTTTTTAAAGTGCATACTGGTCCTGGTCCCACCTCTGCTATGTGTAGGTCCTTCTCACATCTGCTGATGGCTCTGCTTTCTCTGACCTCTTCCTCTCCGGGCTAAGGGACCCTTTTACCATGCTGATCAACCTTCTCTGGTCGGGTCCAGGTTATCAAAGTCCTCGCATCACAGTGCTCAGAGCTTAGGCTGGTCCTAGAAATGCTGAGCTCAGAGGGGCCAAGTTGTTGACCTTGAAGGAGAAGGTAAGGGAAGGTTCCAGGAGGTCAGGCTTCTGTGGGTTTGGTCCTGAGCTTCTGGCCTTGGCTGACCAGGACCATCTCAGCCTCAGGACTAGAAACCTGTATCCTGCCCTTTACATAGGGTAGCCCGGGCCCATCAGTGACATGTGACATGGTCTACATGCCTAGCCCGATCCTACCCGATCCTAGCCCTTGCCCTCCTCTTTTCAAAGACCTCAGGTTAGATTTTACATCACCCTAGAAGCTCCTCAACCTACTACTAGAAACAGGGCTCCAGCTCAGAGTTCTCATGTTCCAGAACTCTCATTCTCAGGATCCCCCACTGCAGTGCTAGTCACAGGAAGGATATCACAGTGCCCTCTTCACATCCCCCTCAACTGTGAGTTTTATGAAAGCAAAGACATTCTTTACCTGGATCGCCATTTTATCCCCAGAGCCTGCCATTATAGCTGCTTCCTCACTGTTGAATTAATGAATGCTTAATTTGTGAAAAATCCTCATTGATGGAAAAGATAAACCAAGAAATACCCTTCACATGGGAATGAGGTCTTAGGTCCTCCTATGTCCCCCACAGCTCCCACTCAGGCCGCTGCCCAGTTGAAGGTGTATAAAAAGCTGATTACAGCAATCCAGTGTTGACCCACGAACCTCCCGCTGCTCAGAATTAATCATAACGAACATTTGGTCCCTTCATGAATAATCACAATCATGCTCGCAATGCTTGTTTTGTGTGCCCTCCACATCAGTCATTACAGCATTGTTGCAGGGTTGGTTTTTACTCCATTTTATAGATGAAGAAACTGAGGCATGGCCAATAAAGTGACCTCCCAAGGCCACTCGCTCATAAGAGATGAAGCTGAGATTCTAGCCACTTCCTCTGGCTCCATGGCTCTTGTCACCCACTAGGTGCTGTGGCTGCTGGCTTCAAGATCTACAGATGTTTCTCTTTCCCACCAGCAGACAGAGGAGCAATCAGAAGTGATACTGTAGGGTGATTACGATTGGCATTATGATAAAGGACAGGGTTCTGTGAGATTTAAGGGCAGGGTCCTTGAAGACTAGAGAATCACCTGGAGAGGCTGCCCGGGATGGAAAGCCTGAGCCACATGTGTTCTCTTTCTGTTGGAGCGTTTTACCCACAAGGCAGTGTGGTCTCATAGACAAATAAAACAAAAGCCTCATCCCCCTTTGCTCTTTCCTCCTCCCTAAAGGTAGTCAGAGTTGAGAGTTTGACTTGTATCTCCCAGATTGTCTAAGCGCATATAAACATAGGCATAGTGGGGTGCTGGTAAATGCTAAATAACCTGCCAGTAGTGGCAATTTCTTGGGTGCAAATGCTCCTACCATGGCTGACTTCAAGCTACTGAATGAGCAGTTGGTAAGACATATACAGTAGCAACTATTATATAGTATTTCTACTGTACAGGCAGATACAGTAGATTCCAGTACCTTCAGGAACATAGATAATAGTAAAATGTAGTGAAATTACTAGGAAGTGGTAACCTTTGAGTATTTATTACCTTTTTAAAAATACAACTTATTGAATTATAAGTTTATGTAATTTAATTTTTAGTAACAGCTGGGTTTAACAACTGGTTCACAAAATTCCAGAAATTTTATGATCGTCTCTCGTTAGCCAGTACAAGCCAGCCCCAGCACCCCAGTCATTTCCTTTTTACTAAAATAGTAACTCTCTATACATTTTTTTTAATTAACTTGCTTTTTCCTTGAAAGATTCTTTATGCATTCATTCAGCCAATATTGTACTACATGCCATGCGCTGTGTTGGGAGCTGGGCCAGGCCACTGCTTTAATGTATCAATTAAAATACATGCGCCTTGCCTTCGTTAGCTGTGGTCTAGCGAGGGAGTTTCCAAATCGACAAGTAAATAAACTCCATTAATAACAAAAATGTACTCTGTAACTTGGTCTCTAAAAAAGATATACTAGGATGTGTTGTAGAAATAATGCCGAGTCGGGGACAGGTGTGTGGAGGTCAGCGTGTGGCAGGGGAGAAACTCCTTCAAGTTCAGGTCAGGAAAAGCTTCTTCTGAGGAGGTGACAGAAACCGAGACCCGGAAGGCGAGACCAGCCATGGAACATTTCATGGGAAAAGGGCACAAAAGGATATATTCACTTGGGTGCCATTTCTGTAAACTTTACAAACATGTAAACTAGTTCTGTACATTGTTTTTAGTAAAACTTGGGAGGTTCCCTACCAGCTGCAGGATGGTGGGTGCCCTCGGAGGGAGGGAGAACAGGAGGATGGGTTGGAGGCAGAGATGGTCTTCAGCTACATCTTGGTATTTTCTTGAAGCAAGAAGAGGGAGGAGTCTGGAACAAATATGGCTGGCGGTAATTTTTGTTGTCTCTAGCTGATGGGTACCAGGCTATTGGCTGCATTATTTATAATTTCTGGAGGCTTCAAGTGTGATCATTCATGATTATTATTTTTTTAAAGAGTCAGGTAAAAGAGGTTGGAGGCAGTGATCCAGACCCATGTGAAGGTTCACTCTCGGATCACTGTGGCTCCAGAAGAGTATCAGGGAGAGAGAGGCCAGGAGAAGTTTGGGAAGCAGCCAGGACCACGTCCTATAGGCCTTGAAGGCTGTGACTCTGAGTATGAGTTTTATTGGAAGTGCAATGGATGCCATCTGGTAGGTGAAATAATCTGATAAAAGATTCCTCTGGCTGCTTTGAGGAGAATTAATGGAGAGTTAAGAATGACATCAGGGAGGTTACTTAGGGTCTCTCGTAGTTGTCTAGAAGAGAACTAATGATGGCTGAGATCAGGGTGGAAGCAAGGAGTTGTGGAGAGAGGAGCAGTTTTGAAATCTGACTTGGAAGATTTGCTTAGGGATTAGATATTGGGGGGTTGAGAGAAGGAAGTATGAAGGGTAACTTCTTTTTTTAAAACAACAGTTTTATTGATATATAATTCACATACCATATAGTTCGCACATTTAAGGTACGTTACTCAGTGGTTTTGGGTAGGGGTGACTGTCTTTTTGAAACTTGAGTGGATGGCAGTTTCTAATACTGTACTTGGGGGAAATGAGAGAGGTACAGGTTTAGGGGTGAGGCCCAAAGTAAGTTTGAGATGCCCATGAGGCATCGGGGTGGGGGGGGGAGGTTGTCATGCAGGAAATTCAATATTCACATGTGGAGCATAAAATAAACATTGGTGAGTAATGGACAAATTGAGAGCATTGGAATGGATGTGGACATCCAGAGAAAGAGTATAGGTAAAGACAGTGTGTGAAGGAAGGAAACTTAACTTTGGATGGCAAACACACAATGCAATATACATATGACATATTATTGAACTGTATGCTTGAAACCTGTATAATTTTATTAACCAATGTCAACCCATACATTTAATTAAAAATAATAATTAAAATGGAAGAATTTTTTTAAAAAGTGTGTGTGCTGGAGACAAGGGGACTTGTCATCCAGATGGACTGAGATTTCATGCTTTGAGTCCCAGCCCACTCTCCCAACAAACCTATTGCAAGAAGAGACAGACAGACGGAGGAGCAGGGGGCGGGTAGGGCAAGAGAGAGAAGAGAAAGTGGTCACAGAAGTAAAAGCAGAGACCCATAGGACTCTAGTCTACAGCAGGAAGAGGTGACCATGACTTTTAGCTCCTGTAGGGCAATATGAAAAAAAGTGCCCCATGTCAGGTGGAAAATGAAACTAGGCTGACTGCTTAAAACAAGAGAGAAAGAGAAAGAAACACATGGGCAAACATATGCATGATGAGCCTCCAGACCAAATCTTCAAAACAAATGAAAAAAATTAATGTTAAAAAGACAGCCTCCAAAAGTCAATTACAAATTCACTTTAATTAAAATAAAAATAGTAGAGTATTCTAAAAATAGATTTAAAAAATCTGGGGTCTGTATGAGGAATAGGTTTGAATGTAACTGAGATTCAAAATAACAGTGGCTCAAGCAAAATAAGAATTATACTTTCCTTTTTAAACACATTCTAGGCCTGGTGAGGTGGTTTTGCTCCACTAAATCCTCAGGGAACCAAGCTTGATCCAGCTCATCACTATCTCAATGCTTGGATTGTCCTCAGAGTGCAAGTTGATAGCTAGAGTTCCACCCATCACATCTGCATTCCAGGCAGCAGGATGGTAGAAAGGCATGCATCAGCAGTTTTTTGAAGAAGTTTTCAGGAAGCTAACGAATGACACTTTGACCTACATCCTATTGGCCAAAATTTAGCTAGAGAGAACTCTAAGAAATGTATTCTGTTATTACAGGTAGCCAGTTGCCCAGTTATAATTCAGGGGCTCTGTTATAACACCTAATATTGTAACAGGGGATTTTATATAAATGGAATCAAATAGAAGCCAGCCATTGTCTTGCTTCTTTCACTCAAGCACAATTATTTTGAGATTTGTCCAAATCAAGGTGTGTACCAAAGATGCTCAATATCATTAGTCATTAGAGAAATGCAAATTAAAACCACAATGAGATATTGCTTCAGACCTATAAGAATGGCTAAAATAAAAATGGCAGTCTATGCCAAGGCAACGATGTGGACCAATTGGAATTCTTATACCCAGCTGGTGGGAACGTAAAATGGTGTAAAATACGAATATTATTGTGTAAAATATTCAATTTAGAAAAGTTTAGCAGTTTCTTAAAAGTTAAATGTGATCTAGCCATTCTACTTCTAGGTATTTTCCCAAGAGAAATTAACACGTACGTGTCTATACAAAGATTTCTAAGTACATTCCCTTCGCAGCTTTACTTGTAATAGTCAAAAACTAGACACAACCCAAATGTCTGTCAATAAGAAGATAGAAAAACAAATTGTGGTACATCCAAACAATAGAGTACTACTCATCAATACAAAGCAATGAACTATGATACACACATGGACACAAATCTCAGAATAATTGTGCTGAATGAAAGAAGCAAGATAAACTGGCTTCCATTTGATTACATTTATATAAAATCCTAGAAAGTACAAAGTAACGGAAAATAGGTCACTGGTTGCTTGTAGACTGGTGATGGGAGGCATGAGGAGAGGCAGGAGGATGACGGGTGTATATTTTTGTCAAAACTTATCAAATGGTACATTATATGTCCATTGTACTTCAATAAAGCTGTTAGAAAAGGATAAAAAATGAATGAGACTCTATGAAAAAATAAGAGGCAGAATAAGAAAAGATGGGTGCAAAAAAGAACCAATTAAAAATTCTGGGTGTGAAAAATATTCATTATGTTAAAAGTACTCATTAAAGAGGGAAGAAAAGAAAGTAAGACCCTCTATAGATGGACAACTCTGGACTGGATACAGTCAAAGGGAGAATTAGTGAATCGGAAGAGAGTTCTGAGACATTTTCCCAGAGCACTGCTCAGAGAGAGAAAGAGAAAAATATGAAAGGGTGGTTAAAAGACACAGAGAATAGATTGAACTACACACATATATATTTAGTAGAAATTCTACAAGAAGATACTGGTGAAAATGACTGAGAAGCTGTACTCAAAAGCGTAACAGCTGAGAATTTTCTAGAATTTAAAAAGAGATATAAATCCTCATCAAGTAATGCACTTGTCAAGGAATGAGGAGAATTAAAGTACGTTTCTTCTTCAAAATCACATAGTTAAACTGCAGAAACTCAAGAATAAAGAGAACGTCTTAAACTTTATCATAGACAGTTTATCCACAAAAGAACAATATTAGACCAACAGTAAGTTGCCTACGAACCTATGGCAACCTTTTTGGCAATCTTCAAAGCACTGAAAGAAAATAAAACTTCTAGGCAGATATTTAATCTGCCTAGAATTCCATACTCAGCTGAACTTTGATTCATGAGTGAACCCAGGGGCCCAGCCCAAACACTGAGGCTCTTGAATGTTTAGAGACTAGGAAGAGGAGGAGCCCTTTCAGATCCCATATGCCGAGTTATCCAGAGCCAGCCTCTGTCTCCCACAGAAAAGAGAGAAAGGGGAAGGACTGGATTTTACTGTTGTTACAACGTGAGGCTTATTGGCTATGTTGCTGGGTCTTCCATCAAGACAGCGGAGGGAGATGGAATTCCTAGGCCCAGCTTGGGTTTCAGCCTTGCAGGCAGTAGCAGAGGGCAAAAAGAAGGTTCTGTGCAGTAGCAGATGGGGGCAGGCCCCGTGCCCTGATTTGAGGAGCAGCCCAGGGACATGAGAGCCCCTTCTAGGGTGGCCCATTCTAGACACTCTCTCTGTCTTCCAGATTGTGGACAAGAACAACCGCTACAAGTCCATAGATGGGTCAGATGAGAGTAAAGCCAACTGGATGAGGTGAGTCCCGCTCTCTGCCGATTTCTGGGGAGCCCACAGGAGCATGCTGGGCCTATGGGGTCTCCTGTGCTGGAGGCCCCTGAAGGCCCCAGGACTGCTGTTTGCAGGGTTTGGGGTGTGTCTAGCTCCCCTAGCCTTCCATCAGGGGGCTCTGGAAGAGGCCTGTGACCAGGCCAGCAGGTTGTGGGAGACCCCTAAGACTGTGTATTTCTCATTGTGCCCCTGTCTCCTGGCAGTATTCTTACACTGGGGCAAGGTTTGTTCCTCCACTCAGGACTGTGACACCTTTCATTGGGCAGAATCCTGCTGGACCAGTGCAGGATGCACCCCAGTGTAGCCACAGTGGTTGTTTAAATGGAGAGGGATGCTTCTGGCACGGTCTAGCTGTTTTCAGTGGTGCTTTCAGCCAGGCATAAGTACTTTTGAAAGTGGTTTTAATGTGGTCTAGAGTTTGGGGCAGAAGTTTGCCCCAGAAAGATTCTTCATGGCCAGCCAAGGAGAGCAGGAGACAGGTCCAGGGTTGCCCAGAGGCAGCTGAGCTGAGCTCCTTTTTTGGTTCTGTGCTGCTGGCTTGGGCAGTGTGCTGGGGCGCCCTGCCCAGGGGTGTCTGTGGGTGGGTGTGGGAGGTCACACTTGCCTTACTACCTTCTTGGTGGCCTGTCTCTGGGACACAGGAGCAGTGATGGGGGTTTGGATCTGGATTGGGAGGAAAGGGAGGCCTCGATGGCTGGACCCAGGGGGCCACAGCTGCACCGTGGATCAGGCCCTCTGTGAGCATCTGTGCAGGCCCACGACCCATGTGGGCTGGGGATGGACGTGTGGGTGGAGGAGAGATTTTGCTTGGAGGGAGGGCAGTTAGGGACTTTCTAAGAGGAAGTTTAAACTCAAACTTTTCAGTGAGTGAGGAGAAGTTGGTTTGAGGTGGGGAGGCTGTGATGATGTCTTCTTTTCCCTTCCCTGTGGCCTCACTGCCCACCTGTGCTCTTACCTGGGAGCCTCTGACCAACGGGCCTGCCGTTTCCTCTCCAGAGCACTTTAAGAGTCATCCTCTTCGTTGTTAGGGCAGCTGTTCTCATCACCATCTAACAGGCACTGAGGCACGGGCAGCCCCTGCCTCATTTATGGGGGATGGCACCCAGCCCCTTCTCGCATCATCCCGTCAGCCATGTGCTGAGAGTGGCTCCAGGAAGACGATCCATACTCCTAACTGCCTTCTTCTCCCCGACCACTGGGTGCAGGTCCGCTCAGCACATGCAGCTCACCACCCATGACTGAGAACCCGCTGGGAGTCACAGCCTGTGCTGGGCACCCTCGATGGGTTGGCCCAGCCCGGCCTGGCCCTGACCTCCTGGCGCTCCCTGGGCTCACACCTTCCATCATGGAAATGGCTATTTCTGATGAATGGAGACACCGACGAGGTGCTCCAAGGGCCCAGATGAACGAGGAGGGGGCCTTGGAGCAGAGGCCCGGGGTCTTGTTTGAGGGCATTGTGAGCAGAGACACAGAAGTGGGGACCAGGCGTCTGGCGGGCCGTGGGACAGGCTGGACGGCCCAGACCCCTGGCTTGTGCCTCTGTTCTCGGTTACTGCAGCCTGGTTCTAGGCAAACAGAGGAGAGTATGTCTGAGGGCATTCTGGTGGCAGGCCTTTCTGCACTGTCACTCTCAAGGCTCCAGAAGCTCTGGCTGGCAGAGTTGATTCTGTTCCACTTTTCTACCCGTCTCTGATCTTTCAGTTTGGGAACAATGCTTTACCACAGTCCAAAGATGGGCTTTCATCATCTGAACCAACTAAGCGATCATCTGGTACCCAGAGATTCTGACTTATGTGGGCTAAGATTGAGCCCAGGGTATCAGTGTCTTTTAAATCTGATTCTGACACGCCACTAGTGTGGAGAACCACTGTTCTGTACTGATCTTCATGCTGCAGTGGTAAACTGAGGCCCAGAGCAGGGCAAGGGCATGTACTCAGGGGCAGAGCCATCTCTGGACTTCTAGGCCAGTGTTCTTTCTGCTTGTGCACCAGGGACCAAGAAAAGCATGGCTTCCTGGGCCTTATGTGGGGTGGGTTCTGCTGCTGCTACTTTGCCAGCATGGGACCTATCCTGTTCCTGCTCCAGTCCCCTTCTGACCCAAGATGATGCCAGGGTAGTCACAGCTGCTGGACACTCATCTCATTAAAGCCTCAAGGACTGGGTTGGGGCTGGTCGTGTGGTCTGTTGCCTTGGAGGTGCCCCTCTGGTGGTAGCTGGAGGGGAAAGTCAGTTTAGAAACCCTCCTCTCCCCTTGAAGTACAGCGGCCATTTGTACAGCTCTTTCTTGTTTGCAGACACCTTCACTTGCACCGTCACAGCCTAGGGTCTTGTGGATGATTGGATGGAGTCAGTTTCTTCAAAAAATAAGTGATGGGCTGGGAAGAGAATGGGCCCCCGTGTAATGACCATTGACTTTATCTTAGCCCCGTGCCAGGTGCTCTGCATTCGTGAACGTGGTAGTCAACGACCAGGGGCTGTTGTGCCCCCTCGGGGCAGTTGGCAGTGCCTTCCGACACATTTGGTTGTCACAGCACTGCAGGTAGATGCTACCGGTTTCTCTTGGGCAGAAGCCAAGGATGCTGATAAACCTGTACTGCCCAGGACATGGCCCTCCCCGACTACCAAAGAATTTTTTAGTCCCAAATGTCAATAGCGGTGAGATTGAGACACCCTTGCGTGCAGTCCTCCTGGAAGCCTGGGGAGTGGCATTGGGATCACCACCCTTGTTTTACAGACGCGGGTTTGCAGAGGAGACTCGGCCTGTAGTCCCGGGTCTGTCTGAATGCAAGGTCCAGGCCTTGGCCTTGCTCTCCTGCCTCCTGGGCTGAGGTGTTCTGGCTGGGGGGTGGGGAGGAGGCGAGAGCTGAAGGGTCTTTGTGCCCCTGGCCTTCCGCTGCAGTTTCAGCAGAAGCCAGAGGAGCGATTCGGTCCTGGGTCTCAAGACCCTCCACACCCTGGGTTGGACCTTTTGGCACTAGTTAGGTGTAGACAGAACCACACTGTGGAGATACCGAGTTCCGGAGCCTGAGCAGGTACCAGGTCAGAGGTGGGGAAGGGCCACGCTGTCCCCTTGTCTGGGACCCCTGGCTGCTCTGTGCAGATGGAAGCCGAGGTCATTCCCGGTCTCCATCAAAGTGGAACCTGACTCCCAGTGGGCACTCATGGGCTTCTCACATTCTACCCAAGAGCTGCCAAAAGGCCACACAGCAGCCTACGCCAAAGAGGAGCTGCTGCCGGCCGGCACTCCAGTTGGAGGGGAGCCTGCACACGCCCAGAGGTGGGGGCTTGGTGAGGACAGCGAAGAGAGCCATGGGACAGAATAAGCTCTCTGTGACTGTACCCTAATTCTGGGCGTCACCATCGAGGCCACACACCACAAAAGGCCACTGTGAATAGTCTCCCTGTTTAACTGTTTCCCCCAAGCCATTTGCAGAAGCAATGGCCTAATCCTGACCCCAGTAAGCATCCTTTGTTCCTGTGTAGAGCTTTAAAGCTCTTTTACATCCTTGTGCTTTTCCCCCCTTAGTGACAGTCCCTAGGTCGGTATGGTGGTTCTTCCCATTCTGGATCGGGAGCCTAGGCTGGGAGAGGCCGCGTGAACTGCCCCGATGGCACAGCTAGTCAGAGGTCAGGCAGGACCCGAAACCCAGGGCGGTGGCCTCAGCCCAGTGCCACCGTCCGCGTGCGCCGCCTCGCACCCCGCCGTCCGAGGGCTAGTGGAAAGGACCTCTCAGTAGGAAGAGGGTGTGGTGGTGGCGTGTGGGCAAGGGTGCCCTGGTGCCTCCTGGCTCCCCGGCTGGGGGCCAGCATTAGGAAGGAGGACCACCCGAACCGATGGTCATTTACCCAATTGTGCTTTGTGGGATATTCAACCCAAGGAATGTGGCGCCCCTGGCCGAGCGTAAGCGGAAGCCCAAGTTCTCCAAGGAGGAGCTGGACATTCTGGTCACCGAGGTGACCCACCACGAAGCAGTTCTCTTTGGGAGGGAGACCATGCGGCTGTCCCATGCCGACAGGGACAAGATTTGGGAAGGCATAGCTCGGAAAATCACCTCCGTCAGCCAGGTCCCCCGCTCCGTCAAGGACATTAAGCACAGATGGGATGACATGAAGCGGAGGACCAAGGACAAGCTGGCCTTCATGCAGCAGTCCCTGTCAGGCCCCGGGGCTGGGGGCAGGGCCCCCACCGTCGTGCTCACTGCCCACGAGAGGGCCATCGAGTCAGCGCTGCTCACCGCCCGCTCAGGGCGCGGCTTCCCCAGGGGAGAACTGGATGGCACCGACAGCCCTTCGACCAGCTGTGAGTACCACCTGTCTCCCCACCCCAGGCTCTTCCCGCCTGCTCACCGGCCTCCTCCTTGGCTCGTTCCATCCACTTGCCGTCTCCTCCTCTCCTGTCCCTCTCTGTCTTGCCTGTCTTTCCATTCTTCCCTCCTTGCCCCACTCTGTCTTCTCCACCCCTTTCTGTTCATTCATTCTAGAATATTTCCTGAGCACTGTGCCAGGAGTGGTGCTGGGAGCTGGGAAGACAGAGTTGTGTATAAAACCTACACCGGCCCTGCTCTTGGGGGAGTTCCTAGGCTCGTGGGAATAGATAAACTTTAAGTAAATAATTGTGCAAGGAAATTCATAATAAAAGAATAAAGACCAGTACAAGGAGTCCCACGGGCTGAGTGCATGGGTGTGCGACCCATGCCATCACTTGGAGCCCTGAGCTCACAAGAGCTCCACACTGGCTTAAATGCTCTGCCATTCCCTTCCCCAAAACTCAGGATAGTTTTTGAACAAAGCGCCCTGCACTTGCAAGTTGCATTTGGCCCTGCACATGATGCAGCAAGCTGTGGTGGAACAGGCTGTCCACCCGGGGGGTGCGGGGGAAGGCTCTCTGGAGAGACAAGTGAACTGAGATGCAAAGGGTGAGTAAGAGTTAACCAGGCTTGTGGCTGCAAGAGGCGCAGAGGAGGCAAGGCGAGGGGAGGGGAGCGCCTCGCAGGCTGAGAACAGCATGTACAAGGCCCCGCATCAGGAAGGCGCTTGGCACGTTCCAGGAACAGAGAGGAGCCGGGGAAGCCCAATGGAGCAGGCAAGGGGGAGGGGGCGTGAGAGGAAGCCAGCCAAGTCGTCAGGGCCCAGGCCGCAGGAAGATCCACCAGTACTCTCTCTTTCTCTGTCTGTTCCTAATGTCTTTATTCCTGTGTTATTTTCTGCACTCCTGTGCCACGCTGCTGCCTCCTGCTTCTCTTTGCACTCCGCCTCTCGCTGCCCGCCCTGAGGCTCTCTCTAGGATCTCGCTCTCTGTGCTCAGGTTGTCCCCTCCCATTCACACTGCCCCCATAACACTAGTTTTCCTCTTTCCCCTCTGCTTCCTGTGTCTCAGGACAGACTTTGATGCCAGGGGCTGGGGTGCTGGATCTCACCCTAGCTGTAGCTGGGGCTACAGTTCTCGTTGGGCTCACCAGAAGGGGACGCAATCGAGGCCCTTCTGTGCTGAGGCTGCACCCGCTTTGGTTCTGCTTTTGCACACACCCGCCCCTCACCCTCAGCCCACAGTCCCAACTGGAGGTCATCTGGCCTCCGAGAGAGACTGAGCAGGGCAGGAGGGCTCCAGGGAAGCCGGCCGCTGGCCAGCCCACAGGACCGTGGTTCACAGAGACTCGGGCCTCCCTTCCAGGCCCCTTGCCACTGGGATCTGCTAATTTCCTGTTTGGCCAAGGCTCCTGACAGGTGGCCATTCAGGCTCAGATTTTTAGGACTGGGAAGGAACGTGGAGACCGTCTAGTCTGACTTCCTTGCTACCCAGATGAGGAGGCTTCTAAGCTCCAGAAACAGAGGTGGCCCCAGAACCAAGGCTCAAACCCAGGTCTGCAGGCTCCCAGTGCATCATTGTTCTGCTAAATTTCAGGACGATTCTACCCATTTATGAGTAAAAGAAGGGGGCCCACTCTTTAGTGAAGTCTGTTCCCTAAATCCTACCCTGCTTACTTTTCCATTTCTCTGGGACCGAAGGTAATGAGGTTAGCAAATGTGACCTGGGCTGGGCAGGGGGCCCGGGATCCTCCACCGCCGGCTGGGCCAGCCCCCCGCCTTTCCTTCCCTGCCAGTCGGCCAGCTGCTACAGCACTTGGCCAGGGGCGTGGTGGAAAGAGGCTCTGGAAAGGAGGGACCAGCTTCACCTCAGCCCTGTTTGCTTCTTCTATCCCTGCCACTCCAGAATGGGTGTCCCCAGTTTAAGAAGGATGGCTGTAATCCCACCAAGAAGGGCCATGAGGCATTAGGCCCAAGTGAGACCCTGGGTCCCGTGGGAAGCACTGGGTCAGAGCCAGATGAAGCTGTCTGTTCTCCCATCTCCTCCCTGGAGATAGTTTTGAATTCAGCCTCTCAGGTACAGGCAGGGATGGTGTGCCTGTCAGTAGGGTCAGCCTGTATATTTTTTTTATTTCTTCCATGGGGATCAGCTTATCTCTCTTGATCACAAGATTGCCGAGACCTGTGTGTACAGGGTCTGGGCCTCTCCATGCAACTGACTGCAAGTAACTAACTGTCTGATGGTCCCTCCATGCCATCCATCAGGCCCTCCTGGGTGGGAGCAATATGTCTGTCCAGGAAGAGGAAGCCCATCTTGTGGGACCAAAGAGGGCCTGTCAGGACTGGTTGCAGAGGTAGAAGTCCTTCGCAGCTCCGTCCATGCTTCTGTTCTGGCACCATCCCTTGCCTCTCCTCTCCAGCCTGTCAATGTCAGCCCCACGCCCTCTTTCCCCAGCGGGGACTAAAAGTTGCAGATTCCATCAAGGCCACAAGGGGGCCCCAAGCAACTCGGAAATGGCCTCAAGGAGGCTGGAACTCAGAGTGGCATCGTAGTTCCTTTGGGTAGGTGTCCCTCATCTAGCCAAGTGCCTTTGCATCTGTTCTCTGTGCCGTCGTCTTAATAACCCTGCTAGGTGGGCAAGTGGTTCTGGAGGTAGACCAGAGCAGTGATTATCTTTGCTTTGCAGAAACTGAGCCACAGATGAAGAGAGTGATTGGGTTGGCATGCTGTCACTGACATCTCCAAGTCCCCTGACCTGGGCTCTCCCTCACTAGACTGCCACTGTTCCCGTGAAAGACAGTTGACCTGGGCATTGCTCATGCTCAAACCTCTCCCCAGGGAAGCCTGGCCCACACACTTCAAGGATTTGGGGAGCAGGTGTTTCTTTATGGGTGGGTGGGCAGTGGGCATGTGCCAAACTAGACTGAGGGGTGGCAGGGGAGGGGGATGCTGGGGTAATTGTGGAACGTGGATCCAAGAAAGGTGTCCCCTTTCTCCCTGTTGTAATCGTTTGCCCTTCTTTGTTTCTGTCCCCCAAGATGATGAAGATGAGGAGGCACCCGGGCCCTCGAGGCAGCCGCTGCGGGTGCCACTGCAGGGGTCACTGGACGAAGAGGCCCGCCTGGCCAGGCCTAGCCTTCTCCGCTCATCCTCCTCTTCAGACCAGTCTGAGACAGTGGGCCCCAAGCCAGAGACCCTACACCGGCCCTCGCCCCAGGCCCCGGCCACCTGCAGGATCCCTCGGTCGCACCCCAACTCGTCCAGCACGAGCCTTGACTGGCAGCTCCTCCATGCCCACACCCAGCAGAATGAGCTATTCCAGCAGTTCTGCCAGGAGCTGGTGACCGTGCATCGGGACATGGCGAACAGCATGCACATGATTGGTCGGGCTATGGCCGACCTGACCGGCCGTGTCACTCAGATGTGCCAGACGCTGACAGAGATCCGGGATGGGGTTCAGGCATCTCCGCGGGGGCCAGCTGGGGCAGCCCCCATGGGCTCTACCCACCAGGCTGAGGCTCTCCCACTGGAGCCTCCACAGGCTCCCCCAGCCCCAGCCCCAGCTCCAGCTCCTGCACGGACTACCAGGTCTCGGAAGAGAAAGCACAATTTCTAACCTGGCCAGTCTGCACTAGGAGGAAGAGAGATGGAGGAGGGGTGTCTGGCCTTGAGACAGGAGCCAGTCTCTCGTGTCCAGGACCAATGTAGGATACTGGCGGGGGGGCTGTCATCTCCTCACTGAGTGCAGCTTAGCTGCCCTGTGCTCTAACAGAGCATATATTCAGGCCCAGTCTCTCATCTTTGGCAGATGCTCAAGATGCAGGAAAAGCTCCCTGCTTGATGCTTGCTTGGCCTGGAGGGTCAGCCTCCTCTTGGTCTGCACCCCATGGCAACAGGTCTTGCAGAGAAGGTGGTATCAAGCGTGGGGAGCATCTGAACAGAACCCTGCTTTCCATCCTCAGGGCTTCTGCATCAGCCTCCTAGGCCCTGATTCTGCTGCTTTCGGAGAGGGCAAGGCCTGAGGATGGGCAGGTGGAGCTCAGCCCTTCCAGGGGGGCTCTGTCCTCCCCTCCCCCAGGGCTCTGACCCTGGCGGGTGGTACCCCTGCCTTGGCCTTCTGCTTGCCCTCCTGTGTGCCTGGCTCAGCTGCTGTGCTTGCCTTTTGTGGAGTGGGGATAAGAATGGGATGCTGTCGGAGGAAGGAGAAGATTACCTTACCTGGCATTCTTAGCAAGAGCACTGGATGCTTATCCCTGCACTTACAGGTGGGCGATCTCAATGGGTTCTCAGGACAGCCGAGAGGCAGCCAAGGCAGGTATTATTATCCTCATGATTGCCATCCTCATCTGCATTTCATAGATGACAAGTGACACAGCAGTTAGTGAAGAGGACAGGACTGGAAGCCAGGTCTGTGGATTTTTCCAGCTCCCCTGTGGGAGGCTAGATGAGTCCCCCCATCCCGCCCTGGCACAAAGACTGACAGCCAGTGTTTGGAGGTAGGCAGAGCCCCAGTCTTGGGACCCAGAAGGAGACCCCTCCTCTGGCTTTGAAAAGAACCCAGAGCCCAGGTTCCAGCATGCCTCGCCTCTGCTTGCCTTGGCTGCACATGCATTGGCTACACAGGTCTGTAGCTCCGTGTTTCGTTTCCGAGTGTGGGGAGAGTGCCGGGTTTTTAGAGTTAGGGAAGGAGGTGAGGGGCGGCAGATGCAAGCTCAGCGCTGACAGGGGTGCAGCTCAGCTCTGTGTCCTCTTTGCTTCCTGGCCTAAGGCTCGTCCTGGCAGAAACTCTCACACCCCAGCCCTCCACCCTCCCACGCCTACTCCTGGAGCCGTGGAGGGCCTGGGAGGACTGCTGTACCCAGTGCCTGCCTAGCTGTTCCTTCTTCTAAGCCCAGACCAAGCTTCGTCCTTCGTAGAAAGGATAGAAGGGCAATTGCAGTGTCCTTTTGGCCTTGGCTTCATGTCCCCATTCTGTGGTTTTTTGGGGGTTCCTGCTTCCCCAAACCGAACACTCCCCTGTCCGACAGCCCAGTGGCTTGATTATTGCCTGTCATTGCCCTGCCCTCCGATGCTGGAATCAGATTGCCTTCCCAAGTATTTTTGTTAAGATGGCAATAAAAAGAAATTGATCTCACACTTGGAACACACCCAGTCTCCAGGATCTTTCTTTGGTGTATATTCTTTCTTCGCTTCCCGTGAAAACCTCAAGGCCCCCAAAGCAGGGGTTGGATGACTGAGGGAAAGCATGCTAGTGAGAGGGACTCTAGTGCCCCTGGCATTTCCCAGATGCCGCAAGCTCTCAGATGCCCTGTATTCGGCATCTTGCTAGGTCCTTTGAGGAAAAGAATGGAAGTGATGGGCTGAGGGAGACAAAGCATCCGCATGTGAAACTATTCAGCTATACTTAATTTCTCTTCTCATGAAAAGTGAGCTATTGCTAAATGAATTTTTCCTTTTGTTCTCCAAAAGTAAATTTGGGGTCCTGGGAAAAAAATCACCATTTCTGGCAGGAGACTCCAGAAGGGTCAGGGGCTATCTAATTGCTGTGTACCTCAGGGACTGCTCTGAGGCATGAGCCTTTTTTTGGACACCTCCCCACTGATCCAGGTATCCGTCTGTCACAGGCAAGGCCTTGCTCATCTAGATCTGAGATGTCTCAAGGTAACCGAAGCGGCTTCCTCTGACTCCTCTTGGGGTCTCAGCAGAGAGGGGGCCTCCTAACAGGTGCATTGCCCTGGCTTACGGCCAGTCACACAGAGAGGTTCTCCCAAGCAGGTGATCCCCAAGTCCAGACAAGGGATTTATCCCCTTTCTGGAAGGCTCCATCCTCTCTTTACCTCTTGGAATCTAGGCTATCCTTTCCCATTCTTGGCCCCAAAATCAAGATTTCAATTTCCAGGAGATGTGAAATGCTGTGAAACTGGGCATGGGGTCTTCACCACCTAAAAGGAGGTGTTAAGAGTGACAGGCTGGCCTTTCCCTCTGGTTCAGAGGAGGGAAGGGGCCAAGTTGGATGCAAAGGGGACAGAGAGATGAAAAGACTGGTTTGCTTTGGATAGGAAAGATTCCAGTTTCTTTTTCTTAGCTTCAGTGGGGATTGTGGGACTAGCAAGTCAAAATGGGGCCGGTGGATGGAAATAAATGGGCAGTCAATTTCAGCCTGAGATAGGGAAGTCCCTTCTGAGAGTCTGAGGCCTCCAGCCTCACCAAGGGCTGGCTGGGTGCTGCATGACCCAAAGACCCTCCTAGCCCGGAGACTTAAATGCATATGGGAACACAGAGTCTAGCCCTTCCTTGGTCAGTCTGTTCCCATTTCTGCCTCTGTGACCAGTGCAACTTTCTTTCCATTGGAGACATACCCACTGAGTTAGGAGTGTCTAAGCCTGGGCCTCATCTGTCCCTTGCAAGATGACATTTCACATGGATGCCATGTGAGTTGTTTTCTTTCGAATTGGAACTGGTAGTCATTTCTTGACCTAACTAGAAAATATGGTGCACATGATACAACACAGTGGGTAAGGTCTGAGAAGTGTTGCTTTTGTGTCTGTCTATCCAGTACCCAAAGTCAGCAAGGAGTTCAGGATAAAAACAATCCATTCAAATGAAGGTTCAGTCCACAAGACACCCCTCACCATTGCCCCACACCCCCTTGATTGCTTCAGAGGTCTCCAGCTCTGTGGCTCTTGATTTGAAATGCTATCAAATTAGCACTAATCCTTGCAGAGCAGCCTGAGCTAGGCATCTTCCACCCGCCTTCTGACCTCTCCAACAAGGTAGTGACCTGGAGATGCAGCAAAGAGATAGCTGGAAGCCATCTGTGCCAGAGAGGGCTCTTGCTTACCCACAGTCGTGGAATGGGACAGGCATGGTTCATAAAGGGATTGTCTGTGGAGACAGAAGGGTCTGGGAGTGGATCAAGGGCCTGGGTATTACTGTGAAATACTTAGAAGGGTGCACCTGATGGGAGGTGCAGTAGTTGGTGTTGAGACATTAGCGGGCTCCACTTTGCTTTGGAAGGAATATATAGTAAACATCTGCTTGGGGGAATGGTTTGTTATTCACGAGAGTTGCCATATGTATCATATTTCAAATGCCAAGTTTCAGAACAACCAAATACAATCAGATGCTGAATGAATTCTGATCTGTCTTTGAAGCTACTTTGTGGTGGATGCAAAGATTTGGGGTTCTCTTCCTAAATATTGATTCTCATTGGGTAGGAAGACACCAGGAGGCAGAAAGGGAAATTGCCTTTGAAACCTTCTGACGTACTTTAGAATTTGCTCTTTAGGACAAATCCCTGGTAGTTATGTGTTCCTCGTCTCTTTTTCTTTTAAAGTTGCCATGGAAAATAATTCTAGTCTTTAGAGCTTGATAGCTGTTTAGAAACTGAAAAAAGAGAACCTTATTCTTTCTTTATGTTCTGTGATGCAAGTGATCCTTGTGAGGAAAAATATGAATGGTTTTCCTTCCGTATCGGGGGGTAGGAAAGTTTGGATCTACCTCAGTTCCGTTCAATGCTAACTGCAAGGTGGATGAATTTTGGCTATCAAGTCCAAGACTCGTGCTAAATCAAGGACTGGAAAATAGTTTGCACGTTCAGAAGACTTCTCAGATATGGAGAAAAGGCAGACTCCTGAAACTAGAGAGTTTAGACTGGGAAGTATTAATTTGGAAGACTGTTCTGGGCCAGGGATCTTCTTTTCCTGAATTATTTGTTAATAACAGATGTCTGGGTGTCAGAGGTCAGTCTTCACAGTTCAGGGAGATCAACCCTTTGCCAGATGTTGACGAGAACATAGATGCGTTAGGGCTAAGATCCTGGACAAAAGATGTGGTCATCGCAATGCCCGAAATCTTGCACATCCTGCACCCTCCCGGTGGAGCTCATGACTCGCTTCTCTCAAATGGGATGAAGTAGCCAAAGCCAGTGTTTGCTTTTCCGTCTTTCTTGTTTTCCCCACCCACCATTTCAAGTCTGTGCTACATCCTTTTGTCACAATAGATTGGCCCCTGGGCTGGAGTGGTACCTGTGTAAAGTCACCTCCTCCAGGGCTGAGCAGAGCAGAGTAGTGCACAGGGGGCTGCCCAGAGGAGAAGGGACAGGATGTATGTGAGGGGTGCTATGCCTGGTGCTCCAGCGAATGTCTATTTGCAATGCTGCTAGTTGCCGTGACTGCCAGCCCTGCATTCCCACACTGGAACTGATGTTCATCTTACCTTTTTTTTAGGGGGTGGGAATGGAAGTAACAGTAATAATTGCTTATTAAGGGAAACATGGAAAGTACAGAAAATTACAAAGAAGTAGACCCACTTATAATGGAGAATCACTGGCATAAAAACGTTGGTATATTTCCTTCAAGTATATTATTGAGGCTCGTTTTTAAAGCATGTTTAGAACCATAGTATAAATAGATTTCAGATCTATTGTTCTCACTCTGCATTGTATCAGGACCATTTCTTCAGGTCATAAAAGAGCCTTTGAAAACGCTTTTTTGAGAGCTGAATAACATTCCATAGTATAAATGTATCATGGTTTATTATATCATTTCTCTAATATTAGATATTGAGATGTTTTTGCTTTTGCACTATTATAAACAGTATACAGGCAGGCAGTGTGGTAGTATGCAGAGTTTGCATACTTGGCCTGCATCTTAGTCTTTTTTTTAATTTTTCATAATTGTGGTAAAATATGCATAAAATTTATCATTTTAACCATTTTTAAGTACAGTTCATTGGCATTAAGTACATTCACGTTGTTGAGTAACCATCACCACCATCTCTCTCCAAAACTCTTTCCATCTTCCCCAGCTGAAACTACACCCATTAAATGCTAACTCCCTGTTACCTGCTCCCCCGTACCCCAGCCCCCGGCACCCACCATTCTACTTTCTGTCTATGAATATGCCGGTCCATAGAAGTACCTCATATGAGTGGAATCATACAGTATCTGTTGTTTCATGACTAGTTTATTTCACTTAGTATGTGTCTTCAAGGTTCATTCATGTAGCATATGTCAGAATTTCCTTCTTTTTATGGCTGAATAATATTCCATTGTATGTATATACCACGTTTTGTTTACCTAATTCATCCATTAAGGAACACTTGGGTTGCTTCCACCTTCTGACTATTGTGAATAATGCTGCTATGAACACGGTGTTCTAATACTTCTTTGAGTCTATATTGCCCATTGTTTCCCAAGGGGCTGTGCCAGTTTATTCACCACCATGAGTATGGAGACCCTTTTCTCGCCACCTTTACAAATAAAGATATTATCATTAAGAAAAATTTGTGCCAGTGAGACAATGTGCTACTTTGTGTTTCTTTTCTTATTAGTGATGCCAAATACATTTCATGGGTTCATTATCTATTTGGATTTTTTTCTGTGCATTATTGTTTTCCCTGGGCTGCTCCAAATATAATTCTTTGGACTACACCAATCAGACAGACTTTGATTTCTTCCCTGGCTTTCAAGACAAATCATAGCATAAGAAAAAAATAGTTTTGTTTTTGTTTTTACTTCAAATTTTCTGGATCCTAGTGTAGTACAGAACCCTAAAATTCCAAATGATTTCCTCTTGCCCTTTTGATATGTACGCCTTCGCTCCTCTGCAGATGTTATGTCATCTCACCGTTTGGACTGTTAGAATTGTCATTTCTGGGAGAATGGGTGAAGGCAATGGATTCCGAGAGTGTGACAGAACTTTAAAGCTTATCTGGGTGTTTCTGAGTTGGTTCTTTCCATGTCCACACAGGAGCCATGAGTTCTAGTGGGAAAACTAAAGATTTTAAAGCTCCATCTCCCTTTTTTTTTTTTTTAGCTGGGTGACCTTGGGCAAGTCACTTAGCCTCTCTGAGACTCAGTTTCCTTACCTTAAAATAACTTTGATTAACAAGTGGTTGCTAACCATTCCCTTGCCTTTTACTTACTGTCTTCTTCTGTTGCCATTGGAACCTTACCTTAAAAAATGTTGATCTGTAGCATTTATTAATTGGTCTCTCGGTCACCCTTGTCACTTGGATTATTTCTGCTATGTTTTTGAAATGCTGAAAACAGTTTAAGGACCCCTACCACCCTCAGAGGACTACGGGTGTCAGGCCCCCTGTGGTTAAAAGATAGTCGACGGTAGATGAGATTATCTGTCAGTTTTCCAATCTCCTTTTATCTGGTGTTGAATCTTATATTTAGCAGAATCTGGGAGGGAGGCAGGGAGATAGCCTTTTTCTGTCTCTGAAAACAAAGATTATTAAAGGTTTAGCGACTTGCTCAAGGTCACACAAAGCAGTGCCATTGAGACAAGGGACTGGCTCTATCACTGGTGTTCCTTTCCTCAGCAGAACAGCTGCCCTGTAGACTTTCGCACATGCCCATGTGCTTGTGGGCTTTTAGCCACAACCACTACGAATACCGTGTCCAGCACCAGCAGGCACTCACCAAGGTGTGGCCCATGCATTCTCACCTGTCCCCCTCGCCCCCAGGTACGTGGTCATCTCCCGGGAGGAGAGGGAGCAGAACCTGCTGGCGTTCCAGCACAGCGAGCACATCTACTTCCGGGCGTGCCGGGACATCCGGCCTGGGGAGCGGCTACGGGTCTGGTACAGCGAGGACTATATGAAGCGCCTACACAGCATGTCCCAGGAAACCATCCACCGCAATCTGGCCAGAGGTGAGTGAGTGCCCACACTCAAGGTGAGGGCCACACCAGCCACTACTGAGCCCCAAGGGAGGCCAGGAATGCTTCTCTAGAAGCGCCCTAAGAAAACTGACAGGAAATAACAGTGCACCAGCAATGGGGAGACCCAGAAGGACTCAGGCGAACAGATGGTCCAGGTTTGAGCAGCAGCTCTGGGCAGGGCCTTGGGCACCACAGCATGTTCTGCTCCCTGAGAGACAGACCCCAAAACCCTATTACAGACATTTCAGAGTATCATGGGGAGACAAGTCACCAAAGCCAAGTACATAAGTTTAATCAAAATTGATTCTATTTTCCCCCTCAAATTGATAGAAGGATGTTATAAACTGCCACTGCAATAATAATAAACAGACAGCTGCAATAATAGGTAACATTTACTAAGGACTTAATATGTGTTAAGCAGGTGTTGTACTGCATCACTTGTAATCATGACAACAGTAGTACTTTCCGAGTACCTGTGCTGAGAGAATTAGCTGGGTGAGCTACATAACACATGTAGAGCGATGTCTACCTTGACCTGTGTAAGCCCTCAATAGTAGACTTTTAATACTAACAATCCCATGTGGATTATTATCTTCATCTTACAAATGTAGAAAATGAGCATCAGGTAAATCCAGTGACACACCCAGAATCCACGGCTAGGAAGGGCAGAAGTTGGTTTCTAAGCCACATCAGTCTGAGTTCAAGGTCTAAGCTCTAACCTACAATGTTATATGGCCTCCCAGACAAAACTAGTTTCTTCCTTATTTCTTGGTCTCAGTCCTGGAAGTCCTAATGACATGATGTAAAAGAGCAATATCTATTAGAACAAGAAGGTGGAGGGAGGTAGAAGGTGACCTTAGATGTGGGTGGTGGCCTGGTGAGTGAGGTGTCCATCCAGGCTCTGTTTCAACGAGTCATTTGAAAGTGGTTTAAAATACTCCCTGGCCCCTAGCCCTTTGCTTCTTTACTTCATCCTCAGCCTGGCCAGGGCAAACTGGTGCTTCCAGGTCCTTCTTTCCCTGGGACCTTCCTTGCACTAAAACTACACATCCAAAGACCCAGAGTCCATTTGGTTCCAGGAGCCAAGGCTATACCCAAGCCCCACTACTGTATCATATTCCTGACCAACCAACCACGCTACTTCTTGGAAATAAAGCTTCATTTGGAATATGAGTGGAAAAGATGAAAAGGGGTGGTGGGAGTGACCCACTGAAATTAAGCTGTCTTTAAAAAAACAAAACAGAACAAAGCAGATGGTGGACACTGAGTGCACAGCAGCTGCCTGACTTGGTAAAAGGTATCTGGTGACTGGATGGGCAGTGAGAGGAAACCCAGTAGACGCACTCCTCTCTTGTCTTCTTCGGATCTGGGGGTTGGGCACATGCTGATTTCACTTGGAAAGGCATGTTTCCATGATGAGACTGCCATGGTTTCCATTTGACTCCTGGAGAGGCCTTGTGTAAAAGCGTCTGATACATCGTAGGTGCTCTTTGTTGAATGGATAAAAGAAGAAGTGAATGAAGACAGCCAAGAGGCCTTCAAAAGAGTCATACCACCAGAAGAAAAGAAAACCAAGAGAAGTCATATCTGAGGACACAGGTTCCATCCCTGGGCCCTAATCTTGAATTCTTCTGGATTTGTAATGTTCTTTTTCCCTCGGTGCCTTCTCCAAAGCACCTCAAGATGAATCATTCTCAGAGAGCCTTGAGACCCAAGGGGAATGCTCAGAGAAGGGAGTGAGCTTTCGGGAGTGGTTCAAAGGAGCGTGGCAGACAGACTCGAAATGAGATGCACCAAGACATGTGAAGATACAGGAGGAAGGACTGTCTTTCCCTGGCCAGGCTAAGAAGTAGAAAACAGGAAAGAAACTGAAAACCACCGTTGAGTCAGGGCCAGAGCAGTGGGTGGGCTTAACCCTAAAGCCCTTGGGTACAGTCATGGAGCTCAGTGGCCTTTAGACGTGTGTTTCTGTAGCTTTGGCAGACTCTGGAAATGGGCAGCAGTATCTTAGATCTGTGTGCCAGTCCTGCTCTGGAAGGGGGATCCCCCACACTCAGTCACTTAAAGTTCTTGCATGGAAGAAGGCTTCTTTGTAATTAGAAGCTGGAGCCCTGATAAAGGCCAGAGCATGAATGATTAGTCCTTATTAAGTAGGGACATTAGTTGGAGCTCAGAACTGTTTCCTGCAGAGATTATAAATTATTCCTTTGTGGTTCTCTTTTAAGAATACGATGCATCTAACCCATGTATTCAAAGAATTTATGTCATTTGATCTACTTTGATTTACTCATTGATTTACTTTGTGGTATGTGCCCTCCATGTTTTACGGAGGCTTTAGAATCAATTCCACAATGCTTAAAGGTGTTTTTTGACCCATAGATTTTTCTGGAAGGCTTGAGTCCAAAGAGGTCTCCCGCTCATCCTAGGACATTAAATAACCTTGACTCTGAGCAGAGAGGTATGAGCAATCCCTAGTGATAAGTAGCCTTGATCTCTAGACATCCTCAGCTGTTTGCTGCCTGATTGGTCCATGAGAGAGTGAAAGGGTGGTCCTTGACTTTTAGAGATTCTGAATGGGCAAGTGTCAGATCTGATCTGTACAAATATGTTACAAATATAATTTTTAAAGTTCTCTTTCTCTCCACCCTTTTTACCCCTCAGCTGTTATAGAAATGCTGGATGCATGGAGCTACCTGAGTTTCAGGAGCCTTGTAGATAAATAAGGTTGTTTTCTAAGCATTCGTGTAAGGACAGAGGAGGGGGATCCTGAATAGGTTACTTGCTTACGTTACCCATTACCTGTTACCTGTAGGAAATCTGGAGTCATACGTAGGCCAGGGCACAGCACATATGCTAGCTGTGGGAAGCCAAGGCTTGGTCACTGCATGGATCATCTGGATTGCACATGGAGGTCCCCTGTCCTTCCCTCAGGTATCAGATGCAGCTATCAGAAGCCTAATTATTAGATAACATATTTATACAGGTTAACTCTTTCCTCAGGGTCACACCTCCCAGGGCCTGCCCCTGATCTAGGAAGCCTGTGAGATTTCCTAGCCCCACAGGCTGCTGTCAGGACCTCTGAAGGATCCCCCTTAGCAGTCTGTTCCCCCAGGCAGCGTCTGCACTTCTGTAGCAACTTATGAAACGGTGTCGACCATTTTAAAGAATCAGGCTAAAATAATTTATTGTTGGGGAGCTCAGCAAGGCTTTTGGAAGTCATTTACATGATAGAAAGAAATAGAAAAGGAAACGTCCTTTGCGTTGTCAGGTAAGAAAATGCAGCGATCTTTTGAGAATGCTTTGGGCCAGCATGGTCATATTGTTCTTTATCTTATTGGAGGCTGCTGTTCTTTATCTTGCTGGAGCCCACAGCAACTGTAGGTATCCCCGTCTTCTGTTATCTTCTTGCCTTAGTTATCAGTGAGAACCACAGAAGATCAGGTCGTGCTTTCTCACATGTTCTTAGTCTTCCTATTACTGGGAAAATTAGAAAGGACAGTTGCTGGAGACAGACTTTGCCCTAAGTGGGATGACTCCAGAGAATGAAGGAAGAGGAAAGAGTGGGACTCTGTGTTTTGTGTGTACCTTTTACCAGGTCAAAGCAGCCATCTTCTAATTGCTAGGACTGGAGGAGAAGGCTGGAGGGGTGGGGAATCCATATGCACTTAGCCTCAGATATGTGACTGCCCACCCATTTGACTGGGTAGGATGTCATCTTCTAGGATGATAAGATGGCAGGTGCCTTTGAAAGAACTACCCTTCCCTATAGCATTCATTCAACTTATTCATGCAGAGTTTATGTACATAAGGCTCCATTGAAACAGTCTATAAGAGAGTTCTTCCCACTTTCTTGGGTCCTATGACTCCAGACCCTATAATCCACCAAGCAGTTGGCCTCTTGCTTTTTGTCATACCTGCCCCTTGAGGCCAGACCCAGAGAGATGTGTCAAGAGACTTCCCAACTGGAGGCCTGCTTTGTTTTCTGCTGGTTACTCCCCTCGGGGCTTTTCCCCACTTCCTCACACCCTGGTTTTCCTTCCTAGGAGAGAAGCGGTTGCAGAGGGAGAAGTCTGAGCAGGCTCTGGATGACCCAGAGGACCTGAGGGGTCCCATTCACCTACCCGTGTTGAGACAGGGCAAAAGTCCCTACAAGCGTGGCTTTGACGAGGGGGACGTGCACCCCCAGGCGAAGAAGAAGAAAATTGACCTCATTTTCAAGGATGTGTTGGAGGCCTCATTGGAATCTGCAAAGGCGGAAGCCCACCAGCTGGCACTGAGCACCTCGCTGGTCATCAGGAAAGTCCCCAAATACCAGGACGACGCCTACGGTCGGTGTGCAGTGACCATGTCACATGGCATGCAGAACGTCAGCCGGACCCAGGAGGAAGGGGACTGGAAGCCCCCCCAAGGGGCCTCCACAGAGCCTGGCCCCCTAGAGGATGAAGAAGAGGAGCCTTCATCATTCAAGGCTGACAGTCCTGCCGAGGCCTCCCTAGCGTCCGACCCGCACGAGCTTCCTACCACCTCCTTTTGCCCTAACTGTATTCGCCTCAAGAAGAAGGTCCGGGAACTCCAGGCAGAGCTAGACATGCTTAAGTCTGGGAAGCTTCCTGAGCCCCCCGTATTGCCAGCACAGGTACTGGAGCTCCCAGAGTTCTCAGATCCTGCAGGTAAGTCAGTGTGGATGTTGTCGGAGGGAAGAGCACACAGTGGGCAGTGCGAGGGTGGCCTGGCACTCCCTGCTGGAGCCACCTTTGGGGAGACCTGAAGCATGAGACGTGAAGGTGAGCCCGGGCCACAATTCATGCCCCCGGGGCTTGCCTGCAACAGGCTGCTTTGCAGCTCCAGTGGGTGCTTCATGTCTTGCCCTGTATTCTTGTCAATAAAGGAAGTTCCGCTGTAGAAGGGGTGTGTGCTGTGTTCTTGACCTGTTGCCTTTCTATGATGGTTCTAGTGGTGTCTGACCCCAAAGCCCAACTTCTAAACCCAGCCTTGCTCTCGGCCCAGTCCCAAGCAGGGTGTCCTGTCAGGAAGGGCTCCCAGCCTTCCCAGACCCAGTCCACAAACACAGCTTCATTCTTCTCTTCTCAAATTACTCTTCTGCCGTCCATGGTCCCATCTTTCTGCTGGAATCTTAGAAAGACTGGGATTCGGGTGTTCAGCTGCAGGCCTCTGCCTTTTCCTGTGGCTGGCTGGATCTCCTAGAGCTGGTTGACGACGAGGAAGGGTTTTCAGTTCACATCTGCAGCTGAGTTAGAGTACTTACATGGCACTTCCTATTTTAACCACATCCCTTACTTAGCTCAGAATGGGGTGTTTCAGATATTCGAAGCATGCATCTTAACTAAACTGTGTTCGGATCCTCGCATTACCTGGGGCCATGCCAAAGCTGCCTCCGTTCAAGGGCAGCAAATGTCCCCTGACCACGTGAGCTGTGGGACAACCAAGTCCCACGTCCTTGCCCTTTGACTTGGGGATGTTTGATGTGCCGGCTCCTCCACGGGATCTTATCTCTTGGTGGAGCTGGTCGATTGATGCTGAGCATCGAAGTGCCTGGAGCGCCCACTAGAGCACGGTGAGGGCAGGCAGCATGGAGCCTGGTGGCCACTGTGGATAGTCCACAAAGAGGAAGAGTCACAAGTGGATAAGAACAGTGCTTATAAATGAATTCAAGGCTGGGACTCGGTCGATCTTAGGAACTGGCTTATGTTTCACATAGGGCGGCACCAACCTTTCAGGCAGTGTTTCCCATCCGTTTTAGAAAAGTCTGTTTTCCCTCCAGGTATAAATACTTCCTTCCCATTTGTCTTCCAGCCTCAGAGAGCATGGTCTCCGGCCCCGCCATCATGGAGGACGACGACCAGGAGGTCGACTCGGCCGATGAATCCGTCTCCAATGATATAATGACGGCCACCGATGAGCCCTCCAAGATGTCGTCTGCCACCGGGCGCCGGATCCGGCGCTTTAAGCAGGAGTGGCTAAAGAAGTTCTGGTTCCTGCGGTACTCCCCGACCCTCAACGAGATGTGGTGCCACGTCTGCCGCCAGTACACGGTGCAGTCCTCCCGCACCTCGGCCTTCATCATCGGCTCCAAGCAGTTCAAGATCCACACCATCAAGCTGCACAGCCAGAGCAACCTGCACAAGAAGTGCCTGCAGCTGTACAAGCTCCGCATGCACCCCGAGAAGACAGAGGAGATGTGTCGCAACATGACCCTGCTCTTCAACACCGCCTACCACCTGGCCCTCGAGGGCAGGCCCTACCTGGACTTCCGGCCCCTGGCAGAGCTGCTGAGGAAGTGTGAGCTCAAGGTGGTGGACCAGTACATGAACGAGGGAGACTGCCAGATCCTCATTCATCACATCGCCCGGGCACTGCGGGAGGACCTGGTGGAGCGCATCCGCCAGTCACCCTGCCTCAGCATCATCCTGGATGGGCAGAGCGATGACCTGCTGGCTGACACAGTGGCCGTCTATGTCCAGTACACCAGCAGTGATGGGCCGCCGGCCACGGAGTTCTTATCCCTGCAGGAACTGGGGTTCTCTAGCACAGAGAGCTATCTCCAGGCGCTCGATCGAGCCTTCTCCGCCCTGGGCATCCGGTTGCAGGATGAGAAGCCGACTGTGGGCTTGGGCATAGATGGGGCCAACGTCACAGCCAGCCTGCGCGCCAGCATGTTCATGACGATCCGCAAGACGCTGCCCTGGCTGCTGTGCCTCCCCTTCATGGTGCACCGGCCCCACCTGGAAATCCTGGATGCCATCAGCGGGAAGGAGCTCCCCTGCCTGGAGGAGCTAGAGAACAACCTGAAGCAGCTGCTGAGTTTCTACCGGTACTCGCCACGCCTCCTGTGTGAGCTGCGGTCCACGGCCTCCACCCTCTGTGAGGAGACGGAGTTCCTGGGGGACATCCGGGCCGTGAGGTGGATCATCGGTGAGCAGAACGTCCTCAACGCCCTCATCAAGGACTACCTGGAGGTGGTGGCCCACCTCAAGGATGTCAGCAGCCAGACCCAACGGGCAGACGCCTCGGCCATCGCTCTGGCCCTGCTGCAGTTCCTCATGGACTACCAGTCCGTCAAGCTCATCTACTTCCTTCTGGATGTGATCGCTGTGCTCTCACGCCTGGCCTACATCTTCCAGGGCGAGTACCTCCTGGTGTCCCAAGTGGATGACAAGATTGAGGAGGCCATCCAGGAGATCAGCCGACTGGCCGACTCCCCGGGGGAATACCTGCAGGAGTTCGAGGAGAACTTCCGCGAGAGCTTCAACGGGATTGCGATGAAGAACCTCAGGGTGGCCGAGGCCAAGTTCCAGTCCATCAGGGAGAAGATCTGCCAGAAGACCCAAGTGATCCTGGCTCAGAGGTTCGATTCCCGCAGCCGGATCTTCGTGAAGGCCTGCCAGGTGTTCGACCTGGCCACCTGGCCCCGGAACAGCGAGGAGCTCATGAGCTACGGCAAGGAGGATATGGTTCAGATATTTGATCACCTGGAGGCCATCCCGACTTTTTCCCGGGATGTCTGCAGGGAAGGGCTGGACCCCCGGGGGAGTCTGTTGATGGAGTGGCGAGAACTCAAGGCTGATTACTATACCAAAAACGGCTTCAAAGACCTGATCGGCCACATTGGCAAGTACAAACAGAGGTTTCCGCTCTTGAACAAGATCATCCAGGTCCTCAAGGTCCTCCCCACTTCCACCGCTTGCTGCGAGAAGGGCCGCAGTGCCCTGCAGCGAGTTCGCAAAAACCACCGCTCCCGCCTGACCCTGGAGCAGCTCAGTGACCTGCTGACGATCGCGGTCAACGGCCCACCCATTGCCAGCTTTGACGCCAAGCGAGCCCTGGACAGCTGGTTTGAGGAGAAGTCTGGCAACAGTTACTCCCTGTCCGCTGAGGTCCTCAGCAGGATGTCTGTGCTGGAACAGAAACCACTGCTGCAGACCGTGGACCACGGGGCAGAGTTTTACCCAGACATTTAGGGAGCAGGTGTCACAGAATTCACTAAGCTGTCGAATATTTTTTTAATCTATACTCATAAGCTTTGATATATTATATAAATATATTATATTATATATATATAAAAACCCACACTGAAAAAATTTTTAAAAACCGAGGTGACACATCCACCAGAAGGTTACTGGGAGCTTTCAGAAAGGAGTTATGTCAGAAACTGACTCTTATCTACAAAATTTGGCAGCTGCAACATACTTGGCAACTCACTTTCATTCACAGAAGCATGTGCTGGGACCACACGTGTCCCCACCTAATGGTCAACCAACAGCATAAGCTAAAATGACGGGTCTCTGTCATCACCTTTAGGTAGCTCATTTTGTTCATGTTTTTGTTTGGGGGTTGAGGGGCTTGGGCTGGGGTTTGTGTTCTTGCCTTTCCTTTTCTTGTCTGGTTTGATGATGGGAGTTTCTCCGCCTCTTCATTGACATGCTGGTCCAGCTGAATCTGATCTCGGATTGTGGATAGGATGGCGTGTATATCCAGATCGGGCTGTTTGACTTTCTCTCTCACCCGCCTGACGTTTGCCTTGAGGGAATTTTATTCATTTCCTCACAAACATTCCTTCACTGTCTTAGAAACATAAGTGTCAGTCAAACTGTGACACCCACTGCTCTCCACCTCTGTTGTCTCTCTCCCGTCTTTGGGTTGTTGATTCACCCCTTCCAAACCCCTGGATCCTAAAGATATTTACCTGTTATACTGAAGGCAAAATCGCCTGACAACCAAGCTTGAAATTCTGGGAAACAGAGAGGGGGCGAGCTTTTTGCATTCCTGTTTTTACATGGTGTTGGATAACATAACCTAATTCTGTTCAGATCCAGGGTTTTTGGAGAAATGAAGAGCCAAGAAATACAGACCCCAAAGGGCAGTGATTTGGGGCTAAAAGCAAGTAAAATGAAAAATACATATTTGATTTATAGGAATTATTTATACTCTGTCTTTATAATCATATAATGTGTTGGGGGTATTTTTTTTTCCCTTTAATAATCGAGAAATGCCTGCTATAGTTCAGTGGCAGGAGATATCAATACGAGTTATGCCCTGGATCATGTGTCACTCAAATGAGAGTCTCTAGACATTCTAGTCCTTCATCTGCAACAGGCTGATAACCAGCCCTGCGGGCTGGCAGGAAGGTAGTGGGAAACTGGTGATGCATCAATGCCTGTGAATGCTTCCTTTTTTGAACAGGGTAGAGATGTCCTAAAAGAAAGGAATAAATAAGGGATAAACTAGGACTCTCGAGGCATCAGCCTACACACACACACACACACACACACACACACACACAACCACACACAACCACGATATAAGCTTTAGAAATAGCCACTTGCCTACTCCCTGGGGCAAGTAGTGGTTTAAGCTAGAGGAGTCGGATCAATGCTCTTTTGTTCATTTAACTACCAGTATACCTCGCAAGGGAGTTTTTAAAACTATGTGCATGAGCTGTTAAAAACTTCTGTTCGTGTTTCCATACCTGGGTTATGCATATTTGATATGCGGAGATCCTGTATCGTGGGTGCAGGTCACAAGGGGGAGAGGGAGGAAGATCTGCACCGTCCGTGGTCGGTTAGGGAGCCGCCCCTCTCAGCTGGCAGAGGGTGGGCAAAGAATGATGTGATTGGGCCACAGGCAAAGCCCCAGTGTCCCCAACCTGCTTGGCTCAGACATTATAAAACTGTGGTGGCTTCCTTCCTTCTTGGTTTATCTTCTGTCCGAGGCCTCATGCCACCGTTGAGAACCATAGTGGAAACGTCATCAACACTGAACATGTCACTCTCCTTCCTGTCCTGCCAGCCCCTTCACCCCCCAGAGACCCCCTCCCCCACCCCCATGGTCTTGGTGCTAAGATAACTTTAGAATCATTGCTGCTAGTCGATAGCTTTTCATTATATAAATATATTATATATATATATATTATATATTATTTTTGAAATTTTTTTGTTTGTTTTCAACAGTGATGTAGCATGTTAAAAACAAAACAATAACAACAAAAAATGGTTTTCTCTGACTGTCCCACTGCCAGGCCTCATATGCTGCCTTCTTCAACAAATCAATGCACCCCTGCCTGGTGACATTCCTTCCACCCCCACCCCCTTCCCCAGTGGCACTTACTTCCCCATCCTCCTCTAAACAAGGAGAGAGTTAGCAGGAACTAGCAAGGAAAGACTCAGAGCTCTTTCTGATGCTTTGAAATTCCCAGCCTCATTCCACTTCCTCACTTTAAGCTGATGTCTCCTCCTGCCCCGACCCCTCCCATTAGGGTCAGTAACGTGGTCAGTTGGGATGCTGTTGCAAAGCACAAGGTTCCATCTTTTCCTCCCCAGCTTCTCCTCCACCACACGCACAGACTAAGATGGGTTGAAGGCAGAGGTGGCTGGTGGTTGGGATCCTTTCTTCTAGCCAACAGATGCCTTACACCTTCTGTTTCCCCCCACCCCCGCTCCTCCTCACCCACTACTTGGGGACCCTCTGCAGAGAGTCATCCCCTAGACCACTCATTTTTACAAACCAGGAGGAGAGGCTCATTAGCATCTGCTCAAGCATCTGGTCTGGCCTGTGAATGTGTCCTCTCAAGAGGCCATGGCCAAACTTAGCTCGGTTTTTATCCAGAGGGAAAAATGATCCTTTGGGCCAATGCCAGTGTCAACCCTGTGTCTTCTGAGAGGGCTGGGAGCCAGTGACCTGACACTGGGTGAGAAGCATGAGCTGCTGCTAGCAGCATGTGGCCACAGGTTGCCACCTGCCCAGCTAGGGTCCAGAACAAAGAGGATGAGCTCTGGAGGGTCTTGAAGTTTGGCAAGGCGCCTCTCAAACTCTGGGTGTTCATGACCTCTGCTGAATTCAGCCAGGCCTGGGCCGGTCAGATGCTCCAAAGGCCACTTTGCCTTGGGACGATGGTAACCAGGGAATAATCAGGGTGACACACCACTGCAGTTTACACAGGAACTTTTCTCAACCTGGATGCCCCAGGAGGCTCAGAGCTTCTGTCCTGTGAATGCTGCATGCAATGACCTGTGATTTCTCTCACAGGCGTTTCCCACTCTCTGCCTCCTTGAAAAGGACTTGGGGTGATAGGACCCTCAGGTCTAGCCCAGGGAACCACATGCTTGGCTGGCCTGGCAACCTCCCTTTGATGGGTATAAAAACTGTGTCTGGGTGGTACTTGCATCTCAGATGTGGTGGCTTCAGACAAGACAGAGCCTTTTCACTCAGCCCCTGGCTGAGGAATGACAACTGTTGGCTTAGAATAAAATGTGTGTGTCTCTAGGGTTTAAGACTTGTCCTAATTGGGCTGGCTGATTAGTGACTTTCTTTGGCTTCTGGAGGGGGTGGGAAGTGAGATTAGGTTTGTGGCCAGTTGTGCCAGGCAGATGCACTGCAGAGCCTGGGAACCAGGAGCCCTTGTGATTAAAATGGTCTGCTTCTCCTCAGTGGGGAAAAAAGACCCACTGCCATCTAATATCTGTGAAACCTGAGGACAGCCCAGCCCTGTCTGCAGCTCTTGCTGTGTCAGAATCCCCAAGTGTTGACTGCCTGGCTGAATATGATTTTTGTTTTGTTTTGTTTTGATTGCCGACAGCTTTCTGTAGTGCTGGGCGGGTCCTTATTGCCTCATGCTCACTTGAGAGTGAGAACAGGCTCCAGCTCCAGGATCCCTGGACGGCCCAGGTCAGCGCTAGGCCCTGAATCCAGGGTGGTTGGGGGTCTTGGCCCCAGTCCCCCATGTTTTCACATTGGGTCAACTTGCCGAGCCCCCTCTCCTTGGCTTACTTATGTCGACCCTTTCGTTTGGAGGAAGGACCTTGTAATTATTTAAGGTCATGTTTAAGGTGATGCGTAAATGGTTTCCATTTGTTTGGAAGTGTTACCAAGAAGGAGAAATGGGAAAAGTATGTAGAATGCTGAAAATGATTGTGGAGAGACTGAGATGGACCACGAACTTGGCCCAGCCTGGGCTGTGGGGCTGGCCACCTGGAACGTCGTGGGGTCCAGGACATGGCCTAGGGGTTGAAATAGGACTTCTAGATTCTCCCTTCATGTTCCCTCCCACCCCCTGTAGGAACATAGCATTGGTTTAGGCTTGTGGTCTCGGTTGATTTCCAAGTAGAATTTGTGTGTTTTCTTGGTGCTGAAACCCAGTTTGGGCAGAATGGCTCTAGTCCCACTGGACCTCACATCCCCTCCCCCGCTTCAAGCAGCAGGCCCAGCCAGGTCAGCTGGGGACAGCGGAGGCAGGGAGGCCGGGCCTCCTCAGATGAGAAAGGTGTGTTCAGAGGGCAGGTGAGCTTGGGACAGTCCCATTCCAGGCATGGGACTCATGGGGTTGGTGCTGGGTCTTAGGTTCTGGTCTGGTCTTGAGGAGGGAAGGTTATGTCCAGAGACACACAGGGCCCTGTTTCTGCTTGGAGGAAGGCCCCTAGCTGCCCTCCCGTTGTGGGTGCTTTAGCTCAGTGGGTGGAGCTGTGATATTTTAAGGAGCCTTTGAGGTGATCTCTGTGTGTTAGCCAGAGGGAGAAAAAGTGCCCTTTGGGGAGGAAACTGGTACGGCCCTCCTTTTCCATGCGGCTTTCTCCCCAGTCCCTTCAAGTGGTATGCCCTGGAAATACCTATGCAATCCAGTCTCCCTAGGAGAGAGAGCATGGAAGCAGGGGTATGTGCAGTGTATAATGCAAATGCTACAGCATATATATTGTATATATGGACATATACAGTACGTATACACACAGAGTAAGAGATTGAATCACATCTATATATCTATAGATAATATCCTATATATTTATACATTTCTATGTTTTAAATAGATATAAAAATAGAGTCTATAGAGAGCTGGGAGAGCAACAGGAAAGCCTGTGTTGTGCAAAGTGGGAGGAGGCGGAGCCTTTGCAAGTGGCTATGAGGGAGGGAAGCAGGCAGGATTTGTGGGGAATGGGGCCTCCTACCCGGAGTGTTGGAGAGGGGAGTAACTGGGTCCTGGCCCTCTCCGTGCACTTTCTCTCCTTTACCACAGGCTTGGTCTGAGGTTGGAAGGAGATACTCACTCCCTGAGCTCCAGCTGAAATTACCCCTACATCCCCCTACATCCTCCTGCAGGTGTATGCTTAGGTGGTCACTGCTGCTTGGCTGTAGGACGTGGTCACTGACCCATGGTGTAGGGACCACTGCACAATTTCCCCCCAATCCCCTCCCCCACCCCAGGAATGAGCAGCATTGGTGGCCATAGGAAAAGTGCAAATTGGACCAAGAGTGGTCCAGGAAAGATGCTGCCCCTCCTCATTCATAAGCTTCGACTACCCCCTAGAGGCCAAACCTCTGAAGTACAGTCACCCTGGCTTCCCTCACCCACTCCACCACTGTCTGCCAGACACTGGAGAAGTGGCGTGGGCAGCGTGAGCATTGCCAGCCAAGAGCTGCCCACCATCCAGAGGCTTTCTGGCCAGGGGAGGGGGCATCAGCTAACAGAAAAGGGTGGGAGAGACACATTCACACACTCATAAATTCAGTAGCAATTCAAGTTCAGAAGCAGGGCTTTGGCCCAGCCCACTTTGCACAGCTGCTGCTGCTGGCTGTACTCAGGATAACGCTCTTTCCTCTCCTGCACGGAGGCCCATTGACCCCTCCCCCCACCGCCACTGTAACAGGCAGGTTTAGTTCACATACACTGTTCTGATTCTGTGACTCGAGGCAGAGGCTGAGCCGGATGCCCCGAGCTCATCCTCTTCCGTCGGGCACGGCACCCTCCTCAGCTTGTACCTGCTATTGTCCCTAGCAGGCGGGGATGTCTGGGGGCCCGAGGGGCTACTGGTGCAGCTGGCAGCACAACGGAGGGCTTGTGCAGCCCTGACAGGATCAGAAGCCCATTTTGCTTCTAGGTTTCTCTCAGCAGTTTCTTTCCCCTGGAGACAGGGGAGGGGGTCTGAGGGGGCTGCAGATGAAAGGAGACAGGGCAGATTTGTCCACTGTTCTCTGGACCAGCCTCTGCTTTTTGGCTCTCCAAAGGCACTTATCTCTCATCCCCAGCCTCCGCTGACCCCCTACACGCTCTTCCCCACAATCCTACCAACGGACCTCAGTCTCCAGCAGACCCGCCCCTGTATCTACTGTCCAGGGCGGGTCTGTTCTGCCAATGCCCACCTCCTCTTCCTTCCATGTCCGCCTGGGTCTCCTTGAGCCACAGCTAGCTGCCAACTGGGTCTCGGAAGACCCTCCAGGGCCTGGCTCGAGAAAGGCCAGGCCCAGCCCGAGCCTTTCTCCCACTGTGGTGGATCAGACCCATGGCCAAGGGATGGGCACCCCTGGGTAGCAATCCCACAATGCACTGTACCTCAGAGAGAGAGCAGCCACGGGGCATCGAGAGCACCGGGCCCTCCGTCCAAAAGACAGCCGGTTACAGTACTGCTCACAAAAAGACGAGGGCCAGGCTGCCCTCAACACCCCTCAGTCTTCACTTCTGTCTCTCCGGAAGAGCCAGCAGTCTGATTCAGTCTTTTGCAGCCCTGTCTCTCTCCTTCTCTCCACCCCCACGCTGCTGAACTGTTTCATTTCAATCACAAAGGAAAAATTAAGTGGGGATGGGGGGGAAATACCTAGGAGTCTGTTATCACATACATATTAATATGTTAATACTTTCTTTCTTAAAAAAGAAAAAAAAACTTGTTATTATTTTGCAGACTACGCTTTATAGTACCTGTGTGACGGGACCTAGAACACTGGATACCAATAGAGCTATGTTGGTTTATCATAATATGTACGCAGAACCTTTCCTTTTGTCATATTATCCTTGTAATGTAAGAAGATTGTTAATAAAAGCATTTAAATTTACTCACCATGGTGGAATCTCTGCCTCCTTGCCTCTATCCCAGGACTGTGCTCAGGGCGATTCAGATGGGTCCCATCAAAAAGGCTTCGATGTCAGGTTAGGAGTCTGCCTGTTGCCAGGTTGGAAGGAACTAAAAAACCCCCTTCCTCCTGCTCTCACTTCAAGTTCACTTCCGGCAGGCAACTTTCATACCTCACCTTTAGGTCAGGCCAAAGGAGGTATAGCCCAAACCATTAAAAATAAATCGACCTATCTCTCCGAATGTGTTTATCCCACAAGGATCTCTTGGAGAAAGCACTCAGAGCTATTGTGGATAAAAGGTTTCTAATTCTCCCTCCACTGCTTCTCATGGTTCTCCGCTTGTAGGCTGGGCCGCTCGCTGGGGAGGAGTCTTTCCCCAGTTGTTTGCTAATGGTGCTGCTATGGGGTGGGCGACAAGTGAGTGATGTTTTGCCCAAATTGTTTTAGAAAGAAGATGGGTGCACATTCAATGAAGATATAGATAACTGTTTTTATTTTTTTCCTCCCAGGTGCTAAGCCCTTCTGCTCCCAGCGGCTGCTTCCCCCAGGTCTGGCTTCCTTTCCGTGGCCTTCCCTCCTCCCTTCCTTTAGCCTCTGTGTTCTTAGTGCCTGTCATCTCCCTCTCAGGCCCCAGAAGCCTCCTTGGTCGCTAAGAGGCTTCCTGTTGTGAAAGTCACCCTTAGTCTCTGTGGGATGTCCTGACTCTCTTCTTTTCCCAGGGGACGGGGAGTAGGGGAGGAAGGATCATGGGGTCATAGTTGTCCGTGTCTAACCAGGCCAGGTGAATCAGGGTCAGCCACGCCCCACTGCTGGCCATTCGGCAGCCCTATCTGTGATCTCATAATAATTTCAGCACCAAGAAGCAAGGAAAGGAAAGTGACTTGGCACTTTCGTCTGCACTCGGGGAGGTCGGTCTCCCCAAAACAGGGTTTGGAGAATGTGCTAAGGAGAAGAGGTCTAGTCCACTCCCCTCCCTCTTCTCCCCAGCTGCTCCCCTGCTTCCCTCTCCCAGGTTCAAAGAGCAAGTTGAGTTCACCTGGGAGAGAAGACTCAGGAGGCTGGCTTGCTGCCTGAAGACCTGAAGGGCTGCGATGTGACAGTTTCTAGAGTGCTCTTTTGAAAACACAGATCTAGTCATGGCACTCTTGCTGCTTAAAACCCTCCAGTGGTTTCTTATTGTCTTGAGAGTTCAGTCCAAAGTCTTGATCATGATCATAAGCACTGCACGATCTAGCCCCTGCCCACCTTCCGGCCTCGTCTGTGTCCTCCGCTGCACAGAGCTTCAGCCATGCTGGCCTCCTCTCTGTTCCTCAAGCTCACCAAGCTCTTCGCTACCTCAGGACCTTCTGGTCCCCTGTGCTCTCTGCTGGGCATAGTTCCCTGGGGTGGTTGCATGGTTGAGTGTGACCTAAAATATCTTCAGAGAGGTCTCTCCTGCCCACCCTCTCTAAATAGCCACCCTCAGGGTACTGTTCATCCCATCTCCTGATATTTCCCTCATAACACTTATCTCAGTTTGCAACTGTATATCACGTGTGTGTTTGGGGCAAGGGGCAGTTATTCTATATCTGGTCTTACCTCTCTAAGTTGTTGTGCCCACAGGGAAAAAATGGACAATTTTTAATATCACTATGTGCAGTTCCTATTAATAAACAGTGTTTATTGAAGGGATGAGGGGACAAACGACTTTAAGCAGCATCTGATAAAAGTGCAATCCCATGCAATACTGTGTTGTTTGCAGCAGATGTCCTGGTTTCTTATTTGATCAAAATGAGCCTGTACCTGACCCCTGGCTACATCTGGCTTTGACCTTGCCCTTACTCTATACAAAGCCGGAGGTGACCCCTGAGGTGCTTTCTTCAGTTCTCCCCCCTCTCCAACTTTCTCTTGTCCCTTGGATAATGTCCCCCCAAGCCAGGTGTCCCCTAATGCCCCCAGGTAAGAGAACTTTTCCAACTTCTTTCATCTTAGTGATTCTCAGTCAGTTGTTCCAGATAGCATTTAAAAGCTATTGCCTTTGCATCTGTTATCTTTTCAAGAATGGCCCTTGGCTGTATGTCAGAGCCTGGACTTTAAGGTTAGAGCTGTACCAGATTGAAATGCCCCCTCTGCCTCGTACAGGCTCAGAGATCATGGACAAGCCACTTATCTAAGTCCATCTTCAGTGCTGAGGACAGAGCAGCGGTTCTTACATGCTATTTCTCATCATTACCATTGTCATTGTTACCTCTTAGATCAGGATGAAGTAGATGCTAGACAGTGATAGGGTTTTCTTCTTTCATCCAGAATTCCCGGGGCTACCCTGAATGAAGGGTCGCCTGTGACTTTTAACGTAGAACAACTAACACCTATTTTGACAGTTGGCATGGACGCCTCTACCTGAATGGGGATCACC
Source organism: Macroglossus sobrinus (assembly GCA_004027375.1). NCBI lineage: Eukaryota > Metazoa > Chordata > Mammalia > Chiroptera > Pteropodidae > Macroglossus > Macroglossus sobrinus. Next base: position 79,268 of record PVKZ01001561.1, on the reverse strand, counting down.
TTTTCCTTCTCAGCCTAGAGAGAGATCCTCATGCAACTTCTGCTTCAACAACTCATCTCACCTGGCTCCTGAGGGAAAAGGGACTGCATAGACGTTCCGTTGGTTTATTTGTTTGTATTTGGCTGGAAAAACAGGTTTCTCCTTGCCTGTCTTTGGTTTGTATCCCTGGGTTTCTGAAACAAGATTTCTGCAATCGCACCCTTGCCAACGGGCTGCCCTGAAACACCAAGAAAGAGTATTGGGAAGTGGGGAAGGGAAACCATGCTCCAGCCCAGGCTGCATTGAGAAGAGACCACACCCAGCTGAGGATGAGCTGCACTAAGGCCCCGCGCACACATTGGCCACCACTAGACCTGTTTCCGTTGCAATGTCTGGCTTCCAGCCCCAAGACTGGCTTCCTCCCACCTCCTCCCAGGTAGGTTCCTGCCTCCATCTCTGGCTTGGGGAAGCTGCTGAGGTTCCTGCCAGGGACCATCTGTGCTGGCTCACCTGCAGGAGAAGAAGGGGCAGGGGAGCGCTGGGGCAGTTCTTCAACACCTGCCTCAAGAAAGTGCCCGACCCCGAAAGCCGTTCACAGCCGCATCCCGTGGCTCTTCCCTTGCCAGGCGTCTGCCCTGGGAGGGAGACGGAACAGATGCTAGGGTTCCGAGCTCCAAAAATGGTGGTGCTTCCCATTGGCTCTAAAAATATAGAAACTCATGGGTGGAAAATTACCACAGGTTCCATTAGCAATTAAGGAAATGAGAAGAGACTGACTCAGAACTGCAGGTGACATTGTATATTGTCTGGAGGAGTGGGAGGAGGGCTGTTCAGAAGATGCCAGGGAGTATCACCAGGCATGGGGCAGGAAGAGCAAGTTTACACGGATGTCAGTTTAGCTTGTTTTACGCAAGAGATTGGAGGCCAAAGATGTGTGAAAAGTATGATGTTGCCAGTCTAGATCTCAGAACCACAGAATGTTCAATCTGTTGATCACTAAGGGACCTGAGTGATCGCTTGATTCAAATTCACTTTACAGAAGTGGAAACTGAGCTCCAGAGTCAAATGACCTGCCCAGGGCAATGATGGTGGCCCAGTATGAAAGCCAAGATGGTTATAGGGTCTCAACTCCTACACGCATTTCTCTAGCTTTGAGTCCATTTTATGTGCAGGAGCTGAGTTTATTTAAGGCCGTTCAGTGGAAAGAAAGCCTTGTATAAAGTGATTAAGAATACTTCTTTCCTCTCCCATCTCTCTTTTATATAAATCCAGACTCTTAAATATTAGTTTGGGCTCTAGTGGGCCATTTCATATGCATTGTTAAATATGAAAGTCTGTATAATATTTAGCTCTGTGGAATAAAACCCACTTCTACTTTATTATAAAAATAAAAATCCTGGTCATAATTAAAATATGTTTAAAATTCAAAATAAAGAATTATATGCACAGATTTGGAAAGTGAAGACATCTCATGGCTGGTTTTATGGATCATTTATTTATCCTTTCTAAAAACTTTGCTTTTAATTCCATGTGACCTGGCAGCTTTCCTGCTGACTCTAAAATTCAGGCCCTGCTTCTGGCATATTGCCCAATCCTCTTCTTCCAGAGACCAGGGCTGCAGAGGCCACCAGGAGGGCCTAGGTAACAGGACTCCAGGATTCTCCTTGTACCTTTCCATCATCTTGGGTACAGGGGTTCCTCTGGCTGTATCACTGACTCTTCCAGTGATGGGAGTATTTCTTTTGGGGATGTTAAAGAAAGATGAGTCTCTAGTTTCCACTTGCTTTTTCTTTTCAAGAATGGGTTTAAAGCCCCAGTAATGCTCGCATCTCTACTTATATGTAACCTCTTTGATTCAGTACTCAAGCAAGATTACTGAGGTGCATGTGCATGAATACACACAGAGCAATCTATTATCCAGCCATTCTACTCACTCCTAGATAGACATGTTAGAGAAACTTGCACATGTGCTCAAGGAGACATGCATAAGAATGTTTACAGTAGTCCTGTAATAGCAAAAAAAAAAAAATCTAAATACACATCAACAACAGGTTGAGATTTGGTATATCTACACAATGGAATATTATATGGCAGTGAAAAACAAATGATCTAGAGCTACATATATCTGCATGAAGAGAGCTCAAAATTTTAACATAGACCAAAGATAGTACAATTTACATAAAGTTTAAAATGCACAAAAATATTTTATGGTGCTTCGGGTTTTGATACACATGTAGTAAAGAGTTAAAAAATGCTTGGAGTGAGAAATCCCAAATTCAGGATGGTGGTCTCCTGAATAAAGGGCCGAGGGGACTACAACTGTATTTGTCAAGTTTTATAAAACTTGATGGTGGTTCATGAGTGTTTATCAAATTATTTTTTTGCATTTTATATGTCTAAAATATTAAGCGAAAAGAAAAGAAACACCAGTGAACCCAGTTGGAAATTATTTATTTATCACTGAAAGGTTTTTGCTCCAAAGAGTGACACCAGACATATGACTACAATGTCTCATGCGTCTTCTTGTGCTTCAGTTCATAATTACAAAACAAACACACACAGCATTGACAACAGGAAACATGGGTGGCAGAAACAAATCACAAACACTAGATCACTCTTTTCTTGGTCCTCACCTCGATTTGGCTTTGGCTGCAGCCACCTGCCACCCGGGACTCCTTACATCCCAAAGGAATTGCCCCTAAAGAACTGTTCTTCCATCTGGCTCTCTTTACATAGCATCATTTGGGGTGGTTTGTCACACAACCCACACCAAGAGTCACACCTCAAATTGAAACGGACAGACACGTGCAAGGTCTTGATCAATAGGCACTCAACAAATATATATCGATTTGACATAATAAGTGGAGTCACAGATTAATGAGAGTGGACTCCCAATTCTTTATCCCTATTGCAGTTTCTATGAAAGAACCAGATCATCTTGTGGCCATCAGTCCCATCTCCATGGTTTCTCTCTTTATTTTCACCTTGGTTTCATGCCCTTCTTAGAAAACGCTCTCTGGCAAAGTACAAAAAGATCAGATGCACTCACACAGACTCAGGTACTCTAATTTGGTAGTAAATTGCAAATATATCTGGTACAAGGTAAGATGATGTGAAGATTACTGATGTTTTTTGATTTGGCAGTTTAATATCTCTGGGTAACATAATATTCACCAAGACAGAGTTTGGGTGGAAAAGCACAGCGATTATATTCTTTTCTATCATTAATTACATTTACACGGAGAGCTATGAATTGTCACTAGGTGAAAGGTAATTCTCAATGTCATGAATTTCTAAGCCATCAGATTTCTGATTCCTTTACCATTGAGACATTAGTTAGCGCTCTGATTTATATGCCTTTTGCAGTATCTTTTTCTGTCTGCTCCCTTATCCATCCTTTAGTTATTAATTCATTCAACAAAAAATTCATTGAGGGCCAATGAACCAGCTTTATTCTAGGTGCTTGGAATACATCAGTGAACACAAAAGACAAAAACCCTGCAAAATCTATCTCATTTCCATACATGCCTGCTAAGATGTTCTGTGGTGGCATTTAACTCTTATCAGGGGTAACCTTTAGTTTGGAGATTCTGGAAAACTAAACTTTTGTGATCCAAAAATATGAATGCCTCAGGGTGGGATGACCATAGGTGGAATAGATATTTCTGGGATTGGAGACACCACCTAATCTATCTCAAACATCCTTTGGTGTGAATGTAGGCAGGTGCATAGATTTGGAAGGAAGTGGAACCACGTCCTCTGATTTTAAGTCTAGAATCCAGAGTTTTCTAGATCGCAGTAGCAGATGTTACCCTGAAGAGAGTACTGGCCAGCTTACGTAGGGAATGTTTTGTTCTCTTTTAACCATGCCAACCAAGAAAGAGAGACCAGTGTGGTGGTGGGGGAAGGGAGGCTGTCTCAAAAACATGATCTAGGAAATCACTAACAAATGCTTTGCTGAAAATCATTGGCAGGAGGTGGGAAACCTTAGTGATCGGGATTTCCAATTATCTGAAAGACTTTCCCATTAAAGAAGAATTAGATATTTATTCTGTTTCTTCAGAGGGTAGGTAGAACTTATTTCTAATGTGTTTCTATTTCTATACAGAAAGGGAAAATAATGACTACAGGTGATAAGCTCCCTGCTCAGAGTTCTGGGGAAAGGCCAGGAATGACTAGACTTGTTGAAGGTTGAAGGATAGCCTTATTCATCTTATTTAGGAGCTTTCTTTTAGATCAGGGGACTGGGGTGACATCAGAAGGCTCAGAGTTTGGATGTCAGTATTGAGGCGTTCAAATGCAGAATCCATGATTCTGGAAATGCCTGGAAGGGTTATGACACTTTCTAGGCATTGTCAGCTGCCATCCTGAAGCTTAAAGAGGATCTGCGAGTGGCCTCAGAGTTTGCTTTTAGCCTATAACTTTTGAGCACTATTTCGTATATCGCATCCTTCCCACAGATAGAGCTGCCATGCCATCAGTCCTGTTTCACAGGAGGCCAGCAGCACAATCCAGGAATCCTGGTTCATGGGAAAATATTATGTCCATTTGGCAATGCTCATAATTTAATTAACCATGCGGACAGCTCTTTAGAATAATAAGGTAGGAATCTGGAACGTAGTTGCTGATTATTTACTGATTATGAAGCAGTAGGCCCTGAAAACTGAAGGGGGAGGTGAATTTGCAAAATCTTTATTTTCTATTTAAAGTTATCTTCCTTCTCCACCTCCACATAGCCATATGCAGTAGACTAATTAATATGTTCCCCAAACGGAATTTCTCCCGAAGTGGCTCGGATGCTGAGAATGGGTGGATCTGTCTTAGAGGATCACTTTGGTGATGCTAGAAGGCATGACAACTAGTGCCCAATGACTAATAGGGGATTCCACCTATATGTTGTCAGGGAAGTTCTCCCCAAGTATAATATAAACTGATTTTGAGATAAAACGATAAAGTTATTCAATAAAAAGTACGAATTCAATCCAAGAGCAGGATCCAAAAAGCACAAATGAAATATTAAGAATTAAAATAATTAAATAAATACAGAGGTCCCCACATTTCACAACACAGAGGGCTGAGCTGTCCATCTTTGGAACCAGGGTACTGGGGCCCCAACAAGGACTGTGAGAACCTGTCTGAAATGTTGTAGAAACAGATTTCTATGAGTGCAGTGCTCCAACCTCTGCGTCAAAACCACTGAGTGCTTGTTAAAAAAGAGGATTCCTGGGGTCCAGCCAGGGGAAGGTCTCTGGGTAGACCTGGGGAATCTGCTGGTGATTCTTCACACACTAAGGTCTGAGAACTGCTGGGTCACCACCTTGGGTCGAGAGCTTGATTTTATTCTGGCTAAGATTTCACCCAACCCTGACAATCTCTAATTCTATGAGTTGATCCAGAATACCTTTATTTCCTTTACCATTTTTTAAATGCTTATCTTGAAAAAAACACTTTTTTTTTTTGCTCTGTTATTCCCCAAATTCAAGCTTTCCTTGCACCTGGCCTGACCCCACCTGCAAAACCTACACATGAGCTGTATTTGATAAATGTCTCTTCCATGACACAGTTAAGCAAAATGCATTCCTCAGTGTGACCCAAATGTCCACGCACTGCCCTGCCTTGCTTATTTTTTAGAACGGGAGTATGATGAGAGAAGAACAAAGTCCTGGCCTTTGCAAACATGGCTGTCTTCTGGGTGTCAGAATGAGGATGGGGCACAGGGAGGAGGTCACAGAAGACAGCTAGGCTGGAGGGGTGGAGCTGTGCCCAAGAAGAGAGGGGGACCAGACAGCTGGCTACAGATGCAGCTGGTGCCACATGGCGATCTGCCGACGTGGGTTTTTGAGCATCTCCTCCCAGTGGCTGCGCTCGGAGCCCGAGGCATGCAGGCCCAGGCTGCAGTGGCCCAGCATGCAGCTCTGCCCCTCCTCCTCCTGGCCCAGCACCTCCAGCTCCACGCTGGAGGCCTGCAGCAGGTCAGCGGGTAGCTCAAACATGATCATCTCATTCCACACGGGGTTGATCTTATGCTTGGCTCGTTTCGTCTGCTTCTTCTTTAGCTTCCGAGCCTGGTGCTTTAAGGTCACCTTGACAGAGACATCTGGAGTGGGACAGAGGAGAAAGGGAGATGGAGAGAAGAGCCAAGAGTTAGCCTCTGGGATGTGGTATGGGGCCTAGGATGATGCTTCCTCTTGGGGATGGAAAGATAGGGTCTCTGGCTCAAGATCTGCATTGAGGCTCCTCCCACAATGGGCCACATATTCATTTAACAATTATTAAGTGTTCAGCATATGGCAGACACTGACTGGTCTAGATGAGCAAAGGTTCCTGCTTCATGGAACTTACACTCAAGTATGGAAAGTGGACAATGGTGTAAGATATAGGTCTGGTCATTGGGTGGCCCACGATTATGTCATGCTAGAGTACAGCAGGGAACCACCATTTGCCATGAGCCCTTCCAAGTGCCTTCATGTCCTACATCACACCAGGCTCAGGACAATGGCTATGACATCCTGCAGGTTGATTGTAAACTCAGACCAGAAAAACTAAGCTACCCCATGTCTTCGTCCCCTTGGTTCTTCATACAAGCATTTTTGTCTGTTATTAAGATAGTAGGTCACCTGCTGGTTGGTTGCATCCTCCACCTCTGTTCTTTTGTCAGTTTTACTTGAGGAACCCAACTTCACGTGGAAGGTGAGAGCAGGCTGCCTTGGCCCCCGCGTGCACTGCACAAATAAAGCCGCCCCCTAAGAAACCCTGCCTCTAGGAAAACGGGTCACCAGACCAGCTTTCAAGTACATCACAAGGCTCAGGACCTGGAGTGCTTTTTCATTGGTCGGCGTTCCCAAAGCTAATGTTAGAATGATTGTTACTCTGTATTTATTGCTATAATTATCACCCCCCCGGGGTTAGTTTCTTATTTGAGCAGATATTTGAGAGACAAAGTGTTGTGCTGTAATTGTCCTGACAGGAGCTATAAAAAAAGAAGAGGAGGCAAAGAATCATCTGGAGGGGATGAGGAAAAAGCATTGAACTCTGACCTTTGGTTTGGGCATCTGTCAGCAAGGCCAGTTCTTCTGATTTCACTCACCCAAGAGCTTTTGCTCAAAGATTATGAATGCTGTGGCAATTCTTTATTTGTATCCTGCCATAAATATGTATTTATTTATATCCTGCTATGAGCACTTGGTCTGGGTCCAGGTATCATACATACGGCTAACCAGTGCTGCTTTCCTGCTCTGACAAGAGAGCCTATTTGGTCCCCAAGACTTGGGGCCTGTGCTGAAATATCCAGAAGGACAGACCAAGGCTTCCAGAATATTGAAGAGATGTTTATTTGGGTAAATGGACCACAGACGCCTTAAACCGCAGGCTGCCTCAGCCCATGCACCCACATACCTTCTGCCATCACCCACACCCAGCTGGTGTGGGGGTGGCAGGTTGATAAAGGCTGAGGAGAGACTGGGGTGCGTGTGGGGAACACAGTGGTGGCTAGCTGAGATGGGAGAAGGAGACCCTGGGGTTCTCGACACTTGACCGTAAGGTGAGTCCAGCCAGGCCTGGGTGGCAAGGGCTGGGCCAAGTCTCCTCTACAGCCCAGACGCTCCGCTCCATGGCTACAGGCTGACTCTTGGCTTCCTATGACCCATGGGTAAGACTAATGATTCCTCTCACAGTGGATCTTCAAGATTGGGAGTCCCAGGGAGGTACGAGCTCATTCCTGGGCCCTGACTGATATGACTGGCCCAGGAGTAAATACATAAGAACTTAAAGAAGTAAGTATGTCCTTAAAAATTGGTTTGTGAACTTGGGGTGGAGGACATAGCTGATGCTGACTCCATAAATGTACTCACATCCCATCTCCCTGCTCACCTGTCCCCACTGCCTCCCAGGTGCCACCTCCCTCTGCACACATTCCCAGAGGCCAGAGGGCCCCTGGCTATCTCCCCTCACATCTCACTCACCCTTCCCCAGGAGCTCCTTGGACTGGTTCGAGTGGAGGTTCTTGGCCTTAATCAGCACCACCAGGAGGCGGTTGGCAGCCGGGAGGTAGCTGATGGAGAGAAGGACCTCTCCGCTTCCTGCAGAAGTTTCCTGAGACAGAAGAGAGGATACAGGGGCTTCATTTAGGGGTGGCCTCTGCCACATTGACTCATGCTGAGGCTGCCATCACATTGAACTTGAATCCAACAGGAATCCTAAACACCATTTACCCATCAGCGTTGGTTTCTCCACCCTCCTCCCTTGGAGGGCACAGAAGAATTATATGTGGCATGTGCTTCAATAAGACTGTGTTGTTTGCGACAAAATGTGATTTTCCAAATATCTTATATTTAAACAACATATAAAACAGATCAAAGAGATGACTCTCTGGATATGGCAGGGGTAGAGGGCCAGAGCCCCCCTCAACCTTCATCTCCACCATCAGCTCCTGGGGCATCTTTATGGAACACGAGGGTCCCAAGGAACACAGAGAATCACTGCATTGATCAGTCAGGTTCTTGGGGCAGTGGGGAGTTGTGATTCATCACTCTGAAAAGATCATTTCCTCTGGCCCTTGCAGGGCTAAGAGAGTCAATAATGTCATGTACTAACACTGAGCAGGGCCTTGCTCGGTCAACAGAATGGCAACTATGTCAACAAAACGCTGGGCATATGATGTCAGGAAACGCACCAGAGACCGCTGGCAACATCCGCGCTTGGCAGGAGGTGTGGAGGCCTCTGCAAAGCCACCAACACACTCTGTCCCCATCTGCAGCTTTACAGAGTGTCTCCATTGAAATTCCGAAAAGAAATTGTTTGGCATTTCAAGAAATCCATTGAGAGACAAAAATGACCAAAAGAGCACCCACGGGAGGCAGACATCTGTCACAGTCCAAAGAATATAGACTCTAAAACCAGACTCTTCCAGTCTGAGTTCCAATCCTACCATCTACTAGCTGTGTGACCTCGGGCAAGTCATCTGACTTTCTAAGATCCCATTTCCTCATCTGCAAAACTGGAATAACAACATCTCCAAGCAATGGTAGTGTAACAGTTAAATGAATTAATATGTAACAGCTTAGAACAGTGCCTGACACACTAAGCACTGTGTAATTGTTTGCTTTATCACCATCAGTTCTTAAGGAAGGACAACAGCTACTTCTTGTGATTATTAAGTGGGAACATTATGTCTGGGTGAATAAGGGCCAGTCTAGGCTTTGGAAGTGAGCCTGGATGGAGGACCTGACCAGTCCTCTGCCTGAGTCACATATTTCACCGAGGAAAAATTTCTCCAGCATGAACCTATTGATTCAACTAGCCAAGGCAACTGACTAGTCATAAGATGAAATGATTTGGGAGCTTCTGGGACTTTGGTAATGGGGTGAATAATAGCAGCTAACATTCATTAAACACTCACTATGTGCCAGATGTAATTATATTATCTATCCCGCTAGGCTGTAAGCTCCACAAAGCCAACCTAGCACCTGGCACACAGTTGAAACCCAATGAATATTTATGAAAAAGAAGAGTGAGGCATCTCATTTTATCTTGACAACAACCCTAAGAGCGACACTGATCTTATTCCCATGTTCAGTATAAGGCCCTGATGCTCAGAGAGGGCACGTCACTGGTCAAGGTCACATAGCCAGAAAGTAGCAAAACTAAGCCCTGAATGGAGGTCTGGTCTGACAGCAAAGCTCAAGTTCTAAGCCTGTGGCTCTCCAGAGTCCTCAGTGGATAGATTTCTCATTTCTCAGAGAAGGAACTAAGGCCCCGGGAGGCATCCAGGTATCCAGAGAGGTGGCAGCAGGGTTGATTTAAGGATCCATGGTTGGCCTGGGATGTAGCCACAGGGTGACCAGGCTTGAGCACTAAACTTTCCCCAGACCAGGTGAGAGGAGCCTGGACTTGTCAGCCTGTGAAGGGCTCATCACCTTTGTGTGGAGTGCCAAGAGCCCCAGACACCACAGTCAGAGGGTTTAACAGCATCTGCCCCCCAGCCCTGCTTCTTCAAGTATCTGCTGAAAAAAATACAGGCAAACCTCAGAGATATTGAGGGTTTGGTCCAGACCACCATGATAAAGTGAGTATCATAATAAATGAGTCATAATCTTCTTGCAGGTGGAAGGTCTTGCCGTCCAGTTGTAAAAATATGCAACATCCATGGAGCTCGATAAAGTTAGACAATAAAATGAGGTAAGCCTACAACCCTCTTTCATTCTCCATCCTTTCATGGCTGTTTCTGTCTGCCCCCATCTTTTTCTTGAGCTGTCAATGAATCATTCAAGCTGCCTTTGGAGTGAAGTGTTCTATGGTCTCTGGTGACGCACATGCCACTTTCGGCTGAGCGTCTTCCGGTGAGAACTGGGGCACCGCTGGCACCTTTGTTAACCCATTCTGGCCTAGAGAAGAACCACATCTGGGCTGCAGAGACTGAAAGCTCTTACCCACCTCGCTCACATCAGCACGCATCCTCCAGCTGGAGCCAGCGGCTCCCTAGCCTGGCCTCAGGCCTCTGTCCTGCCACATGCACTGAGAGTGTCACCTCCTCCGACTGCCTCCAGGCAGCCCTCTGAGATTGCTCACGTTCCTGGGAAGCAAGCCAGCAGTCCAAGTGGAAGTGAGAGTCTATTTGTGTAACAGTGACAGTTACAAGTATGGTGATTACTAGAATGGATGAGCCATAAGGGCAAAGCTTTGTCTTAACTACCACTATGTCCCCAGCTCCTGGCACAGTGGAAACCAGGCAAGGTATTTGTGGAAAGAATGAATGATTTTTGCTCTTTTAAGGGAAAGGTTAGAAGTGGATTAGGTGCCTGAGACTTCTGCCTAGACAGGCTGGAGTTCAGCCCTTTTGGGGGTGGTGCTAAAATCTCCAGAGCCCTAAGGGAGCTCCTCCACCTCCAGAGAAAGATGGTTTAGCAGATGAATAAACCAAAGTGTTGGTTCCTCTGCACAGGGCCCCCGGCTGGGATTCTGCACAAATCCCAAATCACACACTATTTAGAGAGTGTGCTTTGGAACAGCCTAGTTCCAGCTGAGAGTAACCATCCATTTTTATCAATTTTCTGAGCCTTGGAAAGAGAGAAAAATAAGACAAGAAAAAGATCACAGCAAAAACGGGAGTAGGTGGGGAGTGAAGGTATACTCCTGGCGCCTGCAGCATCCATCAGGAAAGGCACCTGCTGATGGCACCTCACACGCTCTCAGGCACTTACATGGCATGGGGACGACACAGGACTTACAGCCAGAGCAACGTGGCCTCAAGGCCAAGCTTGCCCTGTCCCAGCTGGGAGACCTCGCATGGATGACTGAGCTACTACTCTAAGCCTCGGTCCCCTTGACTGTAAAGGGGGGGGGGGGCAAAGTGTTATCTGGTACTCATCTCCCCTGCATTGTCTGGCACATAGTAGGTACACAGGGAATAGAAATGAATGTAAATAGGGATAATACTGTCAACACCAGAGCCAATACACTCATAACACATTTTCCATGATGGCAGGAAAGGTCTTGGCAAGGGAGAAGCAAAACTAGACATCAAGAGTCCCAAATCCTGGGTTATGGATCTCTTCCAGCCCTGCACTCTGTTCAGATTCCAACCTTCCCTACACACACACACACACACACACACACACACACACACACACACACACATACACACACACCTGCATTGGTCCCCAAGCTTGGTCATTTTACCTTTCCCGGTGAGAGGTAACCCTACCTTAACTGAAGTCTTCAGCTCATCCCACTGAGCAACCCCCAGAGGCACCGACACCCCATCCAGGCCCAGGCGGAGCTCCCCAGCCACACTGTGGCGGGAGAAGCGGTCGCAGGTCCTCAAGGTCAGTGTCAGGGTCGCTGTGGGGAGCTCGTCCTCTGCCAGAGGGAGCACCAGGCCTTCCTCCCAGATGGTGTGCAGCTCCCGCTTCTTCAGGGCTGTCTGGGCCTCCACAGAGCCTATCCTGTTGGCCACGCTGCCTTGGATATAGCAGTCACAGCCTCCGTCATGGTCACTGGTCACAGCTGCAGCCAAGGACAAAGCAACTCAGACATGAGGCTTCTCGAGGACCAGGTAGGAGAGAGTCACTGCCCTGCTTTAAGTTGCGGAATCTGGCTTAACGGTCATGACCTTGGGTGTGTGAAAGACCCCAGGGCTGACCACCCTGGCTTTGTGGAATCACCTGTCACTAAGACATTTAGCAATAGGAGATCTTCCAGGGGAGCTGATGTCAGCACACACTGGTCTTCCTTGGAGAATGGGGACAAGACTTGGTGCTTCCCAGGGCCCTCCGCACCTCGTGACTCTGAGATTCCCCCAAGGCACCAGGGCCCACAAACTGCTACTAGCTTCTATCAGTGTTGCTGCTGACACCGTAATTCATTTGTTCTGTACTTCAAATATTTGCTACACAACCACTTGCAATGTGAATCCCTGGGCCACCAGCTCATGAATAGTTTTATATCCTGAACCTTCATGTTTTTAATGCTTCACAATGTGAAAATTTGCACCTGTGGTGCTCTGATGACTGGTTCCTGGATGATGATGTGAGAAGCAGTAGCTAATGTTCCCCAGCAAGAGGAGAACTGAGGCCATGTGTCCTGACAGAAAGAGCTTCAAGGCACATGGCCCCAATTAGTTGGGCTGATCTTAGACAAGTCACCTGATGTTGCTAGATCTCAGTCTGCTAATCTGCAAAATGGGACCACTGTGAAGACCGAATGGGATAAAGTATATAAAAATACTTTTAAAATCTTAAAAGAAAATAAAAAGGTAAAAAAAAGTAAAATTAAATATAAAAGTCCCATTTATCCCTCCCACAGCTTCCAGCTTCCAGAAGCCATGGAGGAGGCCACTGTTAGCCTCTATTCCTTTGCGGAGTCTTAGTGTTGTTTGCTGATGAACTGTCAGGGTAGAGAGACCAGGGGCAGCCTGAGCCCCTCATTGAGGCAACCTGGTTATAGGAATGCTGACCACTCAACCCCTCTCTGCATCCAGCACAAAGTCCTATCTAATGTCAAAGTCGCATATGGCAGAGACGGCTAGCCATTCACCAAAATCCCATATCCTCCTTTTGCTGGGCACCTGTTGAACCACATTTCCCCTCATCCTTTGCAGTCAGTGGCCATGTGACTGAGTTCCAGCCAATGGGATGTGAGCAGGAGTGATGCATGCCATGTGCAGGTTACAGTTTTAAAGAAATAATTGTGCCCTCTCCCTGATCTCCTCCTCTGACCTGCTAGATACAGATGACAGAGGCATGAGGGGAAGATGGAGCCACACTAAAAGGAATCTGGTCCCAGAATTACCGTTTGGAGGAAAGATGTCCGCCCATCAGGAATCTCCTCTTTGAACTGTTATGTGAAAGAGCGGGGAAAAAAAGCCCTTTGTGTCTAAGCATCACATGTTTCAGGGTCTGCTCGTTACAGAGTGCTAATCTAGCACCCAGGGATGCCTCCAGCTTCAGATGCTCCCATATTCACCTGCACAGCTCCTCTAGGGGAGACAGACACACAAAAGTCCCTGAGAGTCAACTGACAGCATACCTTCCAGACGAGTCACAAACAGCTCTGCCTTCTGCTGGTCATAGTCCAGGCAGTAGTGGAGTTTGGGGGCTTGGTTCCAACTGGCAGCCTTTTCTGGGTTCCAAGTTTCCATGACACAGACATCCTCCACCACACCTGTTAAGAAGGTAAAGCTGTCACTGACATGCACGCAGGGGTCCTATTTTCCAGATCACATCTTTCCCATCTCTGCCACCTGTGCCACCAAATGAAACCCCATAGCCAGGTACAAATTCATGGTGGCTGCACCTGTAGTCCTAGGCCTTACAGCACAGCCCAGTGGTCAAGATACGGGCTTTGGAGTCAGACAGAGCCGGTACATAACAGTTATGTGACCTTGAACAAGCTACTTGACTTCTTCGAACCTCAATTTCCTCATCTTTACAATGACAATGATAACACTTCCTTCTTCCCAGAGTTACTATGAGCATTAAAATTTTAAAAAGTAGGGAAAGTACTTAGCCCAGAGCCTGGCCCACAGTGAACGTTCAGTAAGAAAAACTATCACACCCTGTGTGGTTCTGGTCACCCTGCTTCAGGCAAACCATCCCGGCTCATCTGCAGCTCCGCCTCTCCCACAAAATCCAGAGCCTGCTCCCCAGGAGTCCGTAGCTGAAGATAAATTTCAAAGAGTGAGTCAGGAAGAGATGCTGGGGGCAAGGTCAGGGACAGTGGACTGGACTTTAGTGAGTGTTCAATAAATTCTCACTGAATGAAACAATGACCTTATCTTTAACTCAGAAGTTTCTAAAACCACCAATACTACTCACTCTGCCCCTCACTTGAACAGAAGCCAAACATCTGGAAGATGCTCATTATTCAAAATAACACCCGAATTAAAGGATCAAGCAGCTGCCGCAGACTCTAAGCAAATTGCAATTTAAAAAGAAACAATTTGATTTTCAGAACTAATTTAGGAGGCAGAAATATAAAGGGCTATTTAATTTCCAAAATGGTTCGTTAGTGGGTTCCTGCGAGCAGCGAAAACCTCCGCGGTACATCTAAGCAAGGGACAGATTGGCCAGGAGGTGAGCAATGTGGAAAGCGAGACACACGTGCACACGGGACCCGTGTGGTGTCCAAGGGCAGCACAGAGACGACCGCAGCAAGGTCCGCATCTGAAGGCGCTGGACTGGCATCCAGAGCGCTCAGCCCTCAGACCTCCTCAGCCTTCAAAATCAAACCCAACCCAAACCAAACCAAAGCCAGCACCACTGGGAAAAGCAGGAGCAGATTCAGCTCTTTAAGAATCAGGACCCTGAGCTCCACCGGCAGTTGATTTGGATCCTCACTGCCGGGGGACAGCGTCTGGTCACTCCGGCACCCTCCTCCCCTGTGCTCCCTTGCCTCTGGTCAGTGTTTGCTGAACCAGTCACCTCTTGATAGATTTCTGTGGGATCAGAACTCGTTGGTTGCTCTTTGGAATGAGGAAACACGAGAAGGAGAAGACGCACTGTGTTCTGAATTCTTCAAAGTTCCAGGCTCGGATTTGCTCTCCTGCTCTCTCCTTGGTACAGAGTGTGCAATCCTGGCTTCATCTGAGTGTTGAGACATCTGGGACTCCCAAGCAAAGGGAGCCCTCCCGTGACTCTGATTAGAATGAGCACCCCCAAGGGTTGTCAAGCAAATTGTTTCCCACCCTCCAACCTTAGCTCTCAAGTCTTCAATGGGTTTATTTTAAACCTATTTGAAATGTGGGCTGGCAAACCTGCAAGCTAAAAGCCAACCAGGGTTCGTCCATGCCACAGGCACTGCGTGAATTTGTTCTTGAAGACATGCCAGGCTAATCACCGTGGTTCCGTGCCAGGTTGGGGGTGGGGTGGGCTCCTGTTTACTGGCCAGGGGGTGCATCAGGAGTGGGGTCCGTGTCAAGCTGGTTATGCTGCTTCTGCTTCCACTGTCTCTGCCTCCAAACGCACAAAGCAAAATCCCAAACCACACAATAATCTATTCTCCAGGCTGTATTGTTCGCCTCCTTACAAATGCCTGCGTGCTCCTCCGGGTTTGGGACTGTCACTGCCTCTCATGTCTGCCCCAGTGACCAACATGGCACCACATGGCTAACGGTGTCACATTCTCGATCTCGATGCTGAAGAGGAGAATAGAACAATAATAACAACAACACATTCTCATGACGTTCTTTGTGCTAGGTCTTGAGCTAAGCATTTTATGTGCATTGTTTTATTTGTGCTTTACAATGACCTTACTGAACAGCTAATAGTATGAGCCCATTTCATGGATGAGGAAACTGAGGCCCAAAGAAGTTAGCGACATGACCAAGACCACATAACGAGTATATAAAAGGGCAGAGAATTTAACCCACAATTCTGAACCCAGGGTTTTAACTATGACTCTATCCCCTCTCCATAGTTGCACACTTAACTTGAAATGGACTCTCCATTTCCTAGTGGAAACCTGGGGGCCTGGGAGAGAAGCAACGGGACAACACAGCAGCAGGAATAAAGGACCGTAATTCTGGGTTCCGTGCCCACCTTCTTGCCCAGTGTCAGATGCCAGACACAGAGGCTGCGCCATCCCCAGCATATACAGATGCCGGCAAACCTCCTGAGTGCTACTCCCGGAAGCGTGAGGGGCAGGGGACCCCTACCATTCTGAGGAAGGATGAACAGCTCCTCTGTGACCTGCCTCTTGAGGCGGCAGTCATTCGGGGCCTGGGGGCTGGCAGGTGCAGCAGGCTCCTCCGTGGTCCTCAGCGTGTAGTCTGCATAGTTGATGACTTCAGGGGCAGTCACAGCTGGCCTGGGGCCATAGATGTCTGGGAACTTGAGGAGGGCTCGGGGCTGGACGGGCTCCGTGGATTTTTTAACGTTGAACTGCAAAACCAAATCACGTCGGTAAGTCCACAAGAGGACTTCCGGTCTGTTTGCCACCCACAGGTGGGAAAAATGATGACCCAACTTTTTATGAGAGGGCTGTGGTTCCCCATTGCTCTGAGGAGCGTGACATGGGAAGGCAAAATGTCACCTCCAAACCCGCCAGAATCCACACCATCACAAGCCATGCCGGGGTCTGCTGAGAAGTAGGCCCTGTTCATCCATCCCTTCCTCTGTGCATCCCTCCCACCATCCTCTGGCTGAGCCCCCGGTCTCAGCCCAGCCTGTCTCCGATGGTCCTCCCTCTCCTGCTCTGTGTCACTCGCATCTTAAGTTTTCTCTCCTCCCGATGCTGCTGTCTTACTTCTCTCCCCATCCTTCTTTCCACCTAATAGTTCAGAAATGCTGGTGGTCCCAGCACATGTAGCACAAAGTCCTTGCAGTGACCTCTAAGCATTTGCCCAGCCTGGCCCTGCTCACCTCTCTGACATCATGCCGAGCTCCTTTCTCCTTGGTCCCTTCCAGCCACTGAAACTCCCTGCTTCTCAGACAGGCTGAACGCTTTCTAGCTCTGGCTTCTGGCCCCCAGCCCCTTCCCAGCCACCCACTCTCACCTCCACTGTTCTAAACGACACCGCTCCCCCAAGCCTGTCCCTCCCTATGACCATATGCCACTCTTTGCTTTACAGCATTGATCTCACCCTATGTAGTTTTTGTCACAGGTTGGCTTGTTTGTGGACAGTCTGTCCCCATCGTGTATGAGCTCCTGAGCACAGGGATTGTGTCTTGTCTTGCTCCTGGTGCTTAGCACAGTGTCTGCTCACAAGGGGCATGTAGTATTGACCTGTTGTTAGGGCTGCCATGTTCAGTTGTATGGTTTGTGCACCTAGATGAGGGGCAAGCGGGGGCTGACATGTAGTCTGTGCACCGCTTGCCCAGCCGTGTGCCCTGGGGAAGGGCTTAGTCCATGTGGAAGAAGGGGCATCTTTTTCTTTACACAAAGACCCACTTGCTTGCCCAGCCTTACGTATGTGGGACAGGCTCACGCAGGAGTGGAATCTTCTCTCTTTGCCTCCATTAGGCACTGAGATCTCTCCTGCTTGAGTGATTCAGAGTATATAACAGGTAGCAATACCAGGGGCCTCCCCAGTCCCCAGGAAACGGAAAGCTAATGACCAGATCAGGAGCATGAAATGCTGACACCCTGGTGGGCCACCCACAAAAGGTTCCTCAAGCTGAGGTAGGCAGAGCCCCCCAAAAAGCCTCCTGCCTTTCATGCTGGTCCTCCTGCCTGTTCTCTCTTTGTGTCTTCTGGATGGGCTGGCCAGAGGCCAAGGCTGCTCTACCCAGTGGCAGCAGTGGCCTAGGGGCTGGGGAGTGTGGGGCTCGGGGTGAACGCAACACTGATCTGGTGGGGCGTGGGACGGAGCTTAAATATCACTGTTTCAGAGTTCCTGTTTACATTGTTTTTACTCAAGGACAAATCCCAGACACTCTGCCCTGGTTGAAACTCTGAGGGAGGCTGGACCTTGGTGACAGGTGCATTCTTAGTGATGCTCATCGACTGGACAATGGATGGGAAATGCATGAGAAGGCGCAGCAGGGCCCAAAGGGCAAGAGGCAGAAGCCAGACTCTCCCACCAGCCACCGTGCAGGCTGCTGCCCTTGCATTACCTTCTGTATTCCTAAGGAGCTCAGGGGGCAGTAAATATTTTATTCCTCTAGGCAACGCTGGCCAGCAGACTGCAAAGCACCCAGGCAAAGTCATACTTGATCTCTGCTGAGTGTGCCTGGCACGTGTGGGCGCACAAAGCATTTCTGCCTTAAATGGAGTGAGGTGGCTGAGATCAGACAGTGGGGGTCAACCTACGTCAGCCTGGCTCCAAAAACCCACTGCACCAGTGACTCCCAACCTTTCTTCTGTCAAAACTGTTTGCCTTGTTTTACATAGTTCCTACAGGGGAAGAGCCTGTATGATTTGCAAAATTAGGCCCCCTTTGCACCTCTGCTCCACTGAAGGTGTCACTGGACAATAAGGGGTCTGGTCCTAGTACTACCTACCACTGGAGCTGAGTCACTTTTGGCAGGTAATTTTACTTTTCTGAGTTGTCACCTAAAGCAACAGGTGACCTCAAGGCCATATAGTAAAGTGGGAGACACAGTTCTTTATTTGCCAGTACAGGTGAGCTGGGGAGACAATCACAAACAAGGGAGTAAATGACAAGGTATATTTGGCAGTTCGGGACCATGGAGCAGAAGCAGGCAGCCGGCAGTCTGTGTGACTGACTGCAGGGAGAGGGGAGACACTACATGCAGGGGCAGGCGGAGAAGTCCAGGGGGCCAGGGAGGGGCCAAGGCATGGGCTTGAAGGACGGACTGGATGGGAGAGAGAGGGGTGGGGAGGAGGAAGGCTGTCCTCCTGACACAAGGAGTCCCGGGGCCATCCCAGACTTAATGGAAGAACTTGCATTCCACGGCAGAAGGAGGGATCCTCTCCACTGCTGGACAGAAGTCCTGTCCCATCTTGTGATGACAAGGTGAACCAGTCTTGGGAGAAAGCTCATGGCAAAGACAGCAAGGTGGAGAGACAGAAGCTCTGTCTCCAATGACAGTGTCATTAAGGCCAACCAAGCCACAAATCTGTCCTGCCTCTGCCCTTCGAATTACATGAGCAATATTATTCTTCCTGTTTAAGCCAGTTGTATTGGGGTCTTTGTGACCTGTAGCAAGAGCACCCCAAACTGATGTACTATGTTTTCAGTGAGCATCACAGGAGATCACGACTCTGGTACAGAGAAACTCTGCTTAGGGTCTGATAGCCCCCCGCCGCCCACCCTTGAACCTCTCTGCAGCCAGCCAAAGGCCTCCTCATTTGCCGTTCATCCTTGCCCTGCCTTCGTAAGGTTCTATGTGCAATGGCTGCTTTTAGTGGGGGATGATTTACAGCCCTTGACCAGGCCAAGAGCAGAGTCTGATGACTGCTACATGAGCCTCTTCAAGTAGTGAAAGCACAGCTGATTACTTGTCTCATTCTCCTATACAATTTTATTTATTGCATTTCAAAACCCTGGTTCCACAACATCTTTCAAATGCATCTATGTTTTTCCACTTAAATAGCTTAAACTTCAGTGCCCGAGAAGCAGAAAAGAGGTTTGGGAGTTAAGGGAGGGAGCCTAGGAAAGGATTACAGGCAGAGAGCAGGAGGCTGGGACAAAGGAGGCCCTCATAGGAGCAGGCCTCCCTACAGAAGGACCTGTGCTCAAGCCTTAGACCTCAACGAGAGGCAGGATTGGGAAGTGGGATTCTCTCTCTAAACGTCCCATAAACCCAGAGAAGAGGGAAAATATAGATAAAGGACGGGTCAGTGGAGGCAGGTATTCAGTAATTAGAGAATGCCTGCTGTGCTCAACATTGCAGGCACAGTAGAAATACCCTCAGATGGTGCATCAGATACTCCAATGTGTCTCGTTGGATTCGCCATCTCCCCTGTCTCTGGGGCCTTGGACCACTTCCTCTTCCCCACCATAGCCAGTTCTGCAAGGATTCCCACCAGCTTCCCATGGGCACAGCCCCATAGTGCTTCACTGTCACACCCATGCCCCACCCCTCTTGTCACCTGCCCTGGGGCTTCTCGGTGGCTGCTGATTTGTGAGACATCCAGGGACACTCTGGGTCCACCCCAGGGCAACCCCAATGTGTTGAGTTAAAACTCCATGAGGGGAACTGTGACCACTGTGAGCTGGAAACCAGACACTGAACCCTTCTCTTGTCCTCACTGCCCCTCACAACAGTGTCTTCAGTGACCTTTTGGAAGATGATGCTTGAAATCCAGCAGTTGCCCTTGACCCCAAATGGCGGCCAGCTCAGTTAACGCGCCCTGGGCAGGCCCTCCCTCCTCTCCCCGCTCCTCTCCCTCCTGTATCCCCGCACAGCTCCTCCTGAGGAAAAGCAGCACAGAGGCTCAGAAAGCCCAGCTTCCCATAATCCAGGCTAAGACAGATGGCACGGGGAGGGGGGAGCCCAAACTTTCATTTAATGAACAAATATTTATTGAGCCTTCCTGTAGGTCGGGTTCTGTGCTAAATGTTAGGAACATAGAAGTGACAAAACAGATGCTGTCCTTTCCTATGGGGCCTCCGTTGGAAAAAAAAAAAATTAATCATGTAATTAATGATCTGTAAACAATACTTAACCTTACCAGAGATGTTAGGTGACCTCTTTTGTGACATGATTAACTTTTTCACCTAAGGACTGTTTATTAATTTGAGTTTTCACACTGGGGCCTTCATCTTAAAGTGTCACAGGAAATTACATGGGGGTGGGGGAAGCAGACTCAGCTGGAAAAGGGGACAGATGGCTTTGATCTTTATACTAGAACTTTAAAAAAGGAGAGGGAAAGGTAGGACATAGAGTATTTAAATGATGCCAAGCACAGGCCATCGCAGCTGAGTTCTGCATTAAGCACGATGAAGCCCCTCAGGGAGGAGCTGGACCAGGGAAGTTACCCACAAGCCTCTGTCACTCTGGGCTCCAGTACTGGTGAATACGCACGCTAACATGCACATGAGTTTGAACTACAGCCTGGTGGTCAGTGTCCAAACTCTAAAACAAGACAGCTCAGTTAGAGTCCAAGTTACTTGCTGTGTGATCTTGGTTCTGATTAATTAACCTCTCTACACCTCCACTTTCTTGATCTGTAAAATGGGGATGCTTAACTTTAGGGAACAGGAAGTCTTCTGGAGCAATTGGGAATCTTTCCAGTTCTGTCTTAAAACCCATGTGACTTTTTGAATTCGACTTCATATGATTGTTTTAGTATAAAAAGTGTCCCTTGTTTATTTTGTGACTTGGGATGTTTCCCAGGACACTGGCTGGCACCACGCTCCCTCTGCTCACCCCGCCTGTCTCCCTCTGCCTGCTCACCCTCTGCCTGCCTCCCGCCCACAAACACTCTCTCCTAGTGGAGAAGCAGGACTCTCTCCCTATGCTGGATGATGTGCAATAAGTCAAGCTAGAAATTAATGGAGAGAAAAAGTCAATTGGCCTCCAGGGAAGGACCAATTGCTAGAGGCTGAGTCTGTGAGTAAAAAGAACTCTCTGTTCAAGTTTTCCTTTAACCATATAAACAACTCTTCTGAGAGATTTGGGGTGCAGCCATAGAAGCTCTTAACAAACCAAAGCCTTGATCCCCTCCACCCTTTTCTCTGTGTAACACCCTTGCACACACCCACAACTGGTTGACCCTTCACGGCCAGTAGGCCTCTTGTTAACAGCCTTGTATTAGTCAGGGAAGGCCAACTGCTGTGTAACTAACAATCCCAGACTTCAGTGGCTGAACAATAAAAGCTGATTTCTCACAATCTGAAAGAGTCTGTTGGTTCTTCTCCAAACTCAAAGTCCTGGTTTCTTCCACCTTGTGGTTCTGCCCAATTGTGCCCTGCATTGTTCAGGTATGAGCTCAATGAATCCTTATAATAATCCTATCACACTACTATGACCAATCCCATTTTACAGATGAGGATGCATGGCCAGAACGTGAGTGGCAGAGGCTTGATCCAAACCCAGGCTGACTCACTGCAGAGCCCTAAGTTGACCCACTTCCCTGTGCTTCCAGCCCCTCCACCCACCTGCTCCTATTTCTAGTCATACTTCACTCTCACCCATGTTTTTGTGCCACTTAGATACCCGGCCCACCACCCCTTATTTTGCCTCTGTGGGCACTTCAGACAGAAGAACAGGATTGTAAGCACTGGTTCCCATACTTTGATGTGCAGAAGTTTCACCTGAGGAAATATAAAATTCAGATTCTCAGAGCACAGCCCCCGCCCCCGAGGAATTTGCATGTCTAAGAAGCTCTCCAGGTTGACAACAATGTGGGTACTCTCTGAGGCTAACATGGGAACACCTTGATTTGGGGGAAGCCCAGAAATCCAGGTTGGGTAGATGTAGAAATGTCCTTTTGTATGGGGTACTGTTCACAAGCGCCACCTCTCCAACTCTCTGTCTAGTCCTCCTGGCACCCCACAAACATTTGTCTAATAGATCTCTACCTCCTAGGGAGCTGCTAGTACCAAGATCTCTACTGCTTAGCTGATTATCAGCCAATCCACAGGGTTGGGGCCCAGGGGGAGAGCATATTTCAAGCTGCAAAGTTGAAATTCACTTTGAAGAAGCAGCTTATCTTCCAGTCCAGACACCAAACAGTGTTTCCATGGCGACTCAGCCACAGCATCTTCTTTTGTTATCCCTTCCAGCACCTCCTATTCGTTTTATTACAAGTCTGTGCCCCAATTCCTTCTCAAATCCCCTTCCCTGGAGACTCGCCTCTTGCTAATCTCTTTCCCTTCTCTGATTATTTTAAAACCTAAAATGGCTAGTTTGTGGTTGATCCAGCACAGTGCCTGCTCCCAAGATGATACCTGATGCAATGGACTAGGTCTGTTGGTCGATTAACCCTGCTCTCAGTGGGGTACCGTACCTTTCAACCTGGAAAGAATGAGATTGCTGGGAATAGCAGCCAGCCCTTCTCTGCAAACTCTTTCTTTGCTGGTCGTCATTCATGCAATCATTTGTTCAAGATTTATTAAATCTCTAGATGCTGGTCAGCTGTAGGAATGACACTGTCCAATCATTTGTCTCGTGGAGTAAGCATGGCTAGTGGAGTAGGGAGCAAGAAACCAGTAGATACAAAAAGGCAATCTCGGGTAAAAGTAAGTACTATTGAGGTAGGGACAGATAGGAATGGCGGGTGTGGGGGGGAAGGGATGGGAGTTGTGTCCACTAGGAATTTGAGGGCCAGGAAAGACATCCTGAGATAATTTTTTTTTTGGGGGGGGTGGTGGAAGGATCACACCTAGCATTAATCATATGTCAAATTTAGGTGTAAATATTTCACCCATAGGGCTCCATTTCAACCTCATGACCTCATGAAGGAGGGGTTATTACAGAGGCAGACACTGAAGCACACTGGACATAAGTCTGAAGTCACACAGTTAACTAACGCAGAGCTGGGATTAGAACACAGGCATGGACTGTGGAGCCTGCAAGCTTTCCAGCTTGGCCATTTCCCGATTTGGTGAAACCAAAGAAGCAAAAATGCAATAATCTTATCTTGGGTAGATCTCAGGAGAAGCCTACTGGAGCTGCAGAAAGGATGAGCCATCTCCACCTCCTATCCCATCCAGCCATCCATTCATTCGTTCCATCAATCATCATTCAATACTGAGAACCTTTTAATTAATAAGAACAGGGAAGACACTGGTCTCTGTCCTCACACACTATATGGGTAGGGAGGAGTGGGCAGTGGAGGATTAGTTTAACTGCTGTGATGCAGATCAAAATGTGAGACAGAGTATGTAGGAGCACATCAAACGTTGCCTGGGGAGGCTGCAGAGGGGGTGTGCGTATTGAGGGGAAGAGATTCTCAGGAAGATACAGGGGCTCTGACTTTTGGCAGGATGCCTCCCTCTGCAAAGCCCAGGCAGCAGTTTGACAGATGGAGAGCTGGGAGAGGGGCATTCTGGGCCAAGGCAGTGGCTTGAAAGTTTGTGGTGTGTTCAGAGAACAAGTAAAGCCTACAGCCCCATCAGAAGAGAAGAGACAATCAGTGTTGCCATTATTCCAGCATTTCCAGAGAACACAGAATTCAATACCAGAATTAAACACAACAAAACTCCACGGGACTGGAACTCACAAAACGGCAAGGTCCCGTCAAGAGATTTACTTCCTGTTGGTAGTCCCTGCATCGACTTCATCAATCATACCACAAGGCCTGAACAGGTACTATGGCCACCATCTCTTGACCACTTCCTGTGTGTCGGATGCTCTTGGAAGCACTACACACTTTATCATATTTAATCTTCACACAGCCCTATAGATAAGTGCCTAATATTTTCTCTATTCTATGCCCCAATATTAATAAATAAATAAAAATAATCTAATTCTTTTCTCTACTCTACAGAGGAAGAAACTGAGGCTCAGAAAGTTTGACACTTGTCCGAGATCCCACAACTAATGTATGACAGCTCTGGGCTTGGAACCCAATTCCATCCCAAAGCCAGTGCTGCTAAGCACATACTCCATCACACGGTTCCCTGGTGGCTATGTCTCTGGATACTGATGATAAACAGGTAAAAATGGAAATGTACAGATCATTGTTTTTGATTTGCTGGCAGGTGCCACATCGTCAGACTGATAACCCCAATCTTCTCCCTGACTCAGTTGCCTGGGTTTTCTAATTAACTGCCTGGATGTTTGGGCATCAGCTTGGTTACCTCTCTAAATTCTGAATCTGGGCTTGACACTCTTTGTATTAAAATGTGTTGCATTTTGACATGAGCCAAGACAATGTCAAGACTATGTCATAACCTTATTAACACTCATCATAAACATTATTTAAAAGCTGGGGTATTTAAAAAGGTCACAGAAAACTCCTTTTATCAATACTATGGGGCTTAAAAATAGCCTTTCCACTCCATCCACCCCATCCTCATCCTCCCATCTCCAGCCACCATAGTAGGGCTGTTGGCAGTAGGGTTGACTCAGAGCCGAGTCTTTCAGCCAGCCTTTAACTTCCAAAATTTCCACTCACCCCCATCCCCCTGCAATGTATTGGTTTACTAGAGCCTTAAAAGTCTTTCTGTTAAACTGAGTCTATGCATAGGAGGGAGATCTCAGCCCTACATCACCAATAACTTCAGTAAGACAGGACACACATGTTTAATATTGGTCTCTGTGGTCTTAACCAACAGTGTCCATTTAAATAGACATTTTTTCAGTTTCTCATTTTTAATGTAGGGAAGTCATTTTGGTATTAAAGGCCGACAAAACTGGTTATATGCCAGTTTCTTTGACATTGAATTCAGGATCTTCTCTCAGAGAAGCTATAGGATTTTTTGATTCTATGATGCTTAGTTAATTGGTGAAACCATTGACAAAGGCAACAATTTTTAACCTTGGTATTATGCCAGTATTTTACAATTGACAGCTAACATAGAGAAATATGATTTTTTTATTTATTGAAAAATTGATTAGAGCACATTCAAGGTGATGCTTATAGCAATACCTCTTTCATGCATTTGCATTCTGATAAGCTTTTCTTTAGTGGGAGAGAAAGAAGGTGAATTCTGTAGAACGCGTTGACTGTGTGAATACCATCCTTCAAAGGTGATGGATGCAGTGCAGAAAAAAAGTCCAGAGAACCACTAACCAAAGACATCCATCCACTTATGTGCAGACAGTTGGAAAGCACATAAATTTCCAACTCGGCAATTTAAAAAACAGCAGAGTTGTAAAGTGTGACTTCAAACAGGATAGCGACTGTCTTGCT
Organism: Macroglossus sobrinus; assembly: GCA_004027375.1. NCBI lineage: Eukaryota > Metazoa > Chordata > Mammalia > Chiroptera > Pteropodidae > Macroglossus > Macroglossus sobrinus. The sequence continues at coordinate 53,585 of PVKZ01001561.1, read as the reverse complement.
AGATTCTCCTTATATTTTGGTTTTAAGCCAAAACCCTTCAACTAAGCAACCTTCAGATTTCTAGCCAAACAGAAGTCGTCATGGACTTGCCGCCGGCTCACTGTGTATTCGCCACCCTAGAGACCACAGAAGATCCATGAATAAGTGAGTCCCTGCTCTCAGGAAGTTAAGCATCCAATGATGGAGACCGCCCCATGACTGGGCAATATGAAGTGCTTATGTTACAACTCTTCTACTATGCTCTACTTGGAAGCACTACACACTTTATCATATTTAATCTTCTACTAGCTTCTACTAGCATTCTTTCCTGTTGTGCTCAGACACAGCTTGTTCAGCCTAGGGCTCCAGGAAGCCGCTATCAATTAATAAGAATTGACATACAGGAATCAAGCCATATGCTCTTCCTGATATGTACTTCTAAAAAAATAACTAACTATGGAAGGTAGTCTTAAAAGGCCAAATGCTGCACTGTGTGCTACAGCAGACCTAAGGAAGAGTGCCTCATCATCAGTGAGATCAGAGAAGGCTTCCTGGAGAACAGCTTCAGCTCAACAACCATGGATAATTATGGATAGGAGAGGCAGAAGGATCTCAAATGGAGAGAAAGGCAGGAGCACAGGTACACAGGGTACATAGTGGGCCTGGCAAACCAGCTGAAGAGAAAGCCTGGGTGGGGTTGGAGAAATGGGTTTGCAAATGAATGGTGAGGCCAGGCCATAAAAGGCCTTGAATGCTCAGCAAACAGTTTTGAACTCTATTTTATAAACAGTGTAAAGACTTTGACAATTGATAAATAGAAGAATGTCATGAGCAAAACAATATTTTCAGTAAATCAAACTAGCAGGTGCATGCAGGAGCAACTGAAGTGGAGGAAAATGGAAGCAAGACCAACTTGGAGATAGTGGGAATAATCCAGGTGGGACCAAGCCAGGGTATACCTGTCAAGGAGAAAAAGGAAAGCAGCAATGCTTGAGACTTCTCCAAGGAAGATTTGACAGTGCTTAAGGATGAATGATGTGTAAGGAGAAGGAAGAATGAAAGAGAGCTGCATCAAGGAAAAAGTACTCCCATAACTACCTCTCAGGTCTTCTTTTCCAAAAGAGCATCATCCCTGAACAGCATTAGATGTCTACAGCCACAACAATGTCTGGGCGACAGACTGGGTCTTCTGTGTGACTTTCATGAGTGGTCAGCAGGGAGATTTCAAGGGATAGCCACTAAGGGGCTGCTTCTAACATTCTCCTCCCGGCTGTCACGTTGGCAGACTCAAAGCTGGTAGGTATCATCCACAGAGTAGCTGTTCCTTCTTTTAAACGAGATGCAAACCTATTGGATTTCCCTTCTGTATCACAAGTCAACGTTCCAACAGTCGACAAGTGTTGTCACAAAAATGCAATTTGATCACCGAAGGTCAGTAATACTAGAATCTTCGGTTTCAAGTTACTATAGATGTCAAATATTTTTCCTCAGTGCGTTTCAAACTTTTTGAAATGAGAATAATAATTGAATTTTCTTATCAGCAGGTGTGTCTGTTTGGCAAGCATGTATCAAAAGCTTGGAGATGTGCAGAGCACCAGGCTAAACGCTGGATCAAATGGAAAAACAAAAGCTGTTTTGAAACAATCAAGCCTTGTGCAAACAGAGGGCTTTATCATTGTTAGCCCTGACCTTTGCCAATTTGTACACTTTCTCTGATGAGCAGATTCTCCCTTTATTATTATTATTAGGGTTGGTAATAATAGCTAACACTGGTTCAGTACCCTATTAATAGGGTTTTGGAGGAGCAGATGGCACAAAGTGGGTTGTTGAGAAGATTTCATAAAGCAGACATTTACAAAAGTGTGGAGAGTTAAGAATAACAGCAGGAAGGAGAGTGTCCTAGGGCCAGGAGCAGGTGGGCACTGTTCACACCCCTAGACCTGGCCCTCTGGGGCCAGGGCACGGGGAGGGGGCGTAGGTTAAGGGGATAGGTTTGGACATTGAGGGGAGGGGAGGAGGATGTGGAGATTGGTTCTGGATGCAAAGGGACCAGGTACTGCCTTACCTGGATGATCTGATTTAATCCCTACAACAATTCAGTAACAATGACAGTGAACAGATGGGCACATCGAGGCGCAGAAAGGTTAAGTCCCTGGCCCATCATCACACGGCAAGCAAGAGGCAGATAGAAACTGGAACCCAAAGCCTGAGTGTTTCATGTCCTCCACTCATCTAGTACATAAAGTCTAATCATTTTACAATAGTTGTTTTAATGACCATTTAATTATTAATACTATTTATTAATCCAATAACCATTCCCTGTACTGTGGCAATGAGTGCAGTCTCCCAAAGGCCACCGATAGGAGTCTTGGGAGCTTGATTTCTTTCCAGTGGTGGCAGCAGCCCGGCACCCCTTCTCCTCTGTTCTGGCAGAGGCCAAGGGCCCCAATGTACCTCCACTGGAAACAATCTGTGCACTAGTAGACGTCGCCTGGATCTCAGGCTGTGGCCCAGAGAACTCAAAACCCACCAGGAGCATCGACCCAGCTTTCCAGATGCTAAGTCATCGGGACAACCAGACTCACACAGCAAGCGCCCTGCAATGAGCCTCCTGTGGGCTTCAGAGGTTACAGATTCAAGGTAGTCCTTCAGGCTCTCATGTTGCCCTAAACTAAAGAGGAATTTCACAAACACCATATGGCAGATGACTGCAGATTTACCCAGATGCTGACTCATCTGCTCACCTCAATACTAACAATCTTAAGTCCATCAGTTATTCACTGTACCATGGCAGCCTCACCCCGACCGCTGCCTGCCTTGTGAGGGAACTAAAGAATGGTTCTGGCACTTTGACTCTGGTGGCATATTGTCCTCAGGGAGCCCACGGCCACAGTCTCTTTCTTCTAGCTGGCAGACAGAGCCCTCCACAGCTATTGTTCTACTTGAAGGAGGCTTCAGACCAAGAAGCCCTCCACTCCATCCCCTTTCTTCACTTTGCAACTGTCCCAATTCCATTCTATGCATCATCATTTCAACCATACCTTTATAGAGTCTAAAACCCCCTTGGCCTCCTAGTCCTTTTCCTGATGCCAAGTGATAAAATTCTGACATTGGATGGACCTGTTACACTGTGATGCCTACCTCCAATAGTCCTGCTCTGCAGAACAGTCACTCAACAAGACAGACGTTTCCGTGATGAATTTGTGGTCACCAACCTCAAATAGGCTCTCAGTCCAGCCAGTTAATACTACTATTTCCCTCCCTTTTCCCTCAAACCTACATAGAAATTCCTCTGTCTCCTCAGACTTCCTACATAGAGAAAAAGGAAGCCCAGAAAATTGTGGCCCCTTAGTGTCCTGCTAACAGGCATGTAAACCTGCATCCATTAGTCTGGATGGCTGCTGAGGTCCAACCCGACCAGTGACACTGCAGGGGGAGGACCCTTCTCTCCCTCCTCCCAAGACCAATCCTTCCATCAGAGCCTTGCACCCCATCCCCACTGCCTTTGTGGGAGCCTTACACTAGCTATTTTCAATCTCTCCCTCCTTCTCTCTTGAATGCTCATCTTTTCAACTATCTCCTTCCCATCAGCTTTCAAATGTGCTCAAAGTTCCTTTGATTTCTTGTCCCCTGCCCAGCCATTGCCCTAACCCTCTCCACCCCTTTGCAGCCACACATCTCAGAAGAATTGCTTATATTTGTTGCTGTCCTCATTTTCTCACTGGCCACAGCTTTCCAGATATAACTTACAATATAAAGGGTCCCTTGGACTTCTGAAGGTCATTATTGGTCTCCAAGGTCACTGATGACCTCTGTGGTCTAATTCCTATTAATTTTGTCAGTCTCATCTTACTTGATTTTTCAGCGGAGGGCTTCCTAGTTGATGATTTCTTTCCTCTTAATAAGCTTTTTCAATCATCATCATCTTATCATTTTGACATTACATTCTCTAGGTTTTTCTCCCTTCTCTCTGGCCACCTCTCCTCATCTCATTAAATGTCAATGTCCATCCAGACCTGTTCTAGGGAATTCTTTCCTCTCATTCTTCAATAATCCTAGGCAGTCCCCGCCATGCCACAGCTGCAATTGCTGTCTCCTACGTGTGACTGCCTGGTATACATCTCCAGCTCCCCTCTGTACATCACAGCCATGCTGTGAGCTCCAGATCTGCTGAACCATCAGCCCAACTGACGCCTTCATGGAAATAGCTCAAAGACCCCTCACACTCTCCCTGCACGTAAGGGAACTAATTCTTGCTTTAAAATTCATGATCTTATCTTTTTTTGAGTGTTCCCTGTTTCACTAATTGCTACTGCCATCCAGTTGAGTAAGTGAAAAATTGTCATCCCTAACTCCACCCTCTTCCTGAAGCCTACACCCAACCCACACACAAAGCCAGTCAGTTTCTTTCCTAAACGCCTCTCTAGACCACTGCCATCCTCACAGTGGCCTAAGTCACCACCGTCTCTCTCCATGTCTTCCCCTGGTTTCCTCACTTCCAGTCTTCCCACATCTAAAAGGATCTTTTCACAACCCAAATCTGACCCTGTCATATCTTGCCTGAGACCTTTCAGTGGCTTTCCCTACTCTTGGGATAAAGACCCAAATACCTATGGCGGCCCAAAAGGCCCTGAGTGGCTCTGCCCTGGCCCACCTTTTGCACTTCTCACCACTCCTTCCTGTGCCCTCTGTGCACTTTGACCTTCTTTAGTCCCTCCTATTTTTTTCTTTTCACAGGGCCTTTGCATATGCCCTATGCCTAGAAGACTTTGAACCCGTATCCCTAACACCTTTATTTAGTAAATACCATTAACTATATGCCACAGGGGTGTGCAAGACAGTCCATTTGGGGTATGGGAAGAAAATAACAGAATTTCATTTTATCATTTGTTTTTATGTTTTTAGAGGGTACAGTTCATGAATGTTTTATTATGTACATGACATATTAGTAGAGTTATATATATAATATATAAGCATACATATGCTTTACAAAGAATAAACTATACATGCATAAGGGGTATACAATTTTTTTTTTCTGAAAGGTGTCTCCAAAAATGTTGAAGATCAGAGCACTAATCAGTTATCACCTCTCGGGAGGCCTGCTCACCTCCCTTACACACCTAACACAGTTGTGGGTTTACATTCATTTGTACGACTGTGTGATGAACATCTCTACCCTTAGAATATGAGCTGCAGCAGGTCAGGGATGTTGCCTGCCTGGTCACTGTGGTGTCCCCAGTGCAAATTCAATGCCTCACACATAGTAGGTGATCAAGAAATATGTTTTGAATGAATGAATATCTTACATGCTTCCCTCCCCATACTAACAGAAGCCTTTCACTTTTCACACCTGGAATATGTTAAATGAACTTCCTCTTTCCTACATAGTAAACATACAGACAAGTCATTGCTTTGGCAAAGGATAAATAAGAAAATGATTCAGAGATACCTAAAATATACTCTGAATGGTAGCCAGGTACTGAGTGCTGGATGCTCTCAAAAGTGTTACCTCATTTAGTCTTTACGATTACCTTAGAGAACCTTATTATTATCATCTCTGTTTTATTAATGAGAAAAGTGGTGGTCATTTAGCTGGAAAGTGGTGAAGCCTGAGTTCAAATTCAGGTTTGGGGGGGTAAGTCTAATTTGCTTCCTATTAGATCTCAGTAGCTTGATCATAAAATGAATATTTTTATTCTAAGAAGCAATTTTCTCTCTTGAGTGTTCTCAGAAAACAAGATTGTTATTACCTAGAGCTAATTCCAGTGGGTACCCAAAATCAAATGCAAACCTACCAGGCCTTGGTAACAAGTGGATTAGCTATTCTTGTGTTCGTTCCTTTCCTTTCCATTCTCTGTCTCTGTGTGTTTTGTGATGAGGCTGTTGCTCAAAAGGTGACAGTCATGTTGTTGTTTAAAGGATTTGTTCTATTTTCATAGTAAGAGATGGGATCGTTAAATGACACGTTTGTAGAGAATGTACCAAAAAGCCCTCTGGGTCACACTGATATTTTCCTATGGAGTTCTGTGTCTTAACGTGTCATCACTGCCTTCACTGTATGTCTCTCTAATAGCCCTGCCCTTTCTTTTATGTGAAGTGACTTGCTGGAAAAGAAAATGCATTGGAGGCTGCTTGGGGGTACACTGTGGGAAAGGAGAAGGCCCGGAAACACAGAATGAGCTCAGAGCTAACTGAAGTTATTTCACATGTGCAGAGTTTCCATTAACTCTTCTAGTTACCCAAATGGCTTTTTCCTCAGCCTTACTTTCTTCTTCAAATGCTGTCCTCTCCAAAGGTATTATTCTTCACTCTATTTGAAAGTGTAACCTACCTCCCCCTCATTATGCCTTTCTTAGCAGCAAGTCTCAAACTGTGTGGCTTATTATGCTGTTCCAAGTCAAATGTAGTCTCTTTGGGTATTATTTCATTGGCCTTGCAGCTGAAGACTTTTTTAAACCGTCTCCAATATTAGCCAAGTGATGGCAGATTCAAAGTGAGGGGAACCCATAGAAAGCGAAGCTGCCACACCCTCCAAGCTTGTCTCGATGCCTTGCTGTGTCACTAAATGCAGGCACAGAGATTCTTCAGGAAGCTCAGCATCTTCCCCTGTGTTCCTGTCCTTGTGATTTTTATTTTGGCTACAAGCAGAGGCGGCGACCCCATGAATCCCCTTCTCCACATTCATCTATCCATTTGTTCACAGACTCATGCAGTCATGCAACATTTCTTCTCACCTCTTTTGCCATCTGCCAAGCCCTGCTCAGTTTCCATATGAAGAAAAAATATGTCTTGGACTTAATGAGTAGAGAATAGGGGGAGTCAATGAAATATGTCAAAATACCCTAGGGTCTCTGCCAGATGGACTAAGACTCAATTTCACAGAATTCCCATAGGAGTCTCCTCCCCTCTCTCTTGTTCATATTCATAAATGCATATGCACAAAGACATGCATATATTCATATAGGCAACTACCCCTCATTATTTGACTCTCATCTGTTCATGGAAACCTGCTGGCTAGGGAATATTGGATAGCAATCACTTGTATTCTATTATTTTAAATGAGAAAAATTATAACGCATTCCAAGTCCACTCCAAAACCTTATCAACTTCCCAAAACATCACTGTATATCACGGTAACACCCTTAAATATCATGTAAAAGTCTCCTGGGAGTTTTTTTTATAAAATAAATCAATTAAAACACCCTTTACTTAATTAGCCCTTAGGAAACTCCTTGGTGGGAAGATCTGTGTGTGTGTGCAGAGAACTGACACCGTAGGGGGTCAAGGTTCCTCCCAGCATAGCAGCTGGCTTGGTGATGTCAATCTGTAAGAAAATGATATTGAAAGGATAATAAATATCACCTCAGGTGGACCCAGGTTTATAGGGCCCCCAGGTACCTGAGTGAAGCAGATCAGGACCCACAAAGAGCTAAAGCTTTGAGGGAAAGGGTGGGAAAGTTGACAGTATAATTGCAACATATTTAAAGGATGGAACAGCAGGTGCAAATTTGCTCGTGGAGCAAGAAAGCCAGGACTGCCACACACTTCACTTCTCTCAAGAGGCTCATGAACCATGAGGTGTTTCATGGGCGTGCCCATGTGGACTCACCGTAATGAGCATTCACTACAGAGAGCAAACGTTTGTTAAAAACTTGCCAGATGCTGATGAATAGTTTAAACAAAAAGAGTTTGGATTACTTTTTAAATTAAAAGCATAGAAAACACCACAATGAGATACCATGTCACACCTACCAGGATGGCTATAATAAAAGTTAAAAAAGGAAAATCATAACTGCTGGCAAGGATATGAAGAAATCGGTACTCTCGTACAGTGCTAGTGGGAAGGTCCAATGGTGCAGCCATTGTGGAAAGCAGTCTGGCAGCTCCTCAAACGGTTGAGCATAGAGTTACCATATGATCCAGAAATTCCACTCCTAGGTATACAGGGGAAAAAACTGAAAACAGGTACTCAAATAAATCCTTATATAAGAATGTACACAACAGCACTGTCTACAATAACTAAAAGGTGGATTCAACCCAAATGTCCATTGACCAATGAATGGGTAAACCAAATGAGATCCATACATACAATGGGATATTATTCGGCTATAAAATGAAATAAAGTACTAATACCTGCTACAAAAGAATGAACCTTAAAAACATTATGCTAGGTGAAAGAAGCCAGATACAAAAGGCTACGTGTTTTATAATTCCAATTATATGAAATGTCCAGAAGTGGCAATTTCACAAAGACAGAAAACAGATTGGTGGTTGCCAGGGGCTGGGGGAGGAGAGAGGAATAGAGAGTGTCTGCCTAATGGGTATGAAGTTGTCTTCAAGGGTGAAGAAATGTTTTAGAACTAGATGGAGGTGTAATTGCACAATATGGATGTACTAAATGCCACTGAGTCATACACTTTCAAATCACTACTTCTATGTGCATTTTGCCTCAATTTTAAAAGTTTGGAAATAATGGCAATCTTCATATTGTCAGTACACAGATCAGTGAGCCTCACATGTGTGGATGTGCTATGTGCCACTGAGCTTCTCCTATGGGGTCAATCCATCTTATCTTTGGCCTTTCTCTTTTCCTGCTGACTTCTATTTTTTCCAGCATTATCGGCTTTTCCAAAGAACCCTGCCATCTTATGACAGGCCTAAAGTGTTAATGCCCCTCACACAGGCATTAATAAATGTCTGATACATGAATGAATAAACTTGTCGGTGGTCCACAAGGCCCTGCTTGCCCAGGTGCCTGTTGACCTCCCCAGCCTCACTGTATCCCAGACACCCGCCTCACTCTCTGCTCTTCAGGTTCAAAGGCCTTTCCCTGGACCCTCTGACACATTAGGCTTCGTCCTACCACAGGGCCTTTGCCACAGCTCATTCTTCTATCTAGAGTCCCTCGCACTCCACCCCACATCCTCTCCAACTCCAGCTCTCAGCTCAGCCATCACTTTCCAGGAAGGCCTTCCCCGACTTCCTGGACTGTATCAGTCTCACCTTGCACCTGAACTTTCTCTTTACGTCACTATCACCATCGCACACATTCATTTATTTGTGCTCTTCTTCTGTTAACTCTGGTCTCCCCCCATTACACCATAAGTTTCATGAGGACTGACAATGGGTCACTGTGTCACTGCGGAGGGGGCATTACTACTGTATTCCCCGCCTCTGAGCACAAGTATCTGGCACAAAGTATGTGATCAATAAACATAATTGAGGGTGGAAGGGGTGGGGGAGGAATACATCTACCTTTTTTATCTGTTTTCCTTTGGATATCTATAAACATTATTTCTTAGCAAATTGGTTATGGGGGCCCTTTGTATACACATGTCGATTCTGGCATATACATATAGAATCCCTTAGTTCTTAAAACCTGTTTCTGTAAAGCTATTCTCCTCCATCCTCCAAGTGGGATTTCTCGATGTTTGTTAGCTAGAAAAAAAGCTCCAGATGCAGTGACTACAGTAACACAAAGGCAGAAGCGGGAGATGAACTGTCACTGGTTATTAGGAGATTGTAGGTCAAATCGCATGGATAGTACGAGGCCGTCTCCGTTTATTTTGATTTCTCCCTCTAGTCTCTGACTCTGGATGGTCAGTTGCTCTTTATCTTGTCTCCTCTTTGTCTACTTCCCCATCCCACTGGCCTCTCCCTTTCCTTCCAGCATTGTCTTAAGCTCCATGATTTCTCTTTCAGGTGTTTCTTCCACCATAGACAATGGCCTCTCCATTCCTCTTTCTGTGCTGCAGGTGCTTGACGGAAACGCAGGCCACTATCTGAAAATCTGAAAACTTCCAAGGACACGGCAATGTTTTCTGCTGGAGTTAACCAAAGGTGCTAGAGAAGAGCCACGCACCTGAATTACCTATATGCTCTACCAGAGGAGAAACGAGGAAAGGGAAGGAGATGTGACAGGTCCAGGACCTGCCACTGGAAAGAGATTGATGGACACAGACTTAGGGGCCTTGTTACGAGTGTTTCCAAGAACCTACTGTTTCCAGTGGGTGTGTGCTCCTCTCCCTGAAATAATCTATGCTAATTTCTTGATGAAAAATTCATGTCTTCCATGTTGCTAAGCAACTAGCCCAAACACGTCTACTGTGTAAATCTCTCTGGAGGGCCCTGAGCTGCACCCAGGACCTGACACCCAGTGAACACAAGAGGCCGTGAAGAAATCCAGAGCTTTGGGAAAGGTTTCTGAAGTTTACCTGCAAAGATGCATATTTGTAGACATTTTTGTGCCATATTGGAAAAACACAGTGGCTCCAATAATATTCTGATGAGTGTTTTCTGCTGATTTCCAGCCTAGTAGTTAAAGCGTGGGCTCTGGAACCAGACTTCCTAAATTTCATTCCCAGATCTGCCACTGAATAAGTTATTTAAGCATTCCATGTTTCATTTTTCTCATGTGTAAAATACAAATAATAATTATGCATATTTCATAGGGTTGTTTTGAGGATGAACTTAATATGGGTAAAATGCTTAGAAAGTGCCTGGCACATATAAAGAACTCAATTAATGTTAGCTATACTATCACTATTGTATATTACTCTATGGAAATGGGATCTATTTTTTGTTCATTTATGTGAATAGGGGACTACCTGCCAGGTGATCAGCTGAGAAATGAATCCTATCAAAGGGTGAGAATCCACCTTACAGCAGAGTAGAATCAAAGCAGTTCCAGGAGTGGTGTTAGTAATTCACGGAGCCCCCTGTGATCACTGAGGTACAGGGGAGACCCTGGCAGAGCAGGCAGTCAGAACCGAAGACAGCTCTTCTTTGGGCTGAAGGTGGGGAGGTCCCATGGCCCCCATATCTACCCTATCATGTAGCACTGCACACGCTTCAGAACAATTGCTGGTTCTGTTGGTCTGTCTCCCTACCTAACACAAAGAAAGACACACCTGTCTTTTCATTGCAGGATCCCAGTGCCTAGCATTAAACCTTAATACTCATTAACCTTTAATGAATTAACTTATCATTAGCTAATAAAATGCAGCATCTGGGCTCTGAGGCATCCTTACTCTGCCAAGCAGGAATTCAGACAAGTGATCTGAGAGGATGTTGCTTCAGTGGTCTGAGGAAGAAGAGAACAGGAAGGAGAGTTGATAGGACCATATTGATGGTCTTGAGGCCCCAGTCCCAAGAAGCGGGTGGCCACAGGAGTAGCAGCGGAAGGCAGACCAGGCCAGGGAGGCAGTACTTAGCAGACCACATAAAGGAAGGTCATGCTCTTGATTATGGTCCCAAAGTCCTCCCGTTAATAAAAATACTGGTTGATACTAAGTTGGTGTTCACAAGCATTATGTCACAATATGACAAATTTCAGTAAAAATTCTACTTCAGTATAACCACCTAAAGAAAAGTACATAAGTCCTAAATGTAGAGCTGGATAGATTTTCTTTCTCAAAGTGAAAACACCTATGTAAACAGTGCCCACATCAAGAGAGAGTTTATAAACAAAAGCCCAGAAGCATTACCTGCCCCCAATAACAGCACCATAAATAAATTGAGCTTGGTTTCAAATCTTGTGGAAATGGAACCCTAACAGTTTTTTATGTCCTCCCTCTCTTATTCTGTATCGTGTCACAGTATGAAGATTTAATTTAAAAACATTGAAGAGTAATCATTACACTAGATATTGTCAAGGATACAAGAAAAATGAAAGACACACTCTCCGATTTGGGGGTGGTGGGGAGTCTACTATATATAGTATATTGTTTGATATAAATTCAGCACTTATATTATTTCATAAAAACTTAGAATCAATATATTAGTGTTTGCTACAGTCTGAATGCTTTGTGTCCCCCCAAAACTCATACGTCGAAACCTAACCTCCAGTCTGACGGTATTAGAAGGTGGGAGGTTAGTTAGATCATGAAGGTGGAGCCCTCATAAATGAGATTAGTATCCTCATAACAGTAGCCTGAGAGCTCCCCTGCCCCTTTCACCACGTGAAGGTACAGTGAAAAGTCTAGGCAGTGGGCTCTCACCAGACATTGAATCTGCCAGAACCTTGATCTTGGACCTCCCAGCCTCCAGAATTGTGAGAAATCAATTTCTATTGCTTATAAGCTACCTAGTCTGTGGTACTTGGTTATGGCAGCCCAAATAGACTAAGACAGTGGTCCGTGAAAAGCCACTTTGCTCTCTTCAACTCTGCTGGAAGGAGAGTGGGATTTTATAGTTTGGTAGTAAGTGGCAGTGGGGACTGGGGGAGGTGGGTACATGATATGTGGGACCACTGCTGAGGGGCTAGGCAATTTGCAAAAAGCCTTCGATCATGTGTTAGCTTCAAGGTGACAAGCATCAGTGTCACCCCAGGGATCTCGGAGACACATTGAAGGATATCTACTTAAGGGTACAATGAGGTACACACTTTGTGAAGAGAAAAACTGGATGCTGAAATTAAAGCTTTCTGAAAACAGGACCCCAGCTCCTGCTAAGTGATGGGTGTCTAGGGTAACGAGCAGTGGGCAAAGAACTCTCTCTATAGTTTATTTAGTTTGGCCCAAAAGAAGGATTCCTCTGAAAGGACCCAGAAATGGGGTAGGTGCAGACAAGCGTGAAAAGGAAATTCAGAGGAAAAGGACCAATGCGTTGGCTGCCTCTCACGGACGGATCCAGAAGCAACAGGGAAGGGAAGATGGGCGCACACACGCCGTCCTGCCTCTCTGTTCTGTCTCCTTGCTCAAGCTGCCCCGTGACTGCACAACAACCAAGACTTCAAAAGCTGGGCTGACAGCAGCGAGAGAGTTCCCAAGTGAACCTGCCACACCACGGGCAGGAGGCATCGTGAGGCTGAACTCCTTGTGTCCCTACAAAGAACTGCACGTGGGTGAAGGTGGGGAAATAAAGGGTCTGGAGTGTGTATTTCAGAAAAGCAAAGAACTATGAATGGGAGCCGGCTAGAGGTGTGGAAGGCATAGATGACTGAGGGCTTTCACCTTCTCCCACTTCCCAGTTAGCAGAGATTCTGGAGTGTTTGTTCTATGGATTCCTTTAGCTGTCTGGAGAAGCCCATGGACACCTCCTCTGAATGTCTGGAAAAGCTGAAATGACATAAGACTACAAAGGAACATCTAATAAAATCAATTTGTGAAATAGCTACATGTGTACCTCCTTATTCATTCATTAAATAACAGGATCCAGCAGGGGATTTAATAAGCATCATGATTTAGAATTAGAGACGAGCACAAACAATATTGTGATGTATCTATAACAGCTGCAGTGTGTGCTGAAACTGTGATTTCCCTTGAGGACAAAGTCACCAATATTGTTAATACTCCTGTGACGTGTTGTTTATATTCCTACTCACAGGAAAGGCTAAGTTTCAGTTAGAGGTTAGTGATATTAACGATGTAAGTTTTTCCCCTCCAAGTCCATGAACGCTTTAAATACCCTTGTGGGGGTATGTGTGCACCTCAGGTTAAGAACTCCTCGGAAGTTCTTTTCAAAATCACTACAAGCTTCAACTTCATCCAACCATTTAGGGCCAGAAATCAGATTCCTAGGTACAGCCTGCAAATCCAAGGACATTTCCCAGCAACCACGCCAGCCACTTTCGGAGACTTGGGTAGTCACACTGTATCCCACAGACATCACAGTTCTCAGGGGCTACGGGAATCTAGGGCCCTATTCCCCAGCCCCCACACCTCCTCTTCAGCGAGCATCTTCAGAGAGCCTCCCCTGACTCGTCCCCTCCTTGTCAACATATACAATGTCCACCACCCTGCCGTCACCTGCCACCCATAACACCACCTCCTTTACTTTCTTTGAAATGTCAACTGTGTTGTCTTTTCTCTGTTTATTCTATCTGGGTCATGGCTGAATCAGTCTGAGCACAATGGCAGCCAAGCCAGTACTGTGAAATCTCAGCCTCATCACATTCCCGCCTTTACATTCAGCCCCAGGTTTCCCAAAGCCTTGAGGGGGTGGGGCAGGTGAGATGTGAATAGATGGGTCTCACGTTTCCAAACATTTACTGTGCCCCTGCTGAGTCAGCACCCTGTTGCAAAGGCCTGGTACAGTGTGTACGCACGTGAAGAAATTACTCAGAAAATAATCCCCCAGGGCTGGAGACTGGGATGCCTCTATTTGTCAACAACATCCTATTGGGCATCTATCGGTTTCCAGGAACTGAGTGGGTGCTGGAAATAAACACACAAGCAAGCAGATAGGAACCATCACATCCAGTTGTCACAGGTGCTACAAAAGAATTAGGAAGGAACATAGGGAGAGGATATGGGGGAGGGGTGCTTTATTACCTGCAGCAATAGATAAAAATCCTCCCTGAGAAGGTGAAATCTAAACAGAAGGAGACCTAAAGAATAAAGAGGAGCCATCTCTGTGAGAAGCAGGAGGAACATGGGAGGGGTTGGTGTCTTTAAGGACAATAAACCCAGGGAGGCAGAGACTGCCAAGGAAAAGAGGAACTGGCAGGAATCTGGCCAGGGAGGTAGACAGCGGCCAGACCAAGCAGGTGAGGCAGTGGAGTGGAAAGGCTAATAGCACAGTCTCCAGAATCAGACCAGCTTGGCTAGAATCTGGCACTAAAACTTCTCTAGTTGTGTGACCCCGAGGAAAGGACCCTCTCTGAGCCTTAGCTTCCTCGTCTTTAAGTTGGGATCACCATCTATATCCTTCACTGAGTTGCTAAATGCATTAAGTGTAAAGCTTAATGCATTGTGCCTGGTGCTTGGTAAGTGTCATGTAAGGGTTTGCTGATTTGTTCAACACTCTATGAGAGGTCATGGAGGATTTTAAGCTGAAGAGAGTCATGATCTGTTTGTCTTTAACACACTGTTGGATATTATGTGGACCACTGGTCCTCAATAAGACAAAGAGTTGGAAGAGATCCCAGAGTCATTCACACCATCACCTTTCCCAGTGGTTATCTCTGGGAAAGGGAAGGGATAGTGTCTAAACAGCCAGCCCCGTGAAAGCAGAATAGCTGTCCTTCAAGTGTCCTGGGCTGGAGGGAAGGTTGAGAGGCAGCAGGGCACAACTTCTAGAGAGGGGCTCCTTCAACCCTCAGCCAGTGGGGAGTTGTCTACTCCCCAGCTTTCCCAGACAATTCCAGGTCTCACATCCCGCTGCCCAGCTGGCTCCTATTCCTGGCAGTGTCAATGTCACTTTTCTTGGTTTGTAATTGCCTCAAGGACAGCAGCCATTTCCTCTCACTTGCTCTGTACAGTGACTGACACAGGCCCCACACATCTGGGTCTCAGAGCATTTGGATAATTGATTGGAGAAAGGAAGGTGGAATCGTGGCATTGTAGGACACTCCTGGGGGTGGTGATAAGCTCTATGGGGCATCCTGAGGGCTTTGAGAAGTGGTTAAGTCATGCTTCTGCCAGGGCCAGCCTTCCTCAAATACTCCAGCCAGACTCTTTTCCTCCCTTCTCCAGAAGACGTTTTGCTCTTCCCACCTGGGAAATGTGACCTGGAGTTCACAGCCCACCAAGGGCGTTCCTCCCCAAGCGGTTCCCAGACCCCTTCTAGACTGTACAATGGGGGCACCACCCATTTCCTGCTCAAAGGGGCTTCGGGGACAAGCCAATGCTTGGGGTAAAAGCCCTCCGGTCTCCAGGGACACCTTCAGAGATATCTCGGGGGAGGCCGCAGCGAGCCCCTCTGGCTGGCTGGAGCTGCGGGATGTTGGCAGGGTCCAGGATCCTCAGGCCCCTCCATATTCGCCTGCCTCTCCAGACCCGGGGCACTCCTTGCTCAGCAGCCTCCTCTCCAGCTTCCACCGGGACAGCAGCCCCTCCCCTCTGGTTTTTGGTAGATTTCCCCCTTCTCAGCTTTGTCAGTGCTTTCCCTACACCAGCCCTTAATCCCCTCCCCCACCTTCTCTTCCTGTTCACACTCCCCTCCCTCCTCCCTCCAACTCGGCAAGCTCCTCATTCTCCACAGGATTCCAAGTCCTTTCAGTGTTCCTCAAGCCTCACAATCCCCTCTCCCCGTCTCCCCGCAGCCCCCTCCCATGTTCCCCTCTGAGCGCCCGACGCACCTTCTCCTGCCAGCCTCCCAGCCCCCCACATCCCACTCCCAGTCCCCCACATCCCACTCCCAACCCTAATTCTTACCCAAGTCCCCTTTCCCACTCCCTCTCATCTCCTCCCCCTTCGTCCCCGCTGTCCCCCTGCCTCTCCCGTCCCCTAAGTGTACCGCCACCTAATTACAGCCGCCCACCCCGCCCCGCCCCCCGACTTCCCGGACCCCTCGGCAGGTCCTCATGCACGTCCGCCGCCCCCCTCCCCGCCATGCTCCTTCTTGCAAAGAAGAACCGCGACGGCTCCCCCACCCCACGTTCGCCCGCCGCCGCAGCCGGGGAGACACCCCCTCTCCCGGGGAGGCCACGGTGCCGCCCTGCTCACCTGTTGGGCGGGCCGGAGCACGCCGGGTCTCGCCTTCTCGGGGTCCGGGTCGCGGTCGCGCTGCAGCAGCCCCTTCTTAGGGTGCATGTGCCGGCACAGGCAGGTGACCCCGCACAGCGCCAGGATGCTGGTGGCCGTGCCCAGCGTGGCGCCCAGCGCGATCACCGGCACCGACAGCACCATGGTGCCCGCTCCCCGCGCGGGGCTGGGTCCTGCCGCCGCGCACCCTCCCCGGCCCGGCCCGGCCCGCCGCGCACCGCCTGCAGCCCGCAGCCAGGCAGCTCCCGGCGCGCCAGCCGCTTCTCGCCGCCAGAGGGGCGGGGAGGAGCGGGGAGGGAGGGCGGCTGCGAGGACGTCAGAGGAGGGGGCCGGACCCAAGCTGGCTGGTGCGCCCCCACTCGGTACTACGTCACCCAGCACCCACTCCCCGCCAACACGTGACTCGGCCCCCAACCCAGCTAGAGCCTTGGAGCCTTTTAGGTGGCAGAACCCTTAGGATTCTCTTAGGCTGTTCTTCATGCTTTCTGTACGAAGACACTTGTACCTGAGAAGGGCAAGGAGGTCACACCGCCTTCGCGGGCATACCAGGGCTTGAACCCAGGCCTTCTGGGTAGGGGTCATTTTAGAGGACTCCTAACGCTTTGTTTACTGTCTCTGGCGGAGGAGGCCGTACTGTTGGGAATGTTTCAAACACAAACACATAAAGCTGGAGATTTCCCATCTCCTGATCTTGCCAGGTGTTCCCAGCCTGTGAGAGGGGCAGGTGGCGGGCCAAAGGGAATTGCTGTGGTATCTGGAGTTGAGGCTGTACCTGTCCCTGGAGAAGATGATTGACAGGATTCTGTCTATACCTGCATGCATCACCTCCTCCAGTGTGGACCTGGTAGTTTACCTTTATTACCTTATTTGATCTGCAGGGACTCTCATGTCCATGTACTGATGAGAAAGCCAAAGCTTGGAGGGGATGTGGAGCAGCTAGGAAAATCCAGTCATCCTGAACCCAAACTCAGACTTGTAGGTTCCAAGTCCACCCCTCATACTCACAGAAGGGACTTGTCTTAGAAGCACCAAGATTTTCAAATGCAGCAGCCAGGAGTTCACGTTTTGATTTAGAGTGGGGGAAATAAAAGAAGTATGCTACAGTGAGGGGAAATTAGAATTCCAGGCATGAGGAGGACTGTCTCAGATCAGATAACAGTGCTTTGGGGTGTCTTCCATTATGTGGAGTGTTTAATTCGACAAGCGTTTGCTGTGAGTAGATAGTGCTCTGGGCATGCTGGGCGGGTGGGAAGGAGGCATGTAAACGATTCCTTCCACAACAGGGCTTCCGATCTTCCACAGAGCCAATGACTCCCAAACGTATGTTTTAGCCAGAACCTTTCTGCTGAGCTGCAGTTATGGTACCTCCCAGGGTTTCAGTTGTCTACCCCTGCCTAATAAACCATGGTCAAGGTTAGGCGTGCTGACCCCCACACTGCTGAAAATCCTCATATAACTCCTCCAACACTTAGCTACTAATAATAGCCTGCTGTTGACCAGAGGCTTTACCGATAACTAAACAATCGATTAACACATATTTTGTATGTTATATGTATTATATACTTCATTCTTACAATAAAGTAAGCTAGACAAAAAAATGTTAAGAAAATCATATAAGAAAATATGTTCACAGTATTTCTTTAAAAATATCTGCATATAAATGGGCCCACGCAGTTCAAACCTGTGTTGCTCAAGGGCCAGCTGTGTTTTGTTACTTCTCATAATTTTGTGGGTTAGCTGGGTTAAGCTAGGTGGTTTTCCTGCTCAGTGTGATGTCTTCTGAGGCTGCAGTCAGTTGGGCTGAAACACCCAAGATGGGTGCTACACGGCAAGCAGTTGGTGTTGGCTGCTGTTGAGAGCACAATTGGGCTGTCAATCATTGCACCTTGGTTCTCCTCCATGTGGCTGGAGCATGGCATCTGGGTTCCAAGAGGAAAGAAGCAGAAACAGCCAGTTCTCTCAAGGCCTGGGCTCAGAAGTTCTAGAACTTATGTAGAGCCAGCCACCCATGGGTGCATACAGCAGGCACTCACGGTGGACCACATGCCAGGTGTCTGAAAGAATGAATGACATATCATTTCATGCAGGACGTCCAGTGATTTGGAAGGACTTCATTTGCTAAGTGAGCCTCATTTGATTAAATTGACTCTTCCACGGTATTTATTTAGTGCCTGCTGCATGCCAGGCACATTTTCCTATTGAGCCCCATTTGCTGCCAAGTGCGGAGCCAAAGCCCCTCTGTGCCTGCTGGTAGACGTAGCGTTCTCTCTCATTAGAGCTTCCCTGGGAGGTTTTCCTGGCTCCTGGGCCTAGCAATGCAAAATGTTCAGGGGAAATAAGAGGTTTAATTAACGCTGTCAGCCCAGATCTCTCAAGCCTGGGCTCTTCCCCTGGGAAAGCTCAATGCCACATAGCAGGATCTGGGATGGGGGTGAGGGGAAGGATGGAGAACACTTAATATCAGACATTGTCTGATGGAGATCAGACACCTGTCATGTGGTCCACCGTTACTATGGTTACATGGATGACAGCAGCTGCAGTGCCCTTCATCTTTAACAGGAAGAGAGACCCCAGCCCAAGAAGAATAGCTTGCCTTTCACACACCGTGAGCCCATGGCAGGGCTAGGGTCGTCCTCAGGAGATTTAAAACCCAGTTAAGTTATTAGGACTGTGGGTCAACTCAGCAGCTTCTCATCATAGATGCAACTTTTGCTTCTTGGTGACTGATATCCAGGCAGTAGACTTTAATGACAATTTTCTAAGAAAAGGCATTAGTGGGTTCCTTTGAAAAATGGGATCGTCTCTGTTGAAAAAGGCAGTTGACAGAGTCAGCTGAGTGGAACAGTTGAGACAGTCTCAGGCTGAGGCCTGCAAATAATTGGAAATGCTAGGGCCGCCAGACTGCCGAAGGCAGACAGAGCAGAAAGCTCGGGGGAGCTTCTGCAAGGCTGAAGATCTCCAAAGGTTCCCCAGCCTCTTGACAGAATGTCACCATTGTTATTTTGATTGATATTTTACTTGTTGGATGATTAAATAATCTGAGTAAACACTCTGAATTTCTAAGATATTAAATTGCTTTTACCTAGAGAAAAGGGTTTCAAATATAAAAGGTTCTCTTATTTAGCAAGCATTTATGGTGTCTACATATCATGCTAGGCAGAGGGAGAAAAATACACAAGCAGAATAACTGAATTTTAATGTTGGAAGGATTTCAGAAGTCACCTTGTAGAATGTTTTCATTTTACCAATGAGGAAACTGAGGCCCAGAGAGAGTGTGGTTTGCTGAATGGAAGAAGGAGTGAATGACAGCTGGGAAGGTCTTGTGGATCAGGGTAGATTAGATTCTGCTGCAGTAACAAATAACCTCAAAATCTCAGGGAATAACTCAATAAAAATTTCTCTTGCTTCTATCACAGTTCAAGGAGGGTCATGTGACTCGTCTGGGCTGCTCATCTCCATTCAGTGACTCAAGAATCTGGATTTTTTTTTCTTGTCTTGTGACTCCTCTACTTCCAGCCATGCAGATGGGGAAGAGCAAACACATTGAAGGCCACTTTTGACATTTCAAAGCCCATGGCTGGAAACAGAGTTTCCACCCCATTGCATTGGTCAGAATTTGGTTATATGACAAATCTAACAACAAAAGAGACTGGAAAATATAGATGAGAAGCATGAGTAAAAGTAATCTCTGCCAAGGAAGCCAAAGCTTAGAGCTTCTTGTCTGATATGTATTTCTCTAACTCATGTGCCAGGCACTGTTCTGGGTGATGGAGCAAAGAGAGTGAGCAAAACCCGGCAGGATTCCTCCCATCATGGAGTTTACAGTCCCAAGAAGAAGATGGACAAGAATCATTCATCATACAGATACATGTGAGATTACTGTGATACAAGCCAAGAAGGGCAGGTTCAGAGTTGGGATTTGACTTGGAAGGCTTCCCAGAGGAAGTAGCAGTTGGACAGAGGTCTAAAAGAGTAAAGTTAACTCAGCAAAGAAGGAAAAAGAATGTTCAAGGCAGAGAAACAGTACGTGTAAGAACCCTGTAATGGAATTACACTGTGGGCACTAGCAGCAGTGTACTGGTCAACCAACTCTTGGGACATGGGGTAGCGGTGGGGGACTAATTTTTAGCAATTGTTGATTTCTCTGGTGTAAATAAATCAACACCACAGTAAATTTCCAGCTACTAAAAGTCCCTGAATATTTACAAATTGGCTCTGCAAGCTGGTAGAAACCAGCTTCAGCATACAACTGGGAGAAACTCTGTGTGAGATGAGCCTAAAGGGAGAAGCAGGAGACAGGCAATGGGGCCTGTAAGCATGATGAAAGTTTATTGAGTATTTTTAGGCAGGAGAACATGATATGATCAGATTTCTGTTTTAGAAACATCCTTCCAGCTGCAGTATTGAATATAGGTTGGAGAAGGACAAAGTGGACACCGGTAGACGAGAGAGGAGGTTGCAGCAAGCATCCAGGAGAAGGATGCCAAGCCTCCCTCTAGACATGTGTGGCCGGATGACAGGCTGGAATTGTTGATAGTGTGAGGAGAGGGGCAGGTGTAGTGGGCAAGTCACTCTCTCTGTTGGCCCCACTTTTCAGCTCTGTGTTTCACTCTCTCACTCTGTGGTTCTCCAAGCTAACCATTTCTCCGCTGCTAACTGCAGATTTGCCAAGCCCTGGACCCTGCCAAAGCTGGGATGTACAGGAAGAAGCTGCTTGGAATAAAGGGGTGGAGATGCTGGAGTGCCAGCAAGGTGATGCAGACTCTGGGGAGCTGAGACACTGGCAGCCGGGTGAGTAGGTAAGGAGCTCAGTAGAGGCCCAGGAGTGAGGCACCCTCTCAGGAGTCAGCCACTGGCTCTGAGAAATGTTGGGGCCACATCTTAAGGCAGAAAGGAGAGAGGGTTTGGATCTGGTGGTCCCTGATACAGAAATCCAAGTCTGTAAAAGGTAGAGAAATAGTCTAGAGTTGGAGCAAGCTGCAGCATCATTTCCTGACCACTGCTGGTTGCCTCCTGCTTTGGCAGGTCATTTTCAACAACCCAGTGATCTTTCAAACCGCTAATTCCATTTCAGCACAAGATGAAATGAGGCATTCTGCTTCTCAGAGGCAGAGCCCCTCAACTCCACCCGATTTCTCTCAGAGCTGGTCGAAAGGCTCCCTTCCTCTCTAAGTTTCTGGAATCTGTAAAGTTTATGGGGCTTCGTCTAGAGAGTTTCGCCGGCCTGGTTGGGGGACGATCAGCACTTGTGAGATGCAGTGCTTAACTTTGTGGGGGAACACAGATTCTTCCGAGAATCTAACAAAAGCGATTTATTTTTTCAGAAAAAAAAAAGTTTGAATGCAATACATACAAAACTTTGGATGTAATCCTAAATTGTTTGAGGACCATGTGGGGTTTTCTGGAAGTTCATGGACCCCAATGAAGAGTCTTTCATATGGCTGAAAGTTCACTGAAAGTGAACTTGAAATCAGAAGAAGTAGTTAAAATCCCTTGTCTTTATGTGCACAGGGCAACGTGACCCACTGGTAAGTAACCTTAATTTTTCTAAGCCTTAATTTCTTTATCTGTAAAGTGGGGATGATCATCTCTACTTCTTGGAGATGTTATGAGGATGACCTAGAGCATAATGCTTTATAAATAATAGAGGATGCTAAACTTGTGTTAATTTAAAAATGAGAATTATCCTCTTTGCTTCAGGCCCTTTAATTTCTTACTAAAGCAGCTTCACCTAGTGAAAAGAGCAGATATTAAAGTCCCACAGGTATGTGTTTCTCTAGCTCTGTTGCTGATGAGCTGAAATACCCTGAATACATTAGTCAGCTTGACTTGCTTGGACTTATGTTTTTTCATTTGTAAAAACGGTATGCTATATTGTTTTCAAAGATGGCTGCAATTATCTCCTTCCTGTGTCTATATTCTTTGCAATATTATGACTTCATAAAGAAGTAGGTGGTCTACTGCTTCACCTCTTAATCTGGGCTGGCCTTGTGACTTGATTTGACTAGAAGACTGTGCAGAAAGTGACATTGTGCCCATCTGAGGCTAGGCCTGAAGAGACCTTGAAGGCTTCTACTCCTTGTTGTGGAATCCTGCCAAGCCACCATGGGAAGGAGCCTAGGCCATTTTGCCTGAGGATGAGAGATCAACCAGCCCATCATCTCCATCGCCCCAGCCCACAGCTACCAACTCCCAGAAGCAGAGCTGTGCAATTGACTAGCAATGCATCACAGACACATGGCTGAGACCAGCCAAAAGTAGAATCACTCTGCTGAGTGCCCCAAAGTACTAACTGCAGAATTATGAACTAAATTAAAATCACAAGTCATTTTAAGCCACTATGTTTTAGAATGCTTGTTACACATGAGAGCTAACTGATTGATGGATTTAAATGGTAAATGGTATTCTGGCCTTCACAGGATTACTGTGAGGGTACGTATATAAGGCTCCTAGCTCTGGGCCTGGTACACAGAATTTGCATGATAAATGGTTCTGATTATCATTCTGAGTTCCCAAAGGGAGCCTTACCAAGCACTTCCAGTCATGCCTGATGGGTACACCAGGCCATTAGTAAGTGTAAGAATCAATCTTGGGGACCCCGACACTTAAGAAGGGAACAGTTGTAGTTCTCTGACCCAACCTCCACTGAACCAACTTTCCAGACCGGCCAAAGCTCTCCACTCCTTCTGGAAAACTTGCTGCCCGATGCCCACAGCCTGATGCAGCCTCACGGCCATCAGCCCACACTCTAGTTACCCTCAGTCTTCCTCCCCTTCCAGTTAAGCCATGTACTCAGGGTTAATTGTGTTTGTCTCCAAATTGTCGTATGCCAGAAAATCTCATTATTCAATGACATAGTTTAATGAATTAATATGTCAATGAATAAAAAAGAAGGATGAAGGCAACCTAGTTCTATAAGAACTAAGGCAAGTACTTTGGAAAGACTTATAAAAGTCAGTTGCTTTTAGAACTTCTGTTAAAAAGTCTGAGCAAGGTATCTGTGAAAGGTTGGAAAAATCATGAAATTCTAGGATTCTGCCATCAGATTGCTAGGCAAGTGTCTGAAAGTTCTTCCTCCTTCGTAAAGAAAGCAAGACTGGAGATCGCAGAGGATGCGTCTCGGTGTGTACAAAACGAAATGGTGTTAACGTTTATGAGGTGCTCTCTACGCCTCAGGCAGGGCTCTGAGCGTTTTGTCTGTGCTGACGGGTTTAATAAGTTTTAAGAAAGATGGGACAGAGCTCTCTAACCAGCAAGAGGTGGGAAAATAATCCCAACCATGATTTAGATGAAAAGAAAATGCTTAAGGTGTGCGTGCATGTCATTTGTAACTTTTTATTGAAGGCTAACATACAAGTTAAAGTGCACGGATCGTAACTAGGGCTAGTGGACCGTCACATGGTGAACGCACCTGTCTATGCAGCACCCAGATCAAAAACACAGAACAATACTCACAGCTTAGGAATACTTCAGGCACCATTTCTAGAATTCCCCATTTTAACCAGAATTTTCACGTGGGCTGACTAGTTTTGTTTTCTCACAGGGTCAGACTTAAGCAAGCTTCTCTGGCGGAGCTCCCTCTAGGGCTGGGAAGGGGCCCCACTGGGCTGGCCCGCAAATGGGAGGATGCTGCCACCTAGAGGATGCAAGGGGAAATGAACCCTCCCTTCCAGGTCCTCACTCCCAACTTCACCTTCTTTCTACATGAAGCCTTCTCTGTTTACCTTACCTAAAATGACCAGCCCTCTGCCCCATAACTCCGTTTCCATTTATTGCCTTACTTTTAATATTACTTCATAGTCCATATAATTTTCCTCACCTGTCTTGTTCGTCTTGGTGGTGGCCTGAGTCTCCTTATGGAATGCAGGCCCTGGGAAGGCAAGGACTATGGGTCCGTGTCATCCACTGATGTATCCTCAGCCGTAGAACAGTGCCTAACACATAATAGCACCTCGGTAAGTATGTAAAGTGCAGAGATGGGAGTCCTGACCCTGGCCACCAGCCCTGCCTGTGGGCCTTAACCTAAGCCCCGAGGCTTTGCGGTGCCCTCATGCATAGCCCCTCTGAAGTTCCCTCCACCACTGCGGCTGCCACCCCTCTGACCACCTAACACCTAATGGAGGTGCCCAGACACCACCGTCACTGTTTAAACTGCTCCAGGGCTGGGCAGAGGGAGAGGAGCCGTGGCTGGAGCCCCTGGACTCTGCGATCTGGGTCACAGCCTGGGCCAGCCGTGATGCAGGCAGGAAGGTAGTCCTGTGCCTTGGTCAAGCCAGAGCACTGTGGCACCTGGAGTGAACCCGGGTCCTGCCCAGAACTGGCTTGGTGGCTTGTGACAAAGCAGTTTAATCTCGGATGGCTCAGTGTTGCCATCTACCAATGGACAGAACTAAGCACTAGAGTGGGTGTGAGGTGCTCAACTTAATGCCTGGTAGGCGGCAAGGGCTGGGTTGTCGGAAATTATAACCGTTACTGTGAAATGTTAGGGCTGAAAGGAAAACTAGAGATCGTATGGTGCAGGAGAAGCGTTTTATGGTTGTTATTGAAAAACATTTTTCCCCTCAGAGACTTTACGGAACGTTGACTTGTAAACAAAAGACAAGCTGCTCTGGTAGAAAGGAGAGTAGGGAGAAGAGTCGCCTGGGACCCCTCATCGCCATGCCCCCTCTCCCTACTTTACACACCACACACCTGTAAGAAGCTTCAAAGCCACCTCCAAGCTCCCGTGAAACCACCGACGGTAATAGTTGGGAACACTAAGGTCCAGAGAGGAGCAAGGCCTTGCCCAGGTCACACCAATGCTGTGGCCATTCTGGGCTGAGACCCCAGACCTTCTCTCTGCTACTGCCCAGATCTTTCACAGGGTTATTTCTTGGCTGGGAAATTAAGGGCCTAACGGGTCCTCACGAGAGATGACCTCCTTTCTCCTCACTCAAACCTCAGCGGGTTTGGAAAGATTTTTTTTTTTTTTTGAAGGAGACGATTGCATATCAGAGAAGACGACTCAGAGGCCAAGTCAAGTTGGCGAATTTGAAGAGCTTTGTAGACAAAGCCAGGGCCCATCTGGTGTCACAGAGCAAAAGCACCAGAGAGGTTTGGAGGATTATTGAGAAAAGCAAATCAGATAATCAGTGCAAAGTACTTTGAAGATTACTAAGTGCTTAATAAATGACATGATGTTTATTGTGTCATCGATATCATCGTTACACTTTACATTAATCAACAGGCTTGGAAGTGATTCTAATTGGGAGGAGAAGAATTAATGCTATGGGAAGAAAACCATGAATAAAAATCACAAAATGTCAATTTCTGGGCCCCGCCTCTAGAGCGGCTGATTCAGGGTCATTGGTTCAGATCTCAGCTACTCACGTAATAGCCACAGCTAGATGCTTAACTTCTCGTAAGCCTCAGTGTTCTCATCTGTAATATGCAGGGAGGAGGGTTAATATTAAGATTGTCAAGTCAAAGGGAATAAAATCATGTTAATGGCAACAAAAAAAATGTTAGCTCTGATTAATTGGGCCCCGGTGACAAACACTGGAACACAGAGTTTGTCTAATACCCTCTCTATGGCGAGCCTCATGTTAAAGGTATTGTTAGGTGTGTGTGTGTGTGTGTGTGTGTGTGTGTGTGTGTGTGTGCACGCGTGCACGCACATGAGTGTGTCTCCCCAGTCAGTGGTTCTCAACTGAGGACAATTTTACCATATTTGGCAATATTGTAGACATTTTCGGTGGTCACAGGTGGGGGTGGGGAGTTGCTACCAGCATGTACCTGGTAAAGGGTGGAGATGCTGCTAAAGATCCTACAATGCACAGGACAAGCTCCAGTCTCCAACAAAAAATTATCCAGCCCCAAAGGTCAATAGTGCTGAGGTTAAGAACCCTGTCCTGGTTAGAACGCACACTCTACGAGGGCAGGTGTTAATGTATCTGTTCACTGCTGTATCCCAGACCACAGCGATGTGCTTGGTCCACAATAGATACTAAATGAAGGAATGATTGACACAAATAAATAGCAATCAAGGTTCCCAAAGGGTAGAGATGTCTGTGGAGCTGGGTGAGCACACGGTTTGGCTGCAGACCTGATACCCTGCCTGAGGAGTCACCGAATCTGGGAGGAAGAGTCCCAAGCCTGGTGGGGGGTAGAGGGGTGGGATGGAGTGAGCTCCAGGAGGCTGGGTCTGTATGCAGGCGGGAGGGTGAATCGCAGCTTCCTGCGGTCTGCACCAGGCATACCATTCCAGGAAAGCCATCAGAAAACTCTCATGCAGCAGCCATCAAGGGCAGAGATTCATCTCCCTCAGTGTCTCTGGAGGCAGAGGCCATGGGAGCCCTTGCCACTGCAGGCACCTGGGAGACCTTGCCAGGTTATCCTGTCATCAGCAATTTTGAGTTGTCCTGGGGGGAGGGTGGTGTGGAGCTGGAGACAGCA
The DNA here is from genome assembly GCA_004027375.1 of Macroglossus sobrinus. Lineage (NCBI taxonomy): Eukaryota > Metazoa > Chordata > Mammalia > Chiroptera > Pteropodidae > Macroglossus > Macroglossus sobrinus. Next base: position 26,745 of record PVKZ01001561.1, on the reverse strand, counting down.
CTAGGGTTGCTTTGCAAAGCACTTTGGGCAAATTTTCTAGAGTCTGCTGATTCCAGCAATTCCCCAGGTTTTTTGCATTGTTTTGTTTTGTTTTGTTTTTAGTGATTACTTCCTGCCCTAAAATGTGCTACCTCCTAGTATTTCTAAATTTTTGAAAAGAAGAGAATCTACACCAGCAAATCTCAGCAACCTCCTAATACTGGCCCAGCCTCCCTTTAGTGGAACCAAGGAGGCCCCAACTTCCATTCCCTGCTCCTCCCACAGAACAGTGAAACCCAGAACCCTGGGAGGGTGCAAGGCAGACTCGGGGTGCTGGAAAACCCATCTTTATGAGCCTTTCCACAAGTCCACATCTTCATGAGCCTTCCCACAAATCCACACCACAGCGACTGACAGAGGAGCCTTGGGAGTGGGGCCCAGAGCCTCGTCCAGGGGATTTACATGGGGTTACTGGAGTCTCACTGGAGTTTTCCAGGGGTGCAGGGCTGAGTTGGCACCTCCAGTCTTTGAAAAGTACAAAGTAAGCTTTGAAATCAAGATATGCATGCATTTGAAAAATGTTTAAAGTACTACCTTTAATTTTACTTGAATTTAACAGAAGAAAAAGAAATTGAGGTCATGCTCAATGAATTTCTGAACTTCAGATAAATGCTCTTCTCTATAAGATACTAATGTAAAATACTTTTAAGATGAAAAGTCAGTGTGGAAAAAATTAGAGCCATTATAGTTTTCTTAACTCCATGTTTTAATTGGAAGCAGAACGGATTAATGTCCTTCTAAGAGAAAAGAGAAAATTAGTACTAAAAATGACCCCACCTACCTTCCCCACTTCTGAATATTATTATTATTGTTGTTGTTGATATTTATTTTGTCCAAGTTTATATAAAGCATGGACATTTTGTTCTGACACCATAAAGGCTTTTGTGACAGAAGTCGTTTACCAAATCGTTCATCCTTTCTTCCCGCAAATAAAGGGACTACAGTCCCAGCCTCCTTTGCAATTGGATGGCCTGTGAGCAGAAGTGCCATGTGCCACTTGCTGGCCTGGCCTGTAAAAGCTGCAGTGAATGATCTTCCCAGCCTAGGGGCTGGACGCATGAGGACCGAGCACCCCTGGGTGCCCAGGCTGAACCCTGTGGGGACACAGGATAGCAGATACTCTCACCATGAATCGCCAGTGAGAGGAGAGCTGCCACCAATGAGGCAACAGCTATTCTGGAATTTAAGTGATCCAGAAATAAACTTCTCTCATGTCTGAGCCCTTATAATCCTTCGGTGTGTTTGCTAAGGTAGTTAACATGACCTTAACTAGTATCTTTGTTCTACAATTAAAGGGACACAATAATATCTACAGTTTTGCCAATTGTGGGTTCTTTATTTTGATTGATTGGTTTCATTCAGAAGTAGATTTTTTTAGAAAATCTCATAATAGTAATAATGGCTAAAATTTACTGAGCTCTTACTACATAACAGACCTTGCATATATTAATTGGTGTAATGTGCACAACAATCCTATGATGTGTTAATGTCATCTTCCACATACAGATAAATAAACTGAGGCACCGGGTAGGTTGTGTAAAGTCACACAGCAGATCAGTTCCAGATTTCACAAGTTCAGGCAGACTGGCTCTGAGTTCATTTCCCTCCCCTTTATATTAAACCTTTCAGGGTTTTTATATTCCTCAAGTTCTTATATTGGTCATTGCCTCACTTTTCCTGTGCACTGATTACTTGTCATATTCTTTGATGTGGTACCAAATTCTCTGAATATATAATATCTCTGAAATCTCTATTTTTTCAGGTCTACTCTCATAGCTGTAATTCTGGAATCTTCCTCAATCACTTTCATAAATTGTGTACCGTATTTAGTGTGTATCGTATCTTTGTTTAGTCCAAGAAAGAGAACTTTATTTGCTGGAGCACATCCTCAAGTAAATTTCTCAGATAATATGTGTGGGAGACAAATGTTCTTAGTCCTGGTAAATCTAAAAATGTCTTTTTCATTACTTTCAGACTCTATTAAACTCAATTGACCAGTTGGGCAAAGAATTTTAGATTGAAAATTGTTTTTTTCTCACAATTTTAAAGACTATGCTCCTTTTCTTCCCCTACAGTCCAGTGTTTCTGATGCCAGTCCGAGTTTTATTCCTTTAGTAAACTTTTTTGTTTTCTCTCTGGAAGTTTCCAAAAATTTCTCTCTATATTTGGTGTTTGGAAATTTCACCACAGTGTGTGTGAGGCTCTGTTCATTCATTGCACTGGGCATTCGTTCTGTGGGCCCTTTCGATCTAAGTACTTGTGTCCTTAGCCCTGTGCAAGGCTTTTGTTCTCTTTTTCTTCCCAATTCTCTTTCTGGAACTCCTACTAGTCAGATGTTGTGCCTCCTGGATCAATCTTTCATGTGTCTTGTTTTTATCATATTTTCTATCTCTCTTTCTTGTTCTACCATCTGGGAGATTTCCTTGACTTCATATTTCAACCTTTTAATTGAATTTTTCATTTTGGCAGTCATCCTTCTACTTTTTAAGAGCTCTTTGTCCTATCTTCATAGCAAGTCTTGGTTTACTTGGCTGTACCATCTTCTCAAAGCTTTCTGCAGAAGTTTTGAAAACTATTGCTTATTACCTGAACTAGCTCCATTTCCTTTAGAATCAGTTTTACTATTTATTTATTATACATTTTTCCTCCCACGTTGCAAAGTTGTTGTTGTTGTTTTTTTTTTCTTACCACGGGGCTCACTCATTGTATAAGATAAAGCAATAAAAACTTATGGGGAGCTTTATGTATAACTCATTCACTGGTGACCCTGGTCTCACTGTCACGGGGCAAGGAGCCAGTCTTTTCACTGGGAGACTCCAAAAATCTGTCAGGTTGCAGAGCCCACCAACCTTTTGAGTGGCCACAGCACAGACCTCAACAGTCAGCATATTCCATCCCACTGGCCAGAAAAGGCATTTGGTCCAATGAGATTCAATTCTGGGACTTCTGTTAGGACCAAAGTGGGAAAGAAGTTCTTTCTATTGGGATTTATGGCTCTAAGAATTATTTACATCTGTACTTGCCAGGGGCCCCCATGAGAAGGGGGTCTGCCTGAGACACAAGGCCTCAGAGGAGAGAAGGACCCAGAGTTGAAGACTCAGTAACAGCATTTCCAGGATTCAGCTCTGCCTAACGTGAACACAACCTTTGGTTCACCGGCCACTGCATTCTCTTTTCTTTGACTTATCCAGTTTGCAAAAATATGCAATGACTTGCAACCAAACGAGTCCCAAATAACATAACGAACCAATTACTTCTTGACTTTGGCAAGTCCCTCCACCTTCCGAACCCTAATTTCCTCATCTGTATGAGTGTGACAATCCCTGCCTCCCTCAAGGGTTGTAATGAAAGCCCAGTGAAATGCCGACTATGACCACTGGTTACAAACTGTAAAATCTATAAAATGCAAGCATTTAATATTGTAATGATCTATCCTTTTAGTTAGGCCCTTTGGTGGGGTAGGTTTTTTTCACCCTAGGCAAAGGAATCATTAAACCTTTGTTTCTTTGGGAAGCAAAAACTAACTAAACTAAACTGAAATGACTTGGACCTCCTGCCCCCACTGTGAGGAAGAAGCTTAGGTTCGAGTGTCTGGCACAGGTGCTCCTCCAAGAGGAAGGTGGAATGGCCTCCTTTCTTACTTAATGTTAGTTTAGTGTTTGGGGCCTACGGAGGGCCATGGAATCTCCAACTAAATTTAATTGCTATTGACATTTAGTGAGCCATAAAATCCTGATTTCCTGCCTGCACCCCCAGCTGTAAAGTAATAGTTTGTCACAGCCCGTGAACACCCCTTGGTCACCAGGCCCACTCGCCCCTGGTGCCTATGGTGCTGGTTAATGAGCATAAAGCAAAGGCCCCCTAGACAGCAGTTCTCCCCATTTCGTCCCTCACAATCTGGATCCTCTGACTTGCTCCTCAGTTGTGGTCTTGACAGGCCTGGTTTGTCCAATGAGCAGTGGCCAAAGTGGTAGGCTGTCCCCAGTGACAGGCTAGGGCTCTGTGCTGGGAGCTGGGGGTCTCAAGGGCTCGGTGAGTTTGGCTTTGAAAGAGGAGCAGCAACCTCTTCTCCTCACCACACAAAAAAGCTTAAGTGGGCTCATCTCGGGGCCAGGGAAAAGCAGGAGTCACTGTCCCCAGCAAAACCTCACCTGTTGACTATGCCTTGCTCAGGCTATAGGGATGAAAAGGCTCAGAAGCCTCGCCCACACCTTAACGCTCTCTCCTGGGGCTCCTGCCTCCTGTGCCAGGCCCCGGGATTCCATCCTGTGCACACTCTTCCCTCTACCATGGCCTCCAGTGAAGTCAATGCAATTGTGTGCTCCCGCATGGGGTGGGATGCCATCCACCTCAAACAAGAAGACTGGCTTAGGTGCTCATTACAGCTTACCTGTCTGCCTCTGCTGGGCTGAGTTTACCTTAAGGATATGAGCATATGTTGTTCATTCCTACATCTCCAGGCACCAAACATGGTGCTAGGCCTGGTCCAAGTGCTCAGTGCCTTTCTGAGGAAGAAAGATAAAGAAAAGAAAAAAAGACAAAGAAAGAGCAGAAGCAAAGAGGAGCCTGAGCCATATAGAACCCACTGGGTTTCTAACCCACGGGTGTCTTGAATATGAAATATTATTTTTTGGAATACATTTTCTAGGGATACAATAGAGAGGAGGTTTTGTATGCAGTGGAGGGTACACTGGACAGGCAGTCAGGAGTCTCCTGGTGACCTTGGACGAGCCTCAGCTTAATACCTGTCAAGGAGAAAGTTGGAGAGTTTCTCTCTGTAATCTTCTTTGTCCAATGTTCTGAGAATGAATAAAGCATGAACGGTGAGCTTTGTTTATGGTGCTTTTAGTACACAAATATTTTACATGTTAAGATAGTCATTTATCTTTTTTTCTTTCATGGCTTATACCTTTTTGTGTTTTAAGAAAACATCTCCTACTCTGAAGTAAAAAAGATACTCTTCTATATTTTATTCTGGAAGTTTAAACTTTTTTTACATTTAAGTCATTAATCCATCTGGGATCTATTTATATGTTTGGTTGGATGTGGTGATCTCATTTCAGTTATTTCATTAAGATAATTGGATAATCGACTAAACCATATTGACTTACAATGTCACCTCTTTATATTCATGTGGGAATATAAAGCTTCCATATATTTTTCTGGGTTCACTTTTCTATTCCATTGATTCATGTTTTTATTCTTGCATCCATACCACACAATTTTAATTATATTGACTTTATATAAAATCTTAATACCTGCCAGGACAAACTCTACTAACTTTAAATTGTCTTAGCTATTCTTGCTCTTCCGTACACATTTTTAAAATCCATTGTCGAGTATAATGAAAACCCTTTTGAAGATTATGATTGAAATTGAATTGAATTTAGAAGTTAATTTAGAGGATATTGACATATTATGATGTCAAATCTTACCGGCAATGAACATCTCTTATCTCTTCATTACTGTGGCTTTCTTTAACATTTTTTAATAAAGTCTTACTGGTTGCTGGATAAAGCAACTTGTAAATCTTTTGCAAAAATTTATTTTTTGCTTACTTATTTTTATTGTTATTATTAATGGAATCTTTAAAAAAAATTTTTTTAGCTCTTTGGTACTAGGATATAGAAATGAATTTTATTTTGCTAATTGATCTTATATGTAGCAATCTTGGCCAAAGTTTCTTGGTTCTGATAATTTGTAGATTGTCTTGGGTTTTCTATGTAATTTTGTTTCTTCCTGTTCGATCTTTATTTTATTTCTTTTTCTTATATTACTGTGTGTCTAGAACCTTCAATTTAATATTGAATGAAGACAGATAACATATTCTGCTCTCCTAATGCTGTTCTTTTTTAAATTATAACCATAAAAAGTCTATTTGGATTTTCTAATTTTTTCTTTTCTTATGTTTTATTTTAAACATTTTTTCTATAATTGATAGGCATTACATTTATTTTTTTCTACTTTCTTTAGAAAAAAATTCAAGCTCCTAGAAAACTTAAAAAATAATTTGATGAATACTCATGTACCATCTTACCTATATTTACCAACTGTTAACATTTTGCTATGCTGGTTCCATCTCTCTCTATATTAATATACACAGAGATAAGACAGACAGACAGACACACACACACACACACACACACACACACACACACTTTTTTTTCATCAAACCATTCAAAAGTGAGCTTCAAACATCATGGTATTCATCACTAAATACTTCAGCACACACATCCCAAGAATAGAATATTTACCTATTCCACCTCATCGTTATTACCACACCTAAGAATATTGATATTAATTCAATAACTTCATCCAACACACAGTCTATACTCAAATTTCTCCAATATCTTCAAAATATATTATATAGCTTTTTTAAAAAATCTGAAATTCAATCAGATTCTACCCACTGCATTTGGCTTCATGTCTCTTTAGTCTTTCCCCATCTCGAACAATTTTCTCTATCCCCTCAATTCTTGTTTCGGTTTCTTTCAATAAGCATTATGTCATGAATTTCATCAATGCTACTGTGTAGAGCAAGAGTGTCCACTTATTCTTACTGCTGGGTAATATTATGTAGTGCATGAATCTTCCACAATTTATTTTCATATATTAATAGTGGTATTTGGGTAGTTTTCAGTATTTTGCTCTTATTAACAGGGTTGTTGATAATATCCTTGTACATATTTCCTGGTGAACATATACATATACCTAGGAAGGAAACTGCAGGCCTTTGGATAGGTGTGTGTTCAGCTCTAGTAGATATCGCCATTTTCCAAGTCATTTTATCCATTTGTTCTCCCACTAGCAATGTGTAAATGTTTGGGTTGCTCCATTGAGTATTGTCTTTTTAATTTTGGTCATTCTGGTAAGTGAGTTATAATTTCTCATGTACTTTCATTCTGAATTTCCTGATAACTGATAGAGTTGAGCACCTTCTCACATGTCAGTGGATCAAGTCAGGAAAAGTGGACGTCTTAGCAATATTTATATCTTCTTTAATTTATAATGTTTTATAGTTTTCATTGAGAAGGTTTTGCACACCTCTTATTAAATTTATGCCTTGATGTTTGATGTTCTATGCTGCTACTGTAAAAGGTTTCACTTTAAAATTTTTGTTTTCTGTGTGTTATTACTGGTTCATAGAAATATAATTGAGTGTTCCTCAATTATATTTAAATCCAATAATCTTGCTAAACTTACTAATTAATGCTAATACTTTAACTACAGATTGTTTAGCATTATCTACAAATGCAATCATATCATTTACAAACAATGACTGTTTCATTTCTTCCTTTCCAATATTTACATAATTTATTTCATTTACTTTCCTGATATCATTAGCATAATGTTGAATACAATGCAATGTTGGATAGAAGAGATTATAGCATGCATCCTTGTCTTATACCTGATTTTAGAGGAGAAAGCTTTCAAAAATTCACCAGTAAGTGTAATGTTCTCTGTAGGTTTTTTGTAGCTACCCTTTATCAGGTTAAGGGAGTTGCTTTTCATTCTAGTTTGCTAAGAAATTTATTTTTTTATTATGAATAAGTATTAATCTTTATCAGACAATTTTTGATGCATCTGTCAAGGTAGTCATATGGTTTTTTTCTCCATTGATCTATCAATGTGGTTAATGACACATCGATATTTTGAATGACATTGATATTTAGATGTTAAAGCAACTTTGTGTACCTGGAATCAACGTCTCTTGTCTATGATGTGTTGTTCTTTTTATATGTCGCTGTATTTGACTTTTTACTTTTTAAAATTTTTTGATTTTTACATCTAAGTTTTAAAAAATTCACTATAGTTGTTTGTTGTTGTTGTTGTTGTTGTTTTTCTGTAACATTCTTTTTAGCTTTTGGTAGCCAAGTTTTCTTGGTGTCATAAAATGAGTTGGGAAATGTCACCTTCTTTTTCTGTTCTCCAGAAGAATGTATATAAGATTGCTATTATATTCTCCCTAAACCTATGAAAGAATTCTCTCATGAAGCCATCTGAGCCCAGAGTTTTCTTTCTGGGAAGACTATTATTAATCAATTCAAATTATTTAACAGATACAGAACAATTCAAATTTTCTGTTTATTTCTTTAGTCATTTGGCAGGTTTATCACTTTTTAAAAAACATCTGTCCCATTTTACTAAAATTTTAAAAATTGATTTAAATAGTTACTTATATTGTCTTTTTATATATTTTAAGGTCTATAAAATCTGTAACAATGTGTTTCTTTTTGTCTCTTATAATAATAATTTATGTTTTCTCCCTTTGTTCTTCATCTGTTTTGCTAGAGGTTTACATATTTTGCTAATTTTTTCAAAGAAACAATTTTAGGCTTAATTGATTTGTCTCTATAGCATGTTTACTTTCTATTGCATTCATTTCCAATTTTGTCTTTATTATTTCCTCCCTACTTTCATTGGGTTTAATTAGCTGTTTTTTCTATTTTACTGAGCTAGGAGTTTCCCTGGAATCTTGTGCAAATTCCAGCCCTACTTCAAGCTCCAGTTCATCCCAGAGTCTCCTTCCTCTTCACTCTCACTCCTACTACCCAATTCTGCACCCCAGATTAGGGATAGCGGGGTACCCTTCCTTGGGAGCCCGGAACAAGGGACAGTCTCTTGCCTTGACTGAAATTCAACACCCGCATTGGCACCGGCTGGAGGAACAGCTGTAGATTCTATGGGGTTCATCCTCTGTCGTCTCAAGTGCTCAGCAAAACTTTAGTCTTCCAGTACTCAACCGTCCTCAGCACAGCCCTGCCCCTGTCTTTGTTTTTGTTTTGTTTTGTTTTCTCTCAGCCAGAAAGTCCTTCCCCGCCCCTCCTAGGGGAAAGGTTCTAAGTACCAACTCACTTAGAGAAAACCTATTAGTCTCCTGCTACAGCACATCCTCTGAGGAGGGTAGTCTCTATCTCTCAGAATGAAAGGTACATACTCTCATATAGAGTTGCTAGGAGAATGGCATCTTCTATCTCTGCCCTGTTTGGGGTAGAGGTTTACAGTATCCCAGAAGCACAGGCTTAGAGAAGTTCAGGGCCTAGCTTCAGCTCTTATGAGGGCCTGCATCGCCTTTGAAAAAATAGTCAAGGTCGCAGAGGGAACTTGCATGCTTCTCGCAGTTCTGGGTCCCTTTATTTGCACCTGCTCATATGTCCTATTTTTAAAATACTTTATTTTTTTTTATAGTACGGTCATTGAAAATAATAACAAAAGAGAAAAGTAAAATAAAAACTCCCATGAGCTTGTCAAAATGAGTAAATACAGTAGACCCACCCCCAAGACTGGCTTAGCCCGTCTGTCCTCTCTGAAACTTTGTACAGCTGTAGGTGTGGGTAGGGTTGCACAAGAAAAATATGAAGAACACTTTGTTGATAGTGATAAATTTAGTAGAGTGTGCACTACTTCTTGGAATTCAGTTAATAATAGCAAGTCAACACAAGAGTTCCTGAATTTATTTAACTTGAGCAGTTTTGAAACCAATATGCTTTTGTTTCAAAGTCAAATCATTCCTCTGAAAGACATGAACCAGTTATGTCAATGTGGATGCATAAATTAGAGAAAAATATTTTTAAGTATTTGATTCAGTTATTGAAAAACTTTTTAGTTAGTGAAATAAAATATAACAAAATGTACCATTTTAACCATTTTAAAGTGCACAGTCAGTGGCATTAAGTACATTCACTATGTTGTGTAGCTGTCACAACCACGTCACTCCAGAACCTTTTCTTTACCCGAGAAAGCAAACTTGTACCCATTATCAATCACCTACTGTCCCTCCCGTCTCCCCACCAGGAATATGACACCCACTGAGCTGCCTTCGTCTCTATGGATTTGACTATGCTAGATATTTCAAATAAATAGAATTATACAACATGTGGCTTTTATGTTTGGCTCCTTTCGGGCAGTGTGATGTTTTTGAAGTTTACCCACGTTGTAGCATGTATCAGTACTTCATTATTTTTTTATAGCTAAATATCCATTGCATGGATAGCCTACATTTATTTTATCGGTTCATCAGTTGATGGACATTGGGGTCGTTTCTTTCTTTTTGCTCTTATGAATAACACTGCTATAAAATTTGTGTACAGGTTTTGTTTAAACATCTATTATCAATTATTTGGGGTATAAACCTAAGAATGGGAGTGCTATGACAGATAATAATTCTATCTTTAACTTATTGAGGGACTGCTGAACTGGTATGCACAGTGGTTGTGCCATTTTATAACGCAACTAGCAACTATGAGTGTTGCAATTTCTCCACATTCTCTCCAACACTTACTCGTTTATGTTTTATTGATTTAACTGTCCTAGTGGGTGTAAAGTGGTATCTCCTAGTGGTTTTGATTTGCATTTCTTGAGTAAACAATGACATTGTGCATCTTTTCATGTGATTATTGATTCTTGGTATATCTTTGTAGATATGTCTATTCAAGTCCTTTGCCCATTTTTAAATTGGGTTGTATTTTTGAGAGGGCATCGATTTGTATGAGTGCTTAACAGGTTCTGGATGCTAGACCCTCAGATATATGATTTGTAAATATTTTTTTCAATTCTGGGGTTGTCTTCACTTTCTTGGTAGTGTCCTTTGATGCACAACATTTTTAATTTTTATAAAGTCTAACTTATTTTTTTTATTTTGTTACTTGTGATTTTGATGTCATATCTATGAAATCATTGCAAAGTCAAATGTTATGAAGATAGTATTTCTATACTTTCTTCCAAGAATTTCATAGTTTTCGTTCTTATAGTTAGGTTTGATCCATTTTGAGTTCATTTTTATATATGGTGTGAAGCAAAAGTCCAACTTTATTTTATTTCATGTGCATATCCAGTTGTGACAACACCATTTACTAAAGAGACTATTTTTCTTCATTGAATAGTCTTGGCACCCTCTTGGAAAACCAGTTTAATTCTAGACTCTCAGTTCTATTCCATTAACCTACATGTCTATCCTTATGTCAGTACCACACTGCTTTTGTTATTGTAACTTTGTAATAAGTTTTGAATTTAGTAAGTCTGAGTTCCCCAACTTCATTCTTTTCAAAATTGTTTGACTATTTGGGACTCTTGCAATTCCACATGAATTTTAAGATAAGTTTTTTCATTTCTGCCAGAAAGGCACCTGGGATTTTGGCATCTGAATCTGTAGATCACTTGGGATTATTGCCACTTTAACAATATTAAGTCTTCCAATCCATGAACACGGGGTGTCTTTCCATTTACTTAGATCTCTAACATTTTTCAGCAATTCTTTTTCATCTTCAGGGTACGAGTCTTCCCAAAATATAAAAACTGAGGGAATTTCTTTAACTCATTACATGAGGCCAACATGATCTTCATAGCAAAGCCAAAGACACCACAAGTAAAGAAAAGATCAATATCACCTATGAATGAATACAGATGCAAAAATTCTTACCTAAATAGTAGCAAACCAAATTTGATGGCATATTTAAAGGATTATACACCCATGACCAAAGGGGATTTTCCCCAGCAATTCAAAAATGGTTCAATATACGACAATCAGTCAATGTAATACATCATATTATACAATAATATGAAAAACCCACAGCTAACATCATCCTCGATGGTGAAAAAATGAAAGCTTTCCCCTTAAGAACAGGTACAAGACAAGGATTACCACTTTTACCACTGCTATTCAATATTGTACTGGAAATTCCAGCCAGAGTGATTCATCAAGAAAAAAAATAAAATAAAATAAAAGGCATCCAAATCAGAAAGGAAGCTGTAAGACTATCTCTACTCTTTTGGTGAGAGAGGGAGTCTGTTAGGAGCAAGTGATTTCTTTTCTTTTTTGCTTTTGTACTTGAAAGATCACTGATTGCAGGACTCTGGGTTCACAGTTATTTCTCTCAGCACCTTTAAGACACTCTCCAACCTGTCTTCTCTTTCCATTAGGGTTGCAGAGAGGTCGAATGTCAGTCTGATGGCCTTTCCTGTGTATCGCTCCTCTTTCCCCCTTGGTCGTTTTAAGATGTTCCCTTTGTGTGAGAGGTCCTGCAGGCTTCCTGCCATAGTCCTAAGGGGTGATCTGCACTAAGCAGCTTTAAAAGAATCATCGTGCTGTGTGGCAAGTGAGCAGTTCTCCAGACATGGAAACCACCACAGTCATTCTGAACCCACGGAACAAAAGAGAGCTATTAAAATGATATTTGCTTCTTAACTCAGGAGTCTCACTGTTAAAGTGATATTTCTTTCTTAACTCACGAGTCTCCCTTCAGCCAGGTGAGCAAATAGCTTCCTCTAAAATAAAACCAAGATCTGCTGAGGTGGGCCTCAAGGGACTGGGGGACCGGGAGACCGGGGTTCCGGAGGCTGGAGGGATAAGGAGAGAGGCGTGGGTTTTCCTTTCTGTTGAGCAGGTTTGCACAGAGCTGGGGCATCCTGGAAATGTCCTCCATCCCTGGGCAACCACCCAGCACATCAGCCCCGGGGACAACGACACCGATACCGTAGTGAGAGCGCTACTCAAATGACACTTCCAGCAAGGACCTCAACCACTAGGGGTAAAAATAGTCTCACAACAGTCGTGAAATATTACGGTTCTGATTTATCTCCAGTGAGGAAAGAAGGTGCTTTAAGGGGCTTGAGAACGCATCCTCGCTGCTGGCATAAAAGTCCCGCCTGTGCCTTCCGCGGCATGCTGTGAGCTTCACGTGAAGCCCCCGCAGCTTCCTCTCCGCCCCAGACACAGGCTGCTCTAGCTCGGAGCTCGGCCCTTCTGCTGTTGTCCTAGAACTGAACCAGCAACCTTAGAAGTGCCTCCACCACCCACTGTTCTTCATTCTGGTAGTGGCGGGAATAACAATAGACACCATGACACCATTTCGCTGTGCCTGTGTATCCACACAGCACCGAGTCCCTGGGGAGTGTTTCCTGCTGTGACCCACATTCAACAGCTGTGAACACAGAGGCTCTGAGTGACCACAAGGTCCTTCGGGGTTGGAGCCAGTGCAGCTGTCCTCTCTCTTTCCACCACACTGTGGTAGAGTCAGGATCTCAGACTCGCCTCCACCAGCCCCTTTGCCCTTCTCATGCCCAGGCCATTCTGTTGTTTTCATATTCTGCCTTCAGTGAGATGTACCCCTGGCACATGTACACGCCCCTCCCAGCCCAGCCACAGAACTTGCTCTCGGAGTGAAACCAGTCTCCTTTCTTTTCAGTGAAAAACTACCTTGACCTTTAAACCCGATGCCCAGCATTATCTGATGAGGCCAAGCTGACTTCGGCCTGAGGCCTAACAAGATGATGACCCATCAAGAACGCCTTGGTTGCTTTATAACTTGCTTTCCTCAGCCTCCGATCAGTGGACACTTTGAGTCTAAATTTAGTGAAGCAGAACGCAGACTTTGCAATAATTGGTGGTTTCTGCAAAAAGCATGTTCAGAATGGAGAGAACTCGGGGAGTCTCAAGGCTGAAACAGGTTCATTCACGCTGGAAAATGCTGTGTGTCAAGTTGGGCCACCAGCCGGGAGGCCTGAAGGGAAGTGTGATCCATCTTTCTATACTTTGGTTTCTGTCCTTGTGTCAAACAAGTCTCCACAGTTTAACCTCAGACACCACATCAAGATACAGAACAGAAACGCACTTGTCATCTGAGCGCTTACGATGTTCTTGCCTCTGTGCTGAGCATGCTCTGTGCAGGCATTATTTGGTTGTCATGGGTGAATGGTGGCCCCTCGATGACATGCCCTCATCCTAATCCCTGGGGACGAACTGTGAACGTGATCTACTTGGGAATAAAAGGGTCTCTGCAGATGTGATTAAGTTAAGGGCTCAAGATCATCCTGGATTATCCAGAAGGGCCAATATCCAGTGCCAAGAGTCCTTATAAAAGACCCACAGAGGACAGACACATGAAGAAGGCCATGCTAAAACAGGGGCAGAGGTTGGAGTGATGCAACCACAAGCCAAGGAACTCCTGGAACCACCAGGAGCTGGAAGAGTAAGGAAGGATCTCTTCTAGAGTCTTAGAAGGTCTGCAGCTCTGCCGATACCTTAATTTTGGACTCCTAGCCTCCAGAACTGCGAGAGAATGCCTTTCTGTTGTAAGCTGCTCAGTTTATGGTAGTGTGTTACAGCAGTCCTAAGAAACTAATGGGTCCCTCCACCGCTCTGGGAAATGTACACTATTATCATCTCCCATTTTGTAGATGCGAAAACTGAGGCACGGAGCTCAGATAACTTGTGCAGGGTCCCCAAGGCAGGAAAAGGCAGCGCCGGGAGGAAAAAACAGACAAATGGCCCCCAGAGACCAAGCTCCCAGCTGGGGCCTGGGCTGCCTCTCTGCTCTGCTAGACTATTAGAATGAACTGGAAATAAATAAACATTCCTACTCCCATTTTGCAGATACGGAAAACAAGGCCACCATGGAGAAACTGTTGGGGGAAAAAAGTTGGATGGCACATTTAAATTCACAAGCAGCTCCTGTGTGTTATTTTGCATCATGTTTACAGCCTGCTGGAGAGGTAGCTGTTATGATGTCCATTTAATGGATGCAGACTTTGAAATGGTAGCTTTTGCGGGGTAAGACCTGTTCACCATTGCTGCCCTGAGCGAGCCCTGGGCCTGGCTAAGAGTAGCTCAGAGAGAGAGATGCGATGACAACGTGCCCAAGGTCACACGACCTGCTGCTGTGGGACCCGGCACTCAAGCCTAGGTTTTCTAACTCCAATTGCTGTGATTTTGTCCTGCTGAAAAAATACTAAGCTCTGTCGTGCAGATTATAAGAAAGAATGAGAGGAGAGCAAGGAGACACTGAGCTCTGGAGAAGGCGTCGATGGCAGTGTTGGGGTGACAAAGCTGTGCCTCGAAGGTTGCAACGCTTTAGACAGGTAAAGTGGCAGCAGGACGGGTGAACTGGCACCCACTGTGCTGTTGCGAGTTCCTGGGTGCAGGAAGGAGCCTGGGAGCGGGGCCAGGGAAGGAGGCCCAGCTCTGCTCTGCCCCTCTCTCCTCCTGAAGCCCACCCCACAGCTGACAACACCGGTGGGCCTGAGTCATCCAGGACACACCCTGCAGTTCCAGGGACACCTGCTGCATCTGTCCAAAGTCAGGAAGGTGACTCCACTAGGTAGATCTGGGATGGGTTATGCCAGTGCGTGCAATTTCACACATTCCCCAGGGGCACTGGGGTGTCAGCTCAGTGCCCAGAGGCAGTCACCTGACTTCTCCAGGCTCGAGGCAATGCACCGAAGCACAGGGTGTCCTGCCTCTGCTTCTCGGTCAGGGGGCTGTGTGTTCTCATGAGCACTGTGTATTTGAAAGGGAACAGTTGCTGCCCTGAGTTTTGGGGATCCTTATCCTGGCCTTTGATAATCTCTAGCAAAGCTTTTCCTTTCTATTGTTTAACTTCTGCCTTCTCCCCTGCCCCCATGCCCAGGAGCTGACAGTGAAAAGATGCTTTCCTGTAGGGCAAAGAAGAGAAGGCTGTGGGGACAGTCCCAGCCAGGAGGTAGGATCCTAGAGTTCTTTCTAATCTTCATTCTACCTTTGTTTGGGATAGCGAGTATGAGCCTGGGTGCTGGAGTCAAACAGACTCTGGTTCAAATCCCAGTTAGGCCTTGGCCACGTGTCTTAACCCCTCTGAGGTCGTAAAAGGGGGATACTAATATTATGCCAGCCATAGATTTGTAGTAGTGGTGCAGTGAGAAAGTGCACCCAACACAGTACTGGGCACCTAGTGAATGTCCAGTGCATGGTCATTATCGTGTGACTATATCATCCCCTCTCTTTCCTGTCTGGACTCTATGCAGCCACGCTGCTGGTCTGCCAGGTCCAGCACAAGGCAAGCCCTCTTCCTCTTGCTTTTCCTTATTCCTGGAATTTTTGTCCTCAGCGCCTTGAAAGCTTGGCTGCTTTTCTCTTTCAGACGGTGGGGTGAGGGTAAATGTCACTTCCGCATAGTTCTTGTTCCTGACCCTCCCTCTCTCGCCTACCCGCCCCCACCCCCACAATCCCTGATAATTTAGTTGATTCGATAACTTCTCACTGTCTGTGTGCTTCGCTAGACTGCAAGCTCCGTGGAGACAGGGACCACGCCTTCCCTGCCCGCCGCTGTCCATCACCGCCTGTGCTCTGACTCCATAGTAATACGAGTGGCCTAATGAATATTCAAATGTTTATTGACTTAATGATTCCCGGTGTCTGATCCTAGAGGAGCAACCCGAACCTGTGGATTCCATTTTTTTCCCCATCACAAAAGTGAAGATATTGGAATTAGAAGCTGAAACATATTCTTTTCCTGAAATTCCTATAAACATCCCAACCGAACCAGGGAGAAAGGCAGTGAGCTGCTTTACAAATATGGCCTGTTGCTGCCCTCTAGTGGCCACGGCGATGAATGTCGCTTTATTGATTCTTTCAGTCTCTTTCTAGCGCCACTAAAACTGGTAAAAAAGCAGCCCATTTCAGCAGAATAAAACTTCAGAAAGAAAAGGAAATGTCTTTGTGTGTCCTCTTCCATGGTTTCCTTGAACATATTCAGTGGCCAAAGCAAAGGAGCCATGTCTTCGTCATTAGGGTACACCCAGCGAGAGGGGGCAGGAAGGGCTGGATGGGAGATGTGCCCATCCCCTGGGGGGTGGGGAAATTTAGGGAATCGAGGCGTGGCGCAGCCCTCTCAGAGCCTCCACAGCCTCATATGTGACGGGGGCATAATAACATCTACCTCACTTTTATGGGATTAAATAACATAAAATGCTTGGCATGTGCTACTCAATATAAATGAGTGCCCTCTTGGATCTCAATATATTTTGTGTGAATAAAATGCAATCACATACATGAAGGAATGTGTCACAGCCTTAAAAAAAGAAATCACAGATTGTGTGTGAATGAGCAGGAAGCAGTGCTGTGTCCTGAGGAAAATCCCAGACTCGGAGTGGAGAGCTTTGGGATCGAGATTTATTAGCACTGACAGTGTCACCTCTCTGGAGCTCAGCTTTTTCGTTTGCGAAATGGAAGGTTGAATGACAAAACCATCTAGCAGTCACTCGGCTTCCAGTAAGTGAAAACCCAGTGACAGTGACAACCCAGGGGCCAAATCTGCCTTGCCAGCTGTTTTTGCACAGCTCATGAGCCAAGAAAAAAAATCAAAAGAATTTCTTAATGTTTCCTGACATGTGAAAATTACGTGAAATTCAAATTTCAGTGTCTATAAATCAAGTGCTGTTGGAACCCGGCCATGCTGATTCGTTTATGTATTGTCTATGGCTGCTTTCATGTCACAAAGGCAAAGAGTAGTTGGCTTGGGAAACAAAATATTTACTGTCTTGCCATTTACAGGAAAAGCTTCCTGATTCTGGCCCCTGACTTAACCAATAAAAATAAGTTCAAAATGACAGAACTCTGGGTCTATATCCCTGCAATTCTTCCTGGTCACAAGATGGCAGTCTTAGTTCCATGAATCACAATAAACATGCAAGACAGAAAGCAGGGAGAAAAGACTTCCTCCTGCCGTGGCACTTTTATCCAGGTAGAACATATTTCCCAGAAGCCCTATGGGAGGCTTCCTCTATCCCACTGGCCACACCTAAGTCACATGGCAAACCCAGGACCAATCACTGAGATAGGATCAAACTACTGCCTTAGCCCAGTGGGGCTGCTGAGGACCCAACCTTTCCTGAGATGAAGGGATCTGGGCAAATTGCAAAAACAAAACCATAGTTATATTAGGGAAGAAAAGAGGCAGAGGACATTACATCAGCCTGAATCACTAAAACTTCTTGCACAAATAGCATCTTTAGATTCCAATTGCATGATCCACTTTAGAACTGAATTTTAAATACTCTTTGTTGACTTGAACCTACCCTCTAGAACTTCAAATGTATTTGTGAGTGATTGCCTTTACGGAAGATTTTTTGATCAAAACCTTCTTTGAGTTTTGCTTGGTTTGAGGCCTTGCTCTTAATGATGTGTTTCAATGTCAATCCTTTCTGTAAGCCCCACTCTGCCTACATGTCTAAGAAGGATGAGGAGTAACAGGAAACAAGAGAATTTCCTGGGCATCTGTCACAGTCAAGCTTGCTCATGGCTGAATCAAGACAGATTAAGGGTTCACCAGGGTGGTTAGACTGAAGTCCTGTTTGGCCTCTGAGAGAAAATTCAAGCTCTTAAATTGAATCCCACCATGCTGCTATAGTTCTCTAGAGCTACTAGAAGAAGAAATATAGCTTTAAGTATCAAATGGGGACAATTTTGCAGGCAAATTGAGAAAAAATTTTATAAGAACTCAGTCAGAAACCGTAGCCGCCTTCTTGCTAGAAAGATAGGCAGTTGTAGTTACAGACACAAAGGAAAACATTGTAAAATGGAAGGAAAGCCAAAAGAATTCACACGGCAAATAAAAAATGGGTCAGAGGTCCCAAGAGAGGAACAAAGTTTTAATATACATGCTCTATCCAGAAAGCAGATGGTAACTGAGAGAGAAAATGCAGAAGTGATGTCAGGCTACTTTGCTTCTGAGAGGAAGGAATGTCCTTGAACTCTTCTTGATCGTGGAGTGTGTTTCTTTCTTTATTGAGGATGCTTTTCGAACATTCTACACCTGGGTTTTTTGTATGCTAAGGGAAAATAGGGAAGTGAATCTTAGTTTCCCCAAACAGGAGGAGTGGGGCTCCTTCCTGGCCTTCAAGAATCAAAAGATGAAATTGCTCTGCACCTCAGTTTCTTCACCTGGAAAATGGAAATTTTAGTGCATATGTGACTGACTTGGCACCTTTCCGTTCCCCTCCAGACTGCCTTCTTGTACTATCAAAGCTGGAAAGCTGGAAACCCAATGCCTCAGACTACTTTGCAGCTACCAGGTATGGGCACGTGGCTTGGTTCCCACCGATCCTTTGCACTCACTCACGGCTCAGATGTGGAAGTGAGCAGTGCAAGAGGTGGCCACAGGCTGGGAGTCTGGACCACAAGCAGGGAGACTGGACCTTCTGGAAAGCACAGAAGGCAGAGTTGTTAGATCTTCTGGGGAAATGGGGAGGAACTTTGACATTTAGTCTCAAATACCATGGGTGGCAATTGGCAGGTGTCAGCAGCAGAGCCTTTTGTTAGAACAGTTTTACGGTGAATTGAGACTTTTTTAGGGTTCTGTTGACCCAGAGTTGCCCAACTGCTCTGAGCCTGAGTAGCATTCAAGCTTGATTCTTTGGACCTGTTAGAGCATCCATAAGGTAACTAATAAATAAACTTTACTAGATATCTTTTGGTGTGAACTTGCTAATGTGGACTCTGTTATCTGCAACTAAGGACCTTGGCCTAAACCACACACAAAACATGCAATCGGTGCCTGCCATGTGTCACATCCTCACCGTATGTTAGCTAACATTCTGGATTGCTCAAATAGTCTACAAAGAGAATAACGTGTTTTCTCTTATTCAGCAAGCACACGTTTTAGAAGCCATTAATTTCTTACCAACACAACTGAACTCTCAAAACCCATTTCCTCTGGGGATAGAAATTAATCTTGCTAATCGAGGCAAAATGTCAAGGTCAGGTTTTCTCACGCTTGGTCCGTTAAGACTCCTTCCACTCTGCTCTCTGACACGACCTTCTGGAATAAGTGGCCTGTAGGACGCCCTCTTCTCATTCTCACTTGTTTCCATCTAATCTCAGAGCCTGGGCTGATCAACCTCTTAGTCCAGCTATGATAAGGGAAGGCAGGACAGGGCAGAAAGCTGCCGAGCTTACCTTCTTTTCAGTGCCTCTAAATGTAAAGTACTTAGAAAAGTCCTGGCACATAATAAGTAAGTGCTCAATAAATAATAATTATTATTTTATTAACACCCAGGAACCAGGCAGGCTATGGCCTGCCTGAGCATGGGATGCAGAAGCTGCATGTTAGGAAAGAAGTGATTCACTTCGGATGCCAAGCCATCAAAAATAACTGGCAGGAGGGGAAAGACCAGACAGAGTGTGTAAGTCTCTCTGTTTCTCTTCACTTGTCACACCATTATAGTTAGAGCAAAAATTTATCCAAAAAAAGAGCATATATCTGCCTATGTTTTCTAGTTTTACATTCTTTTCACTTATCATAAAAAGAAAAAAAACATATGACCAAATGTTAAAGGCATGAAAAAAAATGAAAAGGCAAAAAATATGGGGAGGGGGAATCATCTGGCAGCTATGTAGAAACTGAAAAATGTAAATGTCACGGAGTGTGTTTCCATTATCTGACATCCCCGTGCTGGAATTGATTACTGTTGTCGGGAGGAGAAAGTAGGATGAGAGAAATCTGCAGTATGTGATCCTCAAAACTTTGGAGGGAAAATCTATCCCAAACACAAAAGTGGGCGGGTGGTGAGGGCTGGTTTAGCAGAGGATGTGGGAACCCACCTTTGGACTCAGGAGCCGGCTAGCATGTCTCCAGGATTGATGTCACTGATGTCGCCTCTAGGGGGCCATCAACTTCTTACGCTGGAAGTCGTGGCTCCAGGAGCCCTACGTGGGGAAGGGAGAGAGAGGCTAGGCTGGACCCACACAGAGACAGGAGAACAGGTAGGCACCCTCAGAAGCAGGACAGCTCAGGCTGCCCCACCAGTCCTCCCTCCATGCACAAGGACTTGAGAAAGGGCTTCCGGAGCCAAAAACGAGCCATGAAAGAGTATTCATACAAAAGAAAAAGAAAGTGGCCTGGTGGGCCACAATTCGACACACTTCAACTTGGCAACTCCAGAGGTTGGTAACTTTTTCTCATGAGAACTACTTTTCTGGAAATGACAGGCTCATTAAGGAGGGAATGTAGATGATGCCTTAAATCAAAGGTCAACAAACTTTCTGGAATGGGACAGCTAGTAAATACTTTAGGTTTTCTGGCTTTTGGGCTCTGTCACAGCTCTGCTGCTACAGCGTGAAATTAGCCGTAGACAATGAGTAAATGAATGAGCATGTCTGTGTTCCAATAAAATTTTTTTTGTGGATGCTAAAATTTGAAGTTCACTGTTAAGAGAATGAAAAGACAAGCCATAAACGGAGGAAAATATTTGCAACATACATCTGATAAAGGAACTTATTTCCAAAATATATACAGAACTCTTAAAACTCAACAATAAAGAAACAAACAACCCAGTTTAAAAAATGAGCAAAAGATCTATACAGGCATCTCACCAAAGAAAATATACAGACGGCAGGTAAGCATATAAAAAATGATCAATTTCATATGTAATTACAAAACTACAAATTAAAACAACAGTGAGATACCACTGTGCACCTACTAGAAATGGCTAAAATTCAAAACACTGACAAGCACCAAATGCTTGCAAAAATGTGGAATAATAGAAACTCTCAATTATTGCTGACGGGAATGCAAAATGGTATGGCCACTTTGCCAGCATTTGGCAGTTTCTAAGAAAACTAAACACTCTCTTACCACATGATCTAGCATTTGCATTTTTTGTTATTTAGCCAATGAGTTGACAATGTATGTCCACACAAAACCCGCATACAAAGGTGTATGGCAGCCTTATTCATAATTGCCACAACTTGGAAACAACCAAGATGTTCTTTAGTAGGTGAGTGGATGAACAAACTGCGGTATATTCAGACAGTGGAATATTATTCAGCAATAAAAAGAGTTGAGCTAACCACATAAATACATAAAGGAAATTTACACACATATTATGATTGAAAGAGGTCAATCTGAATAGGCTATCTATTGCATAATTCCAACTAGATGACATTCTAGAAAAAGCTATGTCTCACCCTGGTGCCCAGGAGAAGGGGTGGTGTCTATTTGGGGTATGTCTTTTTGCGGCAATCACTGGGGCATAAAGACAGGTCTAACATGCAAACACAGTTCAAGGGTATGACCATGTTATCTCCACTAATTAGTATCATGTCATATTCATTGATCAAAGCAAGTCATGTGGCCAAGCCCAAAGTCACGTTGCTCTGTAGGTGACAGAGAGCCATGGTGATCTCATATTCCAGAGTTGATGTTTTCTATGTCCCTTTCAGGCTCAGAGTTCTGAAGTTTCAGGGCCCAGATCCTGCTTGGTAGAGGTTTGCTAAGGCCAGCTTCAGGAGGCCAGAGTCAGACCCCAAGATGCAAGGTTTCTTGTGGCAGGAGGAAAAGCACATTCAGGCTTGTCTGGGCCAGTGCTGATCTGGCTGTTCTGTAACATGTAGCAAGCAAGAAGGAGCGTATGGCTTTCTGAAGTTTGGAAATACAGCCACAAGCAGGGCAGGAAGGACTAATGAGGGAGGATAGTGGGTCACAGCAGAGTGGCCCTATGCAACTAGAGTGGCTCCATGGACACTGAATGTCCACCAGAGTGCATCCTTCCTGCACAGCTCATAATGGCCCACGGACAGACTCTCTGATTTATCTTTTATTACAAATAACTTTTATAGAATGCTTTGGTTTCAAAAGTAACACCTACTCTCTGGAGAAAAGTTAGAAAGTGCACATAAGGGAAGCAAAGAGAAGAAAATAAAAATACACCTATGATCCTACTATACTACGAAAGCCACTCTTTACATTTGCTCAGTGTCCATCTAGCTTTTTTCCTACCAGTTCATTATGGTCATATATTCATCCTCACGTTGCAATATATAATTAATGTTTTCCAGTGTCAACAATCTACAATCTCATTATCAATGGCTATGTAATCTCCCACGGTATGGACACATAGACACCCTAGTTTATCCACCCGTTACTATTGGACCGTCCTAATTTTCATTATTCTAAACAACTGTGATGAATATCCTTCTAGCTCAATATTTATCTACATTCTCATTTACTTACCTAAGTTACTTTTCTAAAGGTAGAATTACCTGATCAAAGAATATGCACGTTTTTAAGGCACATTAAAATACTGCTTAACTAACATCAGGAGAAATAGTAGTAAATTATACCTCAGGGATGAATCCTCAAGGGGAATATGCTGATCTTTATACACAGGGTCTAGAGCAAAGCTTTGCACATAGCAGGAGCTTAATGAATATGTATAGATTGTAATATGAGCATAATAAATCCACATGCTTCCAAGCACGCTATCTGCAGTTCTGCTGCTGTCTTCTCTTAGCTATCAGAAGCAGGGCAAAGAATTGCTCATAAAAATGAGAGAAAGGTAAGTGATCACGAAAAGAAAGAGGGGCTATATATACTCAGGGGAGTGTGCCATTTAATAACACCCTAGGTCATTACACGCCATTTCAACAAAATTCGCTGTTAATGATCCAGTTATAAACAATATAGAGTATAAATTATTTTAAATAACCCAATGTCACTATGTCGGGCAAAAATCATGTACATAGAAGTACCAGGGCTCAGGGGTTAAATAAAGACTATGAGGTAAGGAACCATTGCAGTATCCAAGTCAGAATAAACATGGTAGAATTACCACTCAAGAATGCACACTTTCTCTTCCATATCCAACGTAACCGGCTTACAGAAGACACTTCACAGAAGTGTGGGTGCAAAGATAAAGGAGCCCTTAGATACAATCTGAGCTCACCACCTGAGCTTTGATTTCTATTTTTGGACTCATTTTTTTTTTAACAAATCTTTGGACAAGAGGGCTTGGTTCATTTTGTCAGAAAAAGATAATCATTGAAAAAGAGAAAGAGGTTTGGTCCAGTCTTACAATGATTTCTGTGTTAAGCCTCACAAATGAAAGTCATATTAAACTGGATTTATACAGTACTGACATCAAAGAAAGAAGAATGAAGGAGAAAATGTATTAAAACATGCAGAAATAATCTGACATTTATGAACATAACTCAAAGAAATACCTTAAAATTAATCTGTGGATTACAGCAATTTGAAATGTATGAGAAAAAAATACAAGAATGAAGAGGGGGGAAACCAACAAAATGAAATATATCGACATCTGAAGTCTCTTTTCATTTAACAGCAAATATTTTCAAAGAACACAAGGCTCTGTCCATTATTAACAATTCATTTTTTACAAGCTACTTTCAATTTTGATCATACACAATAATATGAAAAATCCTCCTTAGGATTACCTGCACAAAATTGCAAAGCAAAAAACATTATAAGATTATATGACAGTCTCAAAGCCGAATTACAAAGCGTGCATCCAGCAGCAGATAAAAATGAGAAAGCAGGGATGATTAAGTTTTCAATTTCCCCACAAGAACTTGATGTTAATTTCTATTCACTTACACACCGCTTCAAAAAGAATAAAGAAAACAAATAACCTGATGGTTTGCTGATATGAAGGTCATGAAGAATTATTTTCCTGATTGTCATTTAGAAGCTGAGCGAGTTTCTCAAGTCACTCAGAGCCTCATTTTTTCATCTGTGGACTAGGAAATGTCAATGACACCTTCCCAGTAGAGTTAATGTCAGGGTTTTAATAGATGATAAAATTTGAACACTGGGCACATGGTAGGGACTCTCCAGGGGGAAAAAATGACAATTTTTATTAACATGGGCATGGCAAAAATTTATTCTCGGAGAGCCTGTAACACAGATCATCAATAAGTATAATATAATACATTTTCTAAACTCTGTCCTTCTTTTTTAATTCTTTGATGTCTACAATGCAACCAGTAATAAGTCCTGCTCAGTGTGTTTTAAGATGGAAGGCATCGATAAATAGCAATAACGTTTATTGAGCACTTACCACATGTTGGATGAGTTATATTATCTTGACCGCTCATCACAACCACTCTACCAAGTAGGTACTATTATTTGTCTTAGTTTACCAATAGAAACACTGAAACCTATAGAAGTTAAGCAGTTTTCTGAATGGCTGGAAGCAGCACAAGGGTTAAGAGCATGGGCTCTAGAGCCAGGCTGCCTCAGTTTCCCCACTGAGGAGAATTAGGATGTGTGGTATATCAAGGTTCTCCAGAGAAACAGAACCAATAGGATATATATCCTACATGTGTGTCATATGTGCCTGTGTATGTATATATATATGTGTGTATGTATATATAATATAATATATATATGTACACACATTATATATATATGTAATAATATATATGTACACACATTATATGTATTATATATATATATATATATATATATATATATATATATATAGTCTGGAAAATATAAAATTTGCAAGACTGGCAAGCAGTTTGGAAATTCCAGCAGGAGTCGATGTTTTAGGCTTAAGTCAAAAGGCAGTCTGGAGGCAAAATTCCTCTTTCTTTGAGGAATCTCGGTTTTTTCTTTTAAGACCTTCATATAATTAGATGAAGACCACCCGCATCATGCAGAGTCATGTCATCCAGTCTGCTAGTCTAAATGTTGATCAAATCTAAAGAACGGCAACATCTGTGCTGGTATTTGAGCAAAGCAACTGAGCATTTTAGCCTACCCAAGTTCACACGTAAAATTAACCACCACAGATGATAAGAATATTACCTTTATAAGAATATTACCTTCATAAGGATTAAAGGAGGTAATGCATGTATGGTACTTGGTATGCCTTAAGTACTCAGTATCTTTAGTTCTTCTGCACAGAGCCTGATATGGAAGCACAGTCCATAGATGTTAACTAATATTATTAAGTAGCAGGGTCATGTTGGAACCTAGGGCATTTGCCTGCAGAGCTCATTGTCAACCTCTCAACCTGTGCTGTCCACTATTGGCTACTAAGCATTTGTAATGAAGCTTAGTGTGACTTGTTACATAAAATTTAAATTTAAAACTAAAACAAGAAAAAAATTTAAATATTGAAATGGCCTGAGTTCCAAAATATATTGGATTAAATAAAATATGCCATCAAAAAGAAGTTAATTTCACTCGGATTGGGTTATTTTTGTTTTGCTTTGCTTTGCTTTTCTTAAATGTGGCAACTAGGAAATTTTTAATTGCCCATGTGAATTGCATTATCTATTTATTGAACAATGCTGCTCCAAACACTATACTTTCAAGCTACACAAGGTCTACACAGAACATGATACACAGAACAAACACTGCACCAATGCAGCTTAATTTCAGTGAGGCTGCCCACATTCTTTAAAAATTGTAACAGTAACACCAACCCAAAGGAAAAAAAAAATTGGACTTTATTTCAATTAAGATCTTTTGTTCATTAAAAGACAGGATTAAGAGAGAGAAAGGCAAACCACAGATTTGGAAAAAATATTTGCAATTCATATATCTACCTGACAAAGGAATATTATTTTATTGTTATATATCCAGGACTTATAACAAATCTCTGCAAATCATAAAGAAATAGGAATACAGATTAATAAAAAAAAGTGTGAAAGATTTGAACAGATATTTTAAAAAGAGGATGTCAAAGAACTAATAAACACCTGGAATGAAAATTTCAAAATAATGGCTACAATGAAAGTGACAAAATACCAAATGCTGACAAAGACAAAGAACTGACATTCTCGTGTACACTGATAGGGTACAATTTAGTACAAAAGTGTTGGAGGATTTTTTTCCTTATCTGTACTTTCTAATTTTCCTACCAAGAGCAAGCATGCTTCCCTCTCTCACCAAAAACAGTAGTAAAACTGATCTTTAACTTAAAAAGCCAGTATTTCAAAATACATAAAATAATGAGGCAGAGAGAAGAGGGCCTGGGGCCTTGCCATGCTGGAAGGAATTGTCAGTGGTTAATTGAACCACAGGGAGATAGAAAGCAGGACTGCAAACTCGGTGAGCTTCACAAATGACAAAATACAGAGCTCATCCGTTTAAAGCAGACCCCGTGGGCTCCTGGGAAACTGCAGGGTGTTCTTTGAGGCCAGGA